>JAHLJT010000631.1:57197908-57573313 GCA_031308135.1 Acheta domesticus | reverse complement strand
ACAACACACACACACAGCGCCCTGCAGGCGAGCGACGGCTCCCGCCACTGCTCTCGGTGAGAACGGCGTAAAGGTTTTTGCTGGGAAGAAGAATTTCCATGCAAATGCATATTTTCTCCCTCGAGTCAGAAAGCATGCTGCTATGTACATGAAACACTCAATTTTCAATTATTTACACGCCATTTTATGATGCATTTCTTGCATACTGTTTTGCATGTGTTCTTAATAAGCATACACTTCCGCAAACTGCTTTTGCAAACTTTTTGCTTATATTGTCTGATACTGTTTCCTTAATTCTCTTTATTCTTGCAAATTAATTTAAAATTTTGTAATGTGAACTTGTGTGTTTGTGGATCATTTAACTAATATCGACTCCTGATTTGTGCGCAGTATTTAACAGGAAAATCTGCCTCTTTTCCAATATGTGTTGTCGGTACATCGGTAATATTAATGAACACAAGTGACTTGAACTACCACTATTCGCAGAGGGGTCTTTCCAATAAATTGAGCCAAACACGATATGGAAAAGAATCTTATTCGTCATGATATGATGGTCACTGGCAAATTGTTTTCGGTATTGACTTCAAACGTGGCTTCAATGGCAATTTTGTGAATGTAAATGGCGAAGGCATTATTCCATTATTAAACTAATACTCGTTTAAATTTAGTTTAGTTGTGTAATAAATCGAGGATTAAGACTCAGCCAAATGCTCTTTGTGTTTTTGGAGGCTTCCATAACGATCCTAAGGGATGTAATTCAACTCCACCGTATTTTCCATCTATTGCGAGAACACACCCCGTTCTTATAAAACTACATTTTCCCTATCGAATTGTGCCGTCATTGATACCAAACGTCTCATTTGCAGATCTTGGGTTTCGAGATAGCACATCATATGGGAGAGAAATGGCATTGGGCAAAGGAACTCACAAGCAAATTGAAATTTACTGGAATTTTAGTCGGGATTTGCTGCACTTACACACAGCAAAATACCTGTCAGATATTCCTCCTTCACCGGTAGGCTCAGGAGGAATCAGAGAACCCTGGTGTGCTGCATTTGTGTCGCCTCTCTACTAACAGTTTTCCAAGAAACATGTCTGACTCAGAGGCACGTTGCTCGACGCGAAATCACTTGCGACGTCCTGTGCAAAGGCGAACGCTCGCTGCATTCGGCTGCGGAGGGGGGGGGGCGCAGGTGCTGGCGAAGGCGCCGGCCATCTGTCGCGGCAGGTGCCCGGCCCACGCTCTCCGCGAGGGCCTCTTCCTCCGCAAAGGCTCTCCAATCTACCTCGCGTCTGTTACGGTTTCGTTTGTTAGAACATTAACCGAACTCGATTAGGAAATGTTCTTTGCCTCTTCTCTCCAGTGGGCGAATCCTTAACCATACGCCAAGTCATACGCTAAGCCATACGCCAAGAATCTCTGTGCCTATCAGCTATGAGCTAAGAACGTCTATGGCCGAACCTCTAAACTCTCACAGCTACCTCTGCCTATTACGGTTTTGTTTGTTAGAGCATGTACTAACCAAAACCGATTAGTAAATTTTCTAGGACTCTTCTCTCCAGTGGGTGCATCTTTAACCATATGCTAAGAAACTTAAGACTTTCCCGCATCTATCTCTACGTCCTGTCTACGGGTTGTTAGAGCTATTTACCAACCGAAGCCGATTAACGTCTACTCCTCAGTGCGTGAATCTTGAACAAGACGTTAGACACTAGAATCCGAGCAGATTGCCGGCTACTCGGATTCTGGGTCCGTAGTACTCCGTCCTTCGCGACCACACCCACCGGAGACAACTAAGTATCTACGCACAATGCAGAATTGGAATGCTACGGTTCCCTCGAACAAAGGCGCAGAAAAGGTACGACCTGCAGCCACCGTGCGTCATTACGGTCCGGAAGCGCATTGTGAATATACGGGTACATTAAACATTTCGTAATACTTCCATGAACTACTGAAGAGGATATAGACCGATATCAGTTCCGTTACAGAATCAGGGCAGGTAACACAAAAAACTCAATAAAAAAACAGCACAAACATAGCCCTTCGTCCTATTAATAAGACGTTTCCAAATCTAACAAACAGAACATTACGAAAAAAGCAGCGTTCTCAATAACCGATACAAACTTCAGGATAATTTTAGGAAGCACGTGTAAGAACGCCTACGAATAAGACTGAGAAAGATTGGGAATAAGAATATCGAAGATTAAGAAATTAATTCTGCTTCACTTAAATCACACTATACTAGATATTATCTATACAAAATAATTGTGCCGTAAGAGAAATAAACAAATATTACAACTCCTGCGAAAAATTCCACACATCGAAATCAACGTTTTAAAAGTAAGAATAGCTTCGCACTGAAGTCAAATCCCAAGTCCAGCGCTGAATGTGAGTCAGATCGTAAGCTACGCTAACCATTTCTTTTCATACATACATTTCAACAAATTATTTCTCTTACGCTTTACTTCGCCAAAGCCTATTTTGGTGCAAGAACGTTCGGTTGCATTACCCATTTGTAAAAGTCTGTGCCATTACTCCGAATGCATGAGGCGTGACAAACCGCATTATGCGACGCGATATCAAGAAATTGTCTCCATTTGCTGTCGTCGTAAAACAGTTGTAGCTGTCATTTGAGACCGAAGTTTAGGGAACAACCGCGACAAGCTATCGAGTGCATCAGAGATTCGGTGGTAAAAACAAGATCGTGACTGCTGCCGCCAGATCGATGCAGATAGGCGCTGCCTCACGCAATGCGTTCATTCAGCTGCAGTGCTATTTTCCGGGTGTGCCGCTTCCTGCCCGTTACGGCCGAATCTCGAGACGGTTTATATTTACCAGCATTTTGCATACGGCTGTTAATATCGATTCCACCTGCAGCCGCGCACGCAACAGTTCCCTCAAGTCGTCCGCCACAAAGAATGCCATGGAAATCTCGTGCTTAGGAAGGGTTGGTTCAACGTTTCTCAACTTTCTGGAAATCAACGAAGTATCGATTCTTTGACCAGAAGAAACAGATTTCATTCCAATCACGACCTAATAAATCGAAAATAACAAGATTGGATGTTTCTAAAACATTCAGGAGACGGAAGAAGGATGGAGTAGTAGGGGGCGGTGAAGAGCGATTGGGATCTTTGGGGGGATGGGGGGCAGCGGAGGACTGGTGGAGGGGAGAGGTTTGGGGCGGCGAGGGACGGGGGAGGAACATGGGTGGCTGGGAGCAGCAGGGGTGGCGGGGTGCGTCGGGGACTGCAGGCGGTGGTGGGAGCGGGTGGGGGTAGCTGGGATCTGGCTGGCATCGACCAAGGCCTAGGAGCAGCTAGGGAGGCTGGGGTACGGCCAAGGCCTAGGAGCAGTTAGGAAGGCTGGGGGCGACCGGGGAGCAACGGGGTGTGGTGGAGACAGCAAGGTGTGGACGGGGTGGGGGCAGGGGCTGGTTTGGGGCAGCTGGGGTCGCTGGGATCGGTTGGGGAGAACGGAGGCGGCTGATGCCTAGGGGCTAGCTAGGGCGGCGGCTGAGGGCGGGGGGTTGGCGGCTGCGGCTGCTGGGGGGCGGCGGGAGCGGATGGGGCGGTGGGGGCGGTGGGCGAGGGCGGTGGGCGGCGGCGTGCCGGGCAGCGGGCGCCGGTGTGCAAGCGGCCGCGCCGTAACCTCAAAGGCGCCTAGCGCTGCGCGTTTGTTTGCGGAGCGGGTGCACGCGGAAGCCGCGAGAGCAGCGCTGGCACCGGCGCAGGCGCAGGCGAGAAGCCAAGCGGAGACTACGCGCACACAGCCGTGGCCGCCCAACCGCCACCGCTGGTCACTCCCACGGCCACGTCTTGCTCGCAGCACAGCGAACACAACATAGCAAGGAGGAGTTGAAACTTTATCAAACGCACTGCACAATTCATCCACTCAAAACAATCAAAGGGATCTGGAAATATCAGTAAATCTAAAGTGCAAGGGGTGAGTTTAAACTATTACTCTAACAATAAAGGGAGATATAGGATTTTCCATATAGTAAAGACGTTGCATGTTTACTAGAGGGTTGCTCGGATAACGAAGGCGAACGAAGCGAGTAAGTGTTGTTTATCCCAATCAAAAGTCCTTAATGAAAGAGCTCAACCAGTAGAGGAGTTGATTTCAAGACACGCTGATTTCAAGGCAAGTTGAAGGCAGCTAATTTCGTAAATAATTGGAAGCCTTCCTACCACCTCATTAACGTTTGACAAAGAGATTAAAGATACGCACAAGCACATACAGAAAATTAACATTCCAAGGACAATAATCTGATCTAGTATTCTTCAAATAATCCATTATTTTCTTCGTACGCACTTTACTTCTTGAAAACGAATTAAACGCGAACGTGAGTGAGCAGTAGGGAATATAAAGTTAATTCGTTTTAGTAGCGTGCCCACTGACAGTACTTCTATGAATGTATGAATCAATATCTACACGGAATCACGAGGGCCAGAAAAAATCAACTTCATGTCAACGTGATCCTCTTCGTCGAACTGTTTGCGGCAGTGGCCCACCGCGACACGGAGGTCCACTTCAGATGGGCACGAGCCATCTCTCCGAGCTTCTCCAACGCGCTGGCATCTGGCGTCCCTACAAAGTTTCTATTCTGATAGGTTGAACGAATTTCCGTTGTGTTTGCACACGACCAAACTCGTGATTATCGCCATAACATGATTATAGTGTTCGATTGAAACGGACGAAACGGAATTTTCTGTGAAAACGACGGCGGGGAAAGCAGTCTGATAATTCAATGTGGTCCAAATAACATACATTTGACAAACCAGCACTAGAGTAACACCTCGAACTACGATTGGACGCTTTTGATCCTTATAGAACAGACATTGATATCGATGGCAAAGTGATATCGGGAATCGAAATAGGTCCATCTGTGAAATTATTGTATCTTTGTGAAAATGATGTTAACTTTTCATTACTACGCATTCCAAAGCCAATAAAACATCAAGAAAAGGAAAGACAATTTCAAAATATTATAATGAAGTAAATTCAATATCTTATGTGAATACAACTTCTTTTTTTACAACGCGTTATAAGGGCTCTGAGTCTACGGCTGCTGGGCAGGAAGACATTATCCTCTTCCCGCCCCGCATCGCCCTTGCTCTCCCGCCAGGAGTGGATGCTTCAGGACGAATCTCCTCTCGCAGGGGCACCGTGCCCCCGGGGGGGGGCGAGGAGCGATGGGGTTGCGACGGGGGCCGGACGCGGCCGAGCGGCGCTGAGCGGATCGGCGTCCCCGAGTCATCGGAAGCAGCTCGTCGAAGCTTTCGCTCGGCTGCAACGGCGCAAACGAGAGGGGCGTAAAAGAGCACGACGAGCGTAAAACCCCCGTCGTCGACGCGCCGCGCCGCGCCGGCCGAGATTTCAGGCGGAGGGGGAAGCAGCCACTTGTGCGGCCGCAGATATTCGCAGCACCCCCTCCCCCTCCTCTCGCCGCCCCTCCTCCTCCTCGCGATTCCAATAACGGAACAAATAAGCAGCGCGGTAATCTGGCGGAGGCCTGGGAAGCAATATATTCCATTACGTGCTCGAGTGAGGCGCGCGCTCCGCAGGCGGGCGGAATGGAGAGGGGAACGCGGAGGGGAGGGGAGGTGGGGCACGCACTTCCCCTCCTGGAATGCGCGGGGAGATCCCCGCCCTGTCAGACGTCCGGGGAGGCCTTGATGGGAAGACAGGAAGCATTGCAGTGACATTCAATTCTTCCGGCCCCTTCGATGCAATATCCGCGCAGTCGTGCAGGCGAGGCGCGGCGCGGCGCAGCGAGGCGCCCGCCGCCGATCTGTCCGGCGCACACGCGGCTGCCATGGGCTCGAGGGGCGGAGGGCGGGGGAGGCAGACGCAGGGACTCCTCCGGGAGACGTCCTGTCACTGGGCGAATCTCCCGCCCCTCCACCAATCGATGCTCCAGACGGCGCCACGGGCCCACGACGAGGCCATCACCGGCAGAGGGCGACCGGGCTCGGGACGCGAACGAAACACACGGCGTGTCTCTATCCTGTGCGACATTGCATTTAAAACATTGACACATCGCAATATATTGCGGAGATTTGCTCATCTCCATTTCACGTCCTATGGAAATCCACTATACTTGGATTAAAACAGTGTCTCTTCAAGTCATGATCTGACAGTAGAGGGGGGTCTAACGACCTGAGTCTAGCCACGTAAAAATAAGGCATTATCTATCTAACTTACAAATGAGCTAACTGTAAACAAACGCACTGACAAAATGAGTGGTACATCTGGAGAGGAAACTGCAATTATGTTGCCCAGAGTGGCCAAGCAGTAGCAGTCAAAGCGATCCCTTCTTACAGTAATCTCACTCCAGAAAGCGGCGGTGGAGCATCGCAACGGGCAGAGGATCAAGGAGTAGAGGCACCATTGCATCATTGATAACACTTGAAGGAGGTTGTGGCGACGGCGCCAACTTTTCGTGCGTAGATCACCAACCGTCGCCGCACGAGCGAGCGAGCGAGAGACAGACAGAGAGCTTGAGAGACAGAAAAAGCACGAGCAATAGAGAGAGAGAGCAATTAGAACAACTAACATGACAATTCACGCTCAGAAGAGGGCAATCCAGAAAAATACTGCGCACCGAAAAGTACTGACGGAGATAAATGACTCGAGGGTGTATAGAGTAGCGTCATGTAATAATATACGCAACCTTGTCGTATCGCCACCTGGAGTAAATCGGTATTTTCTCCTTCCGTTCATTCAACAGAGTGCTCTGACGGGACCTTCACAGCTTTAATGTACGCACTAACGAAGACTGTAAGCGTTATGAAAGGAAATGAGCAAAACGGCAAGGTCGGAGAGAAATGTAGAAAATTCGCTTTGTGACCCGCTTCCATTTTTGTTTTATTCTAGATACGTCGTGTGGGGGTGATAAATAAATGCAATATTGTAGAGTAATAAGCGAAAAGAGCAAAGAGGAGAATTCCGAGGATATTAACGAGGCAAAAAGCCAGCTAAAAAAGTAACGTCCGATAATTAAATTAAACGACGTATTGAATAACGAGCGCCGTAACGCAAAGTGAGAGCCTCATAAATCCATTAGGCGGCCTCACCTCGCCATCATAAACACCGGGGGGGGGGCGCCGCCAACGCTTTGGCGTCCTGCAGGCGAAACACCCTCCCGCGCGCCTACGCACTGCTCCGTCCTCGCCGCCCCCGCTGAGCGTTTCACCTGGGCGGGGAATTCGCGCTCGCCGCCGCCTGCATCTTCCCCTAAGACTACTAGCTTAGGTGGCTCAGAGCATCAACTGACTGACACGGTATGGCTTCTGAGCGGGAGGTCCTAAGGTTCTAGTTCCGACGGTACAAGGATTCTCGACACAAGCAACATCGCTAGGTCGAGGTCAGTCGCTGTCTCGAAGAGAATTCTAGCTGTCCGCTGCTCTGGTTGGTAGTTTTCCGTGATTTCTCCTTTCAATACCAGAGCAGTACTCCAACAAGCGAGCCACGGACCGCGCGCATATTTTTCTTCCTCTTCCTTGCCCTTCCTGACCTTTACTTACACACTCTCACAATCACATGCACTTTCCCAGCTGGGGCGGTGTGTCGCTGGTCAGAGACACAGGGTTGGGGAAGACGCCTAAGCTGGCGTTAGGCCGGCACCGGATCTCGCCATTCAGCGAGGGAAGATCATTCACATCTCCCAAAATAAAACATAAACTAGTTACGGGACTAATGACCTTAGCATTTGACGCGCCCGGAAACACAAATCAATCAATCTCCTACAACTGTTACTGCGGCGCTTGTCAGGGGCACGAGAGAATCGTCTCAGAAAGTGACTGGCATTTACGTGTGCATCGTGATACATTTACATGTATTCTAACTACTATGCAACAACCTTTCTATTTACTTTCGCTGAATGCAGTAATGCGATTCATATTGAAGAACTGTTGCTGCGTTGGGCAGTTTCTGCAAGGACATGTTGACTGCAATGTCAAAATGGCGCATCGGGCCTGCGGAACTCATGGTATTGCAAGACCTGGATGGAACTGTATCTTCAATCATCGACCTCTTCGCGCCGCTGTACCTTCGCAATTTGTTCGAATCCAAAAGCAATCCCGTTGGAGGTATCACTTTGAAGATGAGAAGACACCGCGAAATGTGAAGGGCCCAGTGAGAAGTCGAATTCACTACAAGAAGTGAAAAGACTTCGGAAAACTGAGGGGAAAAAACAAGAACAGACGGGCGAAGATTCTAGAGAAAGGAGAAAAATAAAAAATCCATTAATCGTTCAACATAAAGAGTAAATGAATGACGGAATTATCACGCGAGATTGCGAGATTTGCGTCAGACATTTTCGTCAAGTGTTTTTCGTCATCATGTTGTCGTCGTTTCCCAATATTTGCGTCAGACACTTGTCACCGGAAGAAAAGTTGTTCTTGCTGGCGTCCGCTTGTAGATCGCTGAGCAGATCGTCCAGGGCCTTTCGATTCCGTCGCTGCACACAATGTGCGCGCGGGAGCCGCAGCTGCCTCAGCCACCAGACCTGACCCGACCCCGCCCCGCTCTTCCCCCCCAACCACCGCCTCGTCCCGCCCCACCCCTCCCCGCCGCGCCACGCCGCGCCACGCCCCGCCGCGCAGCACCCACCCTGCCCCGCCACGCTCGGTTCCGCCCCGGCGCAATCGCATTTTATTGGGTCTCCCCGCCCGCCCCGTCCCGGAGCCGCCACCGGCAAATTGTGCGGAAGGCCCCGCGTCATCTCTTCATACCGACTGTGACGGAGGGGGGGTGAGGGGGGACTGAGCGATGGCGAGGTGGCGCTGCGAAGGACACGCGCCAGATGAGGGCGGCGCCGGGCCCGGCCGCTCCGCGCGCAGGATATTGACGCGGGGACATATTGGGCACGTCCGGCCCCGCACCTGCCGCATTCCGCCGCCGCCGAGCCCTTATTGGCGCCTCCCCCCACCTACGCGACCTTGGCCACGTGCGCTCTGCCCCGCCTGGGGAGACGGCAGCGTTTTCGGCTCAATTGTCACCCGTCGCACGTGAGCTGCGGCAACGGCTGCATTTCCTTAACGAAACACCTCGTTGGGCCACAGCCCGCTCCCGTCCCTTCCGCACCCTTCTGACACTAGGGTCCCTATGGTCCGATTAAAAGAAGTTGGTGATTGACAGTTTCGAATGGAAAGGACCGACGTCGACATGTTGGGTACCACAGGACACATGTTCCCGGATCACGAAAATAAACACTTGAAATAAATATTTATAAAAGTAACCACATCATATACTCATATTTTATGAAGCAACAGCTTCAGAAGTACAACTGTCAATCACCAACTTATTTAATCGGATCATAGACAAAGGGAATCGCGCAATCGCCGACATTTAATATTCTCTCCCCCGATAGTCTCGCCAGACAAATCAGGAGCTGAAAGGAAATTACAATTTGTGACATTATAGTGATTTTCAAGAATATAAATAATGGTCTGGAATAGTTCCATGGTTCTCAATAGACAGAATACCACACAGTTATACGTTATACCACACACAAATATTTATACGTTACATGCCATTTGGCGTGGTTGCTAGGCAGACAGAAACAAGTGAAAGTTAGTTAATGGGAAACGTCGATTGATAACATATTTTCAAGTATTTTAAGAAGAAACTAAAGAAAAGTTTACAGACGTTAATGATGCACTTGCGTTGCGAACCGATCAGCATTTATGTTTTGAGGAATTGGAAAAGCGATTTTGTTAATGAATTATTATGAAATTATTACAAAAAAATTATTATGAAACAATATGAAATTGGAAAATGGCTCCCTTGTTCTAAAAGTTGCATTCTCGTTGGTGTAAATCGGTGATTTTCATTTATACCAAGGCAATCAAGAAGCATAATCAGAGCTTGAGGAAAGCTGACAGTTCATTTCACTTTTGAAACTAGTGGTGTTTACACAGCACATTCTTTGTTGTATTATTTGTAATTGTTACGAAACAATATTTGAACCCGCAAACATATTTGGCAGGGCTAAGACGCGAAAGAAGGTACTTGGCTTACGCAGGCGGCACTTTAACTCACTGAGTTAACATCTTTCAAGCCAGGAACAAAGTATTGGTTTTATATTTCAGAACCAAAAGTTTTCAATGGAAATTCGACCTACATCTTTTCAAGTATATTTACTATAGTCGAGCATAACATTTAAAGAAAAAAAGTAGATGCCATTTTTAGAAAATTTCGAAAAAGTCGTTTGAGTATAAGGTCAAGTATCCTCCGAAATTAAAATATCTATTTAAATTTTTTGGATCCACGGCACCAGCCACATCGATCAAGGAATATCAAATTTGATGAAAATCCTGTGCACGGTTAAGGCGCTAGTATTATTCACACAAAGACGGGCGTAAACCCAATTTTTTTGGTATCAAGTTCCTCAAAACGTGGTATCTGCCTACAGAACATATCACAGAACATAATTTACTGCAGAAAGGAGCAAGAAATATCCTCGTCTTTTCATGTTAGGGACCTACAAAACTGCTACAAAATGTTTTAGTCGAAAAATCGCCACTTTTCGCCGCATCATCACAATATTTTCTGCATACTACGTAGTAGCACAGGAGTGGAAATGGCTGCCCTCTGAACGGCGACTGAAGGCACCGCTTCGGAGAACGTAACTCGTGCACGTGGCGCCCAGCGTTTACCCAGGAAGGGGGAGGGGCAGGGCCCCCTCCACACATGAGCTGCGGCAACAGCCTCCGAAACATCTTACGGGCGACGCGCGCTGCATAAGGAGGCTGCGTGTCGATCGCCAGGCGATGGACCGCCGCCCCCGTCGCCCGCGCCGTCGCCGCCTCGCCCTCTCCCGTTTGTTTGCGCCCCGCGTCCTCATTTCGCGGCAGAAATATACTTCCAGCGGGGCCTCTTCCGCACCTCCTCGCGCGCTGCTCCAGAACGGAAATTAGCACAGCAAACACGAAGGAACAAGGAGTCGCAAGCAATGTTTCACGGGAACAAGAATTAAGGTTTTACTTTATTGGCAATGGAAATTTCTGTTCAACAGAAATTATTATGATGGGTTCCTATCAGCGGAATGCGAAACATTATAGAAATGAACTTCGACGGAATTCGTTTCATTCATCAAAAGTGAGGTATTTGCGGAATTACAAAATGCTAAAATGCATCCATAACGACGATAACCTCACTTTTATTTTCGTTGTCTTGTTTCTTACAATAACCATGCTAAGTTCTCACAGTTAAAAAATCTTACCACTTTTTCTAGTATTTTATTTCCTATCCGCTTGATAATACAACTAATATTCCGTACTCCTGCACTTTCCTATGTATCATTTCATACAACCAAAACAACTATAGCGTCTCCTGTACGTGTCCAAATCTCCCCTGCACAATTGTCAAAGCCGTCCAGCCACCTATCTTGGCCAAGGGCATGTCCTGGTCAACTTAGCTCACCTCCCCCAAACTGCTGTGATCTGCCATGTAGAGGCGCCTGCTCCACTGAACGACTTCCTTGATTAGCCGACTCGGCTACAGCAAAGCACATAAAGCTGTCCCTAAATTTATTCGATTAGCTTGTTGCATAATTGAATCAATCGCAAAACTTTCCTCGCCCAAAACAATAAAATCTTGAGGGAATCTTGTTTGCAAAAGCCTCCAAGGGAAAATACATTACCTCCTTTGCACGTGCAGCGACGTGTCAAACATCGTGGTGCTCACCTGAAGCGAGGCCGAATGGATGCGCGTCCCCCGCGCAGAGGTGCGGGCGCAAGGCGCTGAGACGCCGCTGTGGATACTCACCTGCAACAGAGAGGGTGGTGTTAGCGCCGTGCGTTTGTTTTGCAAGCGGATGACGCGAGCAGGGTTGGGGGCGCTCCGCGGGGTAGAGCGGAAAGTGGCGGAGTGGGTGGGGAAGGCAGGCAAGTAGGCGGAGCGAGGCCCGGCGGGACGACGCGGTGCAGAGCAGGGCTAGGCGAAGCGGAGAGCACTGGACGGGACGGGACGGGACGGGACGGGACGGGCAGACTGCGCGGTACGGGCGGACTGGGTCGGACGGGCAGTCTGGGCGGGACGGGAGGACTGGGCGGGACGGGAGGACTGGGTGGGCCGGGCGGACCGGGCGGGACGGGCAGACTGGGCGGGACGGGCAGACTGGAGGGACGGGCAGACTGGGCGGGACGGGCAGACTGGGCCGAATGGGAGGACTGGGTGGGACGGGCGGACCGGGCGGGACGGGCAGACTGGGCGGGACGGGCAGACTGGGCGGGACGGGTGGACTGGGCGGGACGGGCAGTCTGGGCGGGACGGGTAGTCTGGGCGGGACGGGCAGTCTGGGCGGGACGGGCAGTCTGGGCGGGACGGGCAGTCTGGGCGGGACGGGCAGACTGGGCGGATCTGGGCGGGAGGGTGAATTGGCGGCGCGGGCGGGGCAGGGCGAGGAGGCCAGACGAGACATTGCGGGCAAAGGGGAAAGGAGAGAGTGTGGCGTGGGGGGGGGGAGTTGCTCCAGCGCAAGGAAGTTCCCTCCCCCACCAACAACAGCAAACCGATGGTGGGTGAGTTACCAGGCGGGGGTTGGATAGCGGCTGGGGTGAGGCAGGAAAGGGCGGTGCGGGGCTGGGCTTGACTGGGCTGGGCGGGCGGAGCAGGACGGGGAAGGGGCAGGGGGAGGCGGGGCGGTGTGGAGCGGGGGGAGGCGGGGCGGTGTGGAGCGGGGCGAGGCGTGGTGGGGTGGGGTTTTGCTTACGCTCCGGCGCGACACCGCGCAAGCCAACTACCTCTGCACCTCCAACAACAACAACAACAACAACAACAAACCGCCCAAGCGACGAAGAAACCTGTCCCGCGTACCCCATTGCCCTCCTTTGGCGTTCCTCTAAGCGGCCGCACGCGTCGCGCTTTTTACGCTTCCGATTTCGCTTTAGGTCACGTGCGTCGTTGTGACACACGCGCGCGCGGGATTAAATTCGTGACAAATTAAAAGCGACACGGCCAGCAAGAAAGAAAGCGTGTTTAACGGACGAGGATACTTTGGAGTTGAAAATCGAGTGCATTTTCCGGCTCCGCAGGAGTGATGAAAGCTTTCGCAATTTTTACACGGCGCTGTGCATGAAAATAAAAAAACCGTCTCTCGGGAGGAAGGGGGCAGCCGAGATCAAAGGGCAGCGGCACCTCCTAAGGGCCGCCCCCCACCCCCTGCTTCCGCTAAAAGAGCCGCGCGCCGCTCCTGCAACACGTGCCGCTCCAGGTCTCTGGGCGAGGAGGCACCGGGATAAGCAAACACGACGAATAAACACGTATAAATGATTCTGTATACACAAGTGCTTTCAATTTCCATTTTCTGCGTTCATTCGAAACATTTCATTGCCAGCACCTACTTAGTCTCGTATGGAAAGATTTTATCAAATTATTAAACATACATTATGATTATAGTATGTCGCAATGGGCAATCCTCAAATAAGAAATCCTTTCCCGTTTTGTGGATTTTTCTTGTATCAATTTGCAAAGCACTTCATGATCCAGTGTAAAACATCCGGGTCCGTTTAACAGGAAGTTTCTAGGAACCTATGCTGACTAATAAAGATTACGCCCTATACTCCTTTAACGTATAATCGAGCATTTTTCTTGTTACGTGCAGATCTGAATAACAAACACAAATTCACAAATCATAATTTAAATTTTTAAATTAAGTATTTTAATACAATCATCTTGAACACACCAACTGATATGTTTGTATTATTTTAGCACATTATTTTGAATTAACATCAGTTACGCACCATCAAGGGGATCATTTGGATTCTCCCTCTCCCGCACGGATTAGAAACGCAGCACAATCTGTATCTGGCCTCAACCACCAAAAGAGCAGAGTCCTCCAGAAATCAAATACTCTTAACAATATGATTTTCACATTCATAAATGCAGATATAAAATAAACACAGAAACTTTTTCGGGAGGGGGACGTCTTAAAAGTTAAATTTGGAATAAAAATATCTAAAAAAACATTATGTAACTTAGGGGACAGCAAAACATTACCTGTGTCCGTACGGGATACGAAAATCTGGTTTTAGGGCTCTAAAACGCATTGTTTTCGAGTAATGCATCACAGTTGTGCGCTGCACCTTGTTGCGGTTGCATCAGACCGCTATACATTTCATTTCATTAATATATTTGTGACATATATGATATATACATTTTAGCTTTCTGCACACCTCCATGTAAACATTAACTAGCACCAGATCTCACACTCCTGCATGTGCGCAATGTGCTGAAAAAAGGGTACAAAAGTTTCTCCTCAGGTATTAATATACAGAGATTATCATTTCCAACAAAATCAATCTCCACTTGAAATTAGAAAAAAAAATTCTCCAATGCTAATTTGTTACTCTTATCAAAAAATCGTCAAAGAATCGCGACGACCGTTCCTCGCCGCGCCACGAACTGCAACGAAGGCAGCAAAATGTGCATAAAAAGGGGTGGAAAATTTTATCTTCGCGTATTTACACATATTTATAATTTCCAACAACCTCGATCCCCACCTCAAATTAGAAACAAAATCCCTCGGTGCGAATTTCTTCCTCTTATATAATATTATTTTATTCTTGTTCTTATATTCAACATCAGTATACAGAGAAAAAATGAGATGCATTATTTTATGTTGTAAAACTTAGTTATCATATACAAATTCAAAATTATTAAAAGTTATAACGACTGCAGTAAAAGGGCATATTTAAAAGATCAGACACGAGTCTCAATTACTCTACACATCACATACCCGAATGGCTATTCGTTTCGGGATTTGCCCACAGTATTAATATTAGTGATGATGGTTTTTGTTTTTGATCAGTTGGAAATAGTGTGAAAGATTATATATGTTAAGATGTCACAGAACCATTCGTCGACCGTCCCTTGCTGCGGGAAGGCGCGCGGCCACGGCGAGAGCCTGCGCCGTGCGCGGAGCGGCCGCCACGCGAGAGCGGCGCAGCGCAGCGTCGGCGAAAACAATCACAGCGCAAAAATCCCAAAGCGGGGCGCGGCGCGGCGCGGCGCGCAGGCGGAAACGGAGCCATTTCCATTCCCGCAAGCGCAGCAGCTCGGCCGTATTCCCCGCACGTCAGCCATCGGCCGCGCCTCCTTAGCATGCGGCGGAGCGGCGCGGCGCGGCGCGGCGCGGCGCGGGGTTGGGGCGGCGTGGGTGGGGACGGGGGCGTGGCGGGGCGGAGTGGAGCAGATAGGCGCCGCCGCCTAATGGACACAATCCGCCCGGAATTAGATGTAACTTTTGAGCGTGGCGGGGGGCGGGGTGCGGGACGTGCGCGCTGTCTGGCGGCGAGAGATGGCTCTCGTCCCCCCGGGGGCGCTAGAGACACGCCGCCGCCGGGGGGCGGAGTTAATAGCCGCAGCGCGTGGCGCCCCCCTACCCCCTACCCTACCCGCGCTTCGGTGGCCGTTGGGGGGCTGGGGGAGGGGGGAAAGCGCTGCGCGTTTCACTTAGGTGCTCACGCGCTCAACGCCCAGCGACTGCAGCGCCGCACCTCTCCACGCGTAAACACGGAAATGCCATGTTTTATTGTCTGCAATCGAACTCAATCGTTTCTATAAGGTATAAAAATGCGCGAAATCTGAAGATAAGATCTTTGGTGGTAAATTAATTCTAACTTTAATCACAATAAAATTCTAGTTTTTTAGTACATTACATGTAGTACTGGATGTTTAACATCACTATTCAGAGAAAAATGAGATGGATTATTTTATGCTGTAAAACTTAGTTATATAAAAATTTCAAAATTATTAAAAGTTATAACGACTGCAGTAAAAGGGCGTAGATAAAGGACCAGACACGAGTGTCTATTACTGTACACGTCACATACCCGAATGGCTATTCCTTTCGGTATTAGCCCACAGCATTACTATTTGTAATGACCGTTTTTGTTTTTGATCAGTTGGAAAAAGTACGAAAGATGATATGTGTTAAGGAGGAATGTTTTAACATCAAAGTTTTTATGAAAGCACTTCTATACAGTGAAGTTTTTTTTAACATTGATGTTTTGTACTAAATGTTTATAAGTTGCCGATGTTTTATTTTTGAATTGAAAACTAGGATACCAGAAAATTACATATAAATAATTTGAATATTTTTTCAGAACGAATTCAACAAAGATGGCAGACGCAAAGATCAGTCGAGACTATGTCGATAAATGTATCTAATTTTTATGTAGTATTTAATATGATAAAAAGTTTTGTTTATTCTTATTATTTTTACTGATTTGCCTGTCAACGAATTGTTTTGTAGCTGTCTTAATAATAAATAATAAGCATCTATAAGTTTTTCAAAAACCAAGGATAGTTTTTGAGTGAATATATATATATATATATATATATATATATAAATAAATAAATATATATATACACACAAAGAGAGATAGTAATTTTGATCATTGTTGTTTTGTTGGGGACGCCACATTCCTAAACCTAAGTTCCACGTTCACTCTTTCCACAATTTTACATTCCTGTCGCATTGTATGAACAGTCCTACCGAACGCGTCGAATCTCACGTGCACTGAAGTCCACGAGCGAAGAGCAGACAGACGGAGTTCTACCCATTTGGTGTCCAACGGGCGAGCTGGAAAGCCTTTTATCCTAACTCGCAGTTCAGATTACCGATCGTTTCTACCGCTGCTTCCGGAGACGACGAAGTGCTCGGGACGAGCCGGACAGCGCCGGGCGCCCGGGGGCCTCCCAAATGAATTCGGCCGCCGCCGCGGCGCCATCTGTCGGGGAACAGGCGACATTAAGCGTGCGTGGGCGGCTTGGGGGCGAGGATGGATGGGAGGGGGCGGAACGAGGCGGAGGAGGGCGATCGGAAAAAGATTTCGCGGACGCAAAAGAGCCGTAATGAAAGAGGATCTGGAATCCCTGGAGGGCGGGCGGGCGGGCGGGCACGCGACTGAGGAAGCCTCTCTCCTCTCACACTCTGCGCTGCGCCTCGCTGAGCCCCAATGGGACCATCGCGTTTTTAATATACCCGCACGCGCCCTCCTCTTCCTTCCTTCATCACGCATTTGTGGGCAGATCATTTCGAGAGGAGTTCGCCTTCATTGTGAACGAAATGCAACGCGTCCTACACCCTCTCTCTTTCACACACACGCGGAGCAGAATGAGGCGAATTTCTTTTTGTGGACTTTTGTGAACAAGAGTCCATCTCTGTGTGGATGTCCAACTCTGAGAACTGTCAAAAGGAATATTTTCACATAAAGTCTGATAAAATCATGGACGTACTATTTAAAACTGCATTTCATTCTATGTTTTACAACATTATATTGAGATACTTTGCTTGAAACATCCAACACAACATTACATCACGTATAACTTATAACTAGACGTTATATCGTTTACTCTTCAAGTAACAGACACGCGGTTGTGGTCAGTGAGGTCTCGCCATGTCCTAAAGTCACAAACCGTGACGAAACTAGAAACACTCTAAAATGCATTTTTCTTTCTTCGCTTGTATTGTGAAGAGTGAAGGGGCTATCGTCTCTTTTTCGGTTCTCCGAAGTACAATTATAAATTAGTAAATTATAGTTCCGGTATAACGTTTAGCGACCGACAGCCATTCATACTCGCGTAACGAGTCGAGCGAGTCGCGGGCGCAGAAAGAAAAGTCGCCCGGCGCTTCCTCAGCCGCTGCGTAACGATGACAGCCGCAGCGGTTCATTAGATGCCAATTGCGGCGTGCGGCGGCGGAGACATTGGGAGCAAAAGAGGCCCTGCCGTCAGCCCTGACGGCGCCGCTTCTGGGAAGGCGCGCGCGGCAACGCCGGGCGGAGGGGGCGGGGCGGACGCTGGAGCGCACCGCACAGGAAGCGGCGGCGACAAGCGCCGTCTACCCCCCCCCGTCCAGCTCGGCGACCATCCGTCTGTCCCGCCCGTCCCACCCGTCCTTCCCACCATACCCGCCCGTCCCACCCGTCCTTCCCACCATACCCGTCCGTCCCACCTTACCCGTCCGTTCGTCCGTCTCACCCGTCCTTCCCACCTTACTCGTCCGTTCGTCCGTCCTACCCTATCTATCCGTTCGTTCATTCCACCCGCCCTTCCCACCCTATCCGTCCGTTCGTTCGTCCGTCCCACCCGTCCTTCCCATCCTACTCATCCGTCTCACCCAACCCGTCCGTTCGTCCATCCAACCCGTCCTTCCCACCCTACCCGTCCGTTCGTCCGTCAGACCCATCCTTCCCGCCCTGCCCGTTTGTCCAAACGGGCAAGGCCCGTCCGCCCACAGGCCCACCTCCCTCGTCCCGCCCGTCCGACTATCCGTCGGGCAAGTCCTGCCCGTTCCGCACGCCCGTCCCATCCGACCTCACAGCCCCGCTCTCTCGACCGCCCGCTGTCAAGCAGGGATGCGACAAAAACATCGATGTTTCTAAACATTGATGTTCAAAATTAAAACATCCATGTTAATATAATATCGCCCTGAAACCATCGATTTCAATGTTTCTATAACCGGATGTTCACGTGAGGTAATTTAGTTTTAATGTGGTCTAGTTTATTAATTTTTAATCGAGTTTTTTGACTTTTGAATTTGAGATTTATTTGACAAAACGAAGTAAAAAATAATAATTAGGACAATTAACAAGACATTGATTATCTGATTCGATATTTACAAAATAAAGAGGATTTTCTATTGTCTAATACTTGATTTTATTTTTCATCCTATGTCACTTTGGTGTGAGAAATAATGAATTTATAGATTTCTGAAATGTATTATACAAATTTGTTAAGATGGTACTCTTCATTTAAAACAATATTAAAAACGTAAAAACAAGGAGCACAAAACATTGATATTAAAAAAAACTTTAAAAAACTTAAAAAAACTAGATAATTTTTTAAAAAGTTGTATGAACTCGAGAAAAGTTAAGTGAATTTGTTCATCAAACATTTTGAATGCTAATTAATCAGTACACCTAAGTGTTATATGAAGTTGGAAGTTGTGTTCGAATGAATTTCTGTTGCGTAAAATTCAGAATGAAATCTTAAATTGGAACATTTTAAGAAATTGTTAAGTTAATGTTCGAAATCTGCGAACCGATTTATTATTAGGAGATTTAATAAGAATAATTATACTATTGTTGTTTTAAATCCGTAAATAAATCGAATTTAAATCCAATTTTTTTCCCCACTGAACATCAGTATGAAGCTAATTTTCGCCAAACAATTGTACTCCAATCGATAAATCTGAAGAAGACCCAAAGTACATTACTTACTATTTCCTACTCTTCAATTTATAAGTATGGCAGACGTCTTGTGGAATGCGACCGACACTTGTGCACCTCTACCCCATCGCGCGCTTCCTAAGACGCCAACTGCTCAACTGTCTTTCAGAGCAAAAAGTGGACAGCGGACAGCGGATGGCACGGCACCGAGCGGGGGGAGTGACGCGGGGGCGGGGAGGATGGCCAGGCGCGTGGCGGCGGGGGGGGGGGGACGCGGGCGGGGCGGGGACGGGGCGGGGCGGGCCGCGGGACTGGTAGGGACGGCGGGAAGCGAGGCGGGGGTGGGGAACTGGGAAGGTTGGGCGGGCCAGTGGGGGGGCTGGGGGGGCAGTGGGAGTCTGGGGGGCAGTGGGGGGTAGTGGGGGGGGGCTGGGGGGCAATGGGGTGTCTGGGCGGGGGCGGGGCAGTGGTGTCTGGTGGGGGAGGGGGCAATGGGGGTGGCTGGGGGGGCTGGGCGGGGGCGGGACGGCGGGCGGCCGCAGGGAGCGACTTCCGGACCGCTCCTCGGGCGTGGCCTGGCTGCGCCCGCGCGGGGGCGGCAGGAGCGACCTGCGGTTTCCCAATTACGCCTGGGCGGCGCCCGCCCGCCTAATTGTGAGATTAATTTCGAATTTGACGTGGATATTAAGTGGCCGGCCGGCGCGGCGGCGGCGGCGGCGGCGGTGGAGGCACGTACGGTTTCCATTACGCTTGCCCCCGGGCCTCCTCGCGGCCGGCTCTGTTTCTGCCGCCCCGCCCCGCCATGCCGCGCCAACGTCTCACCCCCCGTGGACGGGCGAGCCACAGCGGGGGACGAGGCGATTGCAGCGCCCCGCTGCGGAGCTCTGGCGAATCATTCGCCGCTCCCCCGCAAGCAATCCTCAGAAGCACTCGCCACGGAATGACAAAAAGGAAGGAGAGGATTTGTTCCTTTTACGAAGCGATCCACAACTCAAATTCGTCCTTCGTCATTGCGTGATTCACTTGGACAAGTTAAATTTCAAAATCTCAGTCTATCAGAGTTAGATACTACTTATCGAACAGCTCTAATTTACGAAAACCGAATTCAAGGATTTAACGTATGTTCTCATTTCCAGGCAGTTAGTTCATTGAAATTTATTCAGGAATTAGAATAAAACAAAGTTGTCTCTTTTACACTTTCAATTTCACACCTTTCCAATGACGTAAGAGTTTCGTATTCCCATTGATGAATTATCCCTTAACAAAGGGCTTTAATTTTTTTTCTAGTTAAATTATTAATGGGTACCTATTCATTCTTTCGCCTTCCCATGGTGCATCTTGCTCGTGTTTCTAACACACGTAAAGTACTTACTCAGTGCGCCATTACACTTTTTTTTTAACAAGTTAACTTAATTCTTATATTCTTTTTATTCGTCATGTTCCATAAAGCAATAAAGGAATCCATTAAAACCTTTGACTGATGGAGCATCAAAACAAGTGTTTATCTACAGTTATTTGAAAACTAATCCAAATCCTTATACCAAACATGGAAATTAAAAACGAGTTGGCTTTTCAGCGATACGACAAATTATTGTACACATTACTACTGCCACTTTTGTACACTTATTGGATGCGATATTTTTCTTTTGGTTGCCGTTTTAATAAACACGCTAATAAATTTTATTATATTATTGTCCTATTTTATTATTACCATGAAACAGTATAAAATGGAAAATGAATTCTGTTAACATTTAAATGAAATAACTACGTTATGAGTATAATTACGAGCATTATTACAGACATAATTTAAGAAAGTCATCGAGCAAACGAAATACCGATCTTTTTTTAGTTCTCTAACGAACTGAAATGTGACGAATAGCAGAAAATATCAAATATCTACGGTTTAGAGTTTCATATTCTCAAATCTCTGCCAAAGCAATGCAAGGAATGAAGACTCCGTTTATTCAACGAAATTCGAGACCTTAGAGAACCGTAGTATCCATCTCCCGATTCCCAATCTACGAGTACGTGTACGTCTATTGGATGTCGTGTCCCTACGTCTCAAGGCTTCTTAGTTTAACTCAATTGATTCGGTACGTTTTAAAGTAACGAAGGTCTTTTAAAACACATTATTTTAGGAGGATTCAATAGAAACGCAGGAGAGGGGGGCGAGGCGAGCAAGGAAGGGGGTGCGAAGTGCCGATCATCGTTGCATCCACCGCCGCGACGGACGCTGCTGACCGGCAGCAAGAGGCGGTGGATGGTGACGTGGCAAGGGGGGGGGGGAGCTTCCGGCCGGAAACTGTGCAGGCGCTCAGACAGATGACGGCAACGCATCCGCCTGCCGCCTCCGCCCACCCCCCGCCCGCCACACCTCTCCTCACTTCATTTCGCACGCCTTTTATAACGTATTTGTTCAATTCTTTTAGTTCATAATACTTTATAAAACATCGTGTAGATTCTTTCAAATTATTTATTAATATGTACTTCAATATTCATTGACATTCAAGATCTATTTTACTGTTCTTCATTTAGCATTTCACAATATTTTTTACAATCGTTGTCCTACAACAAATTATCTCTCTGTCGTCGTCATCAACATCAATGTTGCAATCATGATAAAACAAATGAGGAATAAAATTCGTTATTTGCAAGCGTAACGTAACACTTTCCCTGCAAGAACCTCTCGCACTGCCAGTGCGCGTCTCACAACGCACGCCTACCCATGCACCGACCAGGATTGCCATACATTCTGAAAAAGCGGGATATGTCCTCATAATCGACATGTGTCCCGCTGTCCCGCCAGACTTTTCTTTGTTTCTGCCAAATGTTTGAATTTTTTACTCTGTTATAATTCCACACAGACCTCCCCCCTCCCCCCCCCCAAAAAAAGTCTTGTGAGTATTACAGGACTCTGGTGCTACGAGAACACAAGAAGATAATTCCTTTGGTAAGCAAGTATTGTTATTTTTGTCTTCGTATAGTGCAATCTGATACCTGAAAAATAGATAAAGGTACTATATGGTTTGAACTGAAGTGCATCAGTCACAATGCATTGGTGCAAGAGAAACTAGAATGCAAAGGGGAAAAGGGCTCTGTCAATAACGGTGTTTTTATATCGAGCTAAGTCATGCTTTAAAGTTTAATAATTTATTTAAATACACCTGAAATATATTGCTGATTGTGCCATGGAATAATAAGGAAATAACCTAGATAAACTGAAATAGTCAGGGAAATTCGTCCTAGAAAAAGAGTGGTCACTTTTTATTCTTGGAAGTGTACAATGTAATTTATCTTGATCTACTATTTATTTGTTTACTTGATATACTATTTCCTTGTAATATGATTTACTTGTTATACTATTTAGTTTATAAAAATACAACAACACAATATATAAAAACTTTATAGCCCGACTTTGGTCGACACAATTTTCTCAACAAATATACAAGTATTTCGGATGACCTGAATTTCATTATTATCCTTACGGCAACCTTCGCACCGACAGGCACAATCCACAATGCGAATATTGGTATTACATTATACGCAAGAACTGCATGCAATATATATGAATACGGTATTGCGCGCTACATTTGTTTTAAGGTAAAAAATGAATGTATAAACTACATTTTCTCAATATGCATTTAGAATTCATTTGTATATTTAATACAGAATGGAGCCCAAAGAAGCACAAGTGCAACATTTCTCATTCGAATGGCGCGGATGCATTGTGGCAGAAGGAAAGAAGCCGATAGGATCTTTAGGGAAGGGGACGGGGGGAAGTCATGTTATGGCTCCCCCGGTGGAATAATATTTGGACCCCTCTGCCACCTCTCTCTCGCTTCCCCCCCCGCTCCACTGTGGGCACTCCAAGCCCTCACACGGCGCAGGGTCCGAAGAGCCAACACTGGAACACGTCCATCCCGCCCACTGAACAGCCTTAGCAACACTTGAAGAGACGGAGTGCGCATGCTCCCAAGAATGCTAGGTCCCTCAGGTGATATTGCACCAAGGCGTCATCGGAAAATACCAGTGATTTTCCCCTTTCATTTTAAGATTTTCTTATTGTTCAATGTAAAAGCGGACATATAAATAAATGCTATGGAAAGTGTTATATCACATAGGCTACTTTCTCGTACAATTTGTAATGGTTACGCAATATAATATTGCAACATCTATTCTACTAAAACTTCTTTAACTTTAAAACTTGATTTTTACTTCAAGTGCTCAAACGGAGCTTTACTACAGGTTCGAAAAACGTCAATTTTCAGGAAAATTGTATAACCGGTTAGGCGCCAGTGTGGTTCTAAGACGGCCAGATGTTTTGAGAAAAAACTCTTCTTAGGTATGAAATATACCCAAAATGTGTATTTTAATTATAGTGCTTATACGACAAACTACTTGTACGAAAAAAAAATCATGTTTGGTCTCAGGGACTAACGAAATATGTTTCCTTAATTGAAAATATCGGAATTTTTTCTCAGCAGCATTAGACTCTCCGCTATTCCGAGTATACGAGAAATCATTACCCGATTCATTTTTTCTGTTTGTTCTTTTTAACCTCTCTGGCGACCTGAGCCGCAAACGCAGTTGCAGAGGTTTCGGATCGAAGGCTTTAACTCCGCCCCAAGACATTCGATATCGTACGACATCGCCCCTTGTTTGTCAATTAGTGACATAAAGGCTGCGGTGCTCAGAACGAGTCCATCAAATTCCCACAGCAAAAGACAATAGCTTGTCGTCCCCTACCAGGTACACGGCTGCGTGGCGGTAATATGGATGAGGATCAGTGTAAAGCAATCTGAGGGAGACACTAAGAAAATGTTGACGGAGCATACATTACGAAAGGTCACGTGGGCAGAGCGGGGCGAGAGGGGCGGGGCGGGGGGCGGGGCGGCGCGTGCCAGGGGCCTAATGGGCGGCGGCGACACAAAGCAGCGCGTGTAATCCGCCGCCGCCGCCGCTACACAGGTTTACGCGCCGACAATGGCCCTCGGCGGCGGCGGCGGCGGCGGCGGCGGGAGGCTGTTGCGCGCAGTCCTTATCGGCGCGGGCGGGTGCGAGGGGGCGGGCGCGGGGGAAGATGAACCCGGCATAAAACACTCGCCAGGTGGCGGAGGCGGGGGCGGGGGCGCGGGGGTGTGGGGAAAATACGGCGCGTGCGTGCACGGAACGCGTTTGCCACAGCGAAGCGCTGCCTCTGGCGCCGGGCGGCGAAGGCAGCCGGCGCCGCCAATATCGCCCCGCCCCCGGCCCCGCCCCCACCCCCGCGCCGGCCCCTCGACCGGGGCGCAGCTTATTATTTCCACTCAGACACTTGTAGCACCGCCCCTGCCCCCGTCCCGCCCTCTGACCCCTCAGGGAAAAATCTTCGTCTTTATTTACCCCCTCGCCTTTCCACGCAAATGATAAATTGCCACTGCGAGAGAAACGCCTTAGGACATTCGATAGCGCTCTCCCAAGTGCCTTCCCTTCTCATGTTTATCGTTCGCTTTCCAAGGGATATCAGATGGCATTTGCGCAGGAAAATGGAGATAATTTTGATCGCTTTGGAAATCTGGTCTCTCTCCAACAGTTGTTAAGATTTACGATTCGGGGAGCAATCGATAAGCGGACATAAATAACATCAAAGCTAACTCAAAGTCCTCTAATGTTACCGCGATAGACCATTAGCCCGCAATGTCCCAATCAGGGAAACTTCACCGATTCAAAACTGTTTACAAAAAAAGAACTTTTTGTCGAGAGCAACTAACGCATCCCTCACTAATAGAGCACTGCATCGCAAATTACAAACAAACGGTAGCGCCAAAGAGACCAACGAGAGGGAAGCGGGGATACGAGCGGGGAAGAGGCAGCGTGGAGCTGGAAGTTATGAATTTCCACAACGGTAGAGAGGGGCGGGTAGGAAGAGGGGATGGGAGACTGGCAACCGGGGACTGTGGATCGGTAACAGCGACGGGCACCAGAGTGCAGGGCCGGGGAGGGGAGCGGGGAAGAGGTAGTCAGCGGGGAGCTGGAAGCTGTGAGGGGAGAAGGGCGTTTGAGAAGAGGGGATGGAGAGTGGGGAGCGGGGACTGTGGATCCGGCAACAGCGAGAGACACCAGAGCGCAACTTCACGGCAGGGGAAAGGAGCGGTGAAGGGGTTGACAGCGTGGAGCTGGAAGCTCTGAGTGGCCACGGGGAAGTGGGAAGAGGGGATGGGGAATTGGGGAGTGAGGAGCGGAGACTGTGTATCCGGCAACAGCGAGGGACACCAGAGCTCAACTTTACGGGAGGGGAAGGGAGCGGGAAAGGGGCAGACAGTGAGGAACTGGAAGCCATGAAGAGCGGAGAGGTAATGGGAGAGTGGTGAGCGGGCAGCGGGGACTGTGAATCGGGCAACAGCGAGGGGCACCAGAGCGCAGCTGCAGAACCGCGCGCCCCAGCTTTTCACTCGGGCGCGTGGGGCCCTTATCGGGATCTCCCGCCCGGGGCAGGGCCGGGGCAGGACCGGGCCGGGCCGGGCAGGGCCGGGCAGCGCAGGGGCGAGCGCGAGAGCGAGGGCGAGGGCGCGATGAGCCAGCATAAAACACTTGCCAGGTGCCGCGCGCCGCCAGCCGGCCGCCTATATATAGCGCCCGCGCGTGCGCGGCGCCCGTTTGCCCCGCGGCCCAATATCGCCCGATCGCCCCGCCCCGCCCCCTCCGCTGGGAGCTGCGCTAAGCCGCCAAAGCCGCCCCCGCCCGCCGCCGCCGCCGCCGGCGCGCTCTGTAACCGCCGATTGAAACACCATTAACTCCGCACTCTAGCGCTTCTCCGCGCTGCACCTCAACGGCGACTGCCCGGCGGGCACGCGAGCTGCACAAGCCGCAAACCACGCGGTCAATGAACTACGCGCATTCGAATGCAACGCGTTGGAAGGCGTGCTCGACGGCGAGGGAAAATTCATTAACTCCGTCTTGCCAGAATAAAACAGTACGAGTTGAACAAATTGTGCTCAATTCCGCTAAATACAACATATAGCCTTTTGTTTTAACGCACTTCGTAATAGTTGAGTGAAAATCAAAGATTTAAAGAACACAAATATATTGGGTGCCTTGCAGAATGGTATTTGAATCCCCTGTTTCAATTCCTGTGCCATAATTTCCGCGTTCTCGGTTTGATAGATTCATTAGTGTTTCCGGGCGCGGGAACTACTAAGTGTTTTAGTCTCATACGTTAAATACATTTTTTTTTTCATTGCGGGAGATGACGGTGATCTTCTCCCGCTGACTGGCGAGATCCGGCGCAAATCTACGCGTCTGTCGGAGGGGATTTTCCAACCAGGTATCTCTCACCACTGAGACACCGCCCCAGCCCGGACAAACTGTAAGTAAATCTGCCCCAGGCCGGACAAACTCTAAGTAAATCTAAGTTTAAGTCTGCGAGTAACGGGTGACAATAGGACAAAGAAGAGGAAGGATACATCGCGCGTGGCCCGTGGCCCGTGGCCCGTGGCCCGTTTGTTAGGGTACTGTTCCGGCATTCGCCTGGTGTTGATTGGAGAAACCACACAAAGCTACCGATCGAAGCTGTGGCCGTTCGAAGTCTCCTCCAGAAAGCGGCTGAATTCGACCTAGTGTCAAAAATCCTGTGACCGTCACCGCGTCTTCGGGTTCTTTGTCAAAGTACTTCGAAGATGACTCGTAACTCCGAGCGCGCGAGTGAAGCAGACCTTGAGCGGGGCCGCGCTGCATTATTTGCAGAGCAGCGTCCTATTCCCGTCCGCCTTGGAGTGCGGTCATATCTGTGTGTGCGCGAAGCCGCCCGCCCTTCCTTCCTTCCTCGGCCTTTACGAGCGGCGGCGGCGGCGCAGACAGACGCCGGCGAGCGAGCGCTCGCGGCCCCTGCTTTATGCCTGCGCCTGCGCAAAAAGCGACGCTCCCCCCCCCCCGCCCCGACCATAAAGCGCGACGCGTCGCAGCGCGCTCTCGGCCGACGGCGACGGGCGGCTCGCCTCACGCCCCAGGGCGCGGTGCAGCGGAGCAAGGTGGGGCGGGGTTGGGCGATGCGAAGTAAGGCGGGGCGGGGCGGCGTGGGGCGGGCCGGGACGCTGTAAGGTTGGGCGTGGCGGAGTATGGCGGGTTGCGTGGAGAGGAAAAAGGCGGTGTGCGGCGGGACGGAGTAAGGCGGGAAGGGACGGAGCAGTGGCGGAGAAGGACGGGGTGGGGCGGAGTAAAGAGGGGTTTGGCGGGGAAGTGGCGGAGAAGAACGGGGCGGGGCGGAGTAAAGAGGGGTTTGGCGGGGAAGTGGCGGAGAAGGACGGGGCGGGGCGGAGTAAGGCGGGAATGGACGGAGCAGGGCGGAGTAAGGCGGGAAGGGACGGAGCAGTCGTGGAGAAGGACGGGGCGTGGCGGAGCAAGGCGGGATTCGAGAAGTGGAGTAAGGCGGGGGGGGGGCGGAGCGGAGTGGAGAAGTACGGCGATGGGCGGGCAGTGTAAGGCGGCCGGTGTAAGGCGGGGGCGGTTATGGGGGGGGGCGGAGTAGGCAGGGTTTGGCGGGGGAAGTGGCGGAGAAGGGCGAGGAAGTGGCGGACCAAGGCGGGATGCGCGAAGCGGAGTAAGGCGGGGTGGGTTGGAGCGGAGTATAGCAAGGCGGCGATGAGTGGGCGGAGAAAGGCGGAGCTGCGATGGGCGGGGGAGGAGTAAGACGGTGTTAGGTGGGCCAGTGGTGGAGGGGTTAGGCGGAGAAAGGCGGATGCGCAGAGCGAGGAAGGCGAGGTGGAGCGAAGTGGAGCAAGGCGGCGATGTGCGGGGGCGGAGAAAGGCGGGTCGGGGATGAGCGGGGCGGAGTAGGCGGGCGGAGGGGACGGGGAGGCTGGCAGGTGCATGGCGGGGTGTCGAGAATGGGGCCGGCGGAAGCGAGGATGGGAGAAAATGCGGCGAAGTGGGGCGAATATCTAAGATAACGCTCCACAATGAGCCTCCTCTGTAGCGTCGCGAAGCAACGCCTGCAGGCCAGGGTAGCGGAGTACGTATCAAGCTCTGAAGATGAGACTGCTTTTGAGTTGTAAAACTTCCACTATGCAGGAACATATTCGGCTAGCGAAGTGGGTGCCATGACCACGGACGTGGCGGTTGAGTTATCCGGGGGGTTTGTCATAGGAATCGCCATCGGGCGAGAAGCATTCCGTCATTGCGTGACATTTCGTTGACAGACCGAAAGGAGGAATGATTCTGCGTCAACCTTGCAGACCGAACATTCAGCAATGCTAAGAAATATAAACGTCAACTGATAGGGACTGGAATCCAAGGCAAATAAAGTTTTTCCTCCCGAAATCAGAAAGTATGCTTACTTGGCATGTGCGTTAAATTATTTAATCATGATTTATGATGCATATTTTGCCTCATTAGTAATCTGCGCCATATTTATGTAAATGCTAAACATTCTGCATACTTTATTTCAAAACGTTCATCATTACTCATTTTTATTTGCTATATATTTAATAATTTAATATTTCACTTGTAATGCGTGTTTCTATCTACGAGGTTCGTAGAAGATAATATCAATATCCTGTATCTGCATGTATGTGCATGATATTTAACAGGAAAATCACGATTATTTCGAGTATTATGTGCTATCGAATCCATCTTGAAAATCGGTAACGCTGATGAACTAACGTATGTAACATAAACTCGCCTACATCATTGATGGGGGATCCCTTGTACCAATTTTAGCGGAAAACAAGATGCCAAAAAGGAAGGAACTTTCCTTGTAATGATTTGAAGGTGGCGACTAAGTTGTAGTCCAAACGTAATTTGTTAAATGCATTTAGAGGCAGACATTCCATTGTGAAAACTAATACTAGTAATACAACTTTTCAACATTTCATTGAGCAATATAGTGACAGTATGTGTCAGATGAATGTACTGTGCGTTATAAATATGAGAAATGATATTATGATGGATTATCATGCTTTATGTGACATATTTTATTGCATATTTTCGAGAATTATACTGCATGAATGCATACATATTTCATAGAATATTAGTGCTCATAATTTTGGTCCTTAGTCATTCATTGACAGGGGGAGCTTATAAATACTATACAAGTAGATTATTCCCTCTGGGGGAGCTACACCCTTCATCCAACCCCAGTTCAAAATTTCCCTCGTATAAAATCTTCGCTCTCATTCAAGGGAACAAGAAAACTGAAGTACGTCGCTTCATTTACATCACGCCTTTTCGGTCAAGTCGTTAAATTTGTGTCACAAGAAACTAGAACAATAATTCCTAATATACATACGTTAACTCTCACATACATACGTGAGAAAATACTTTTTTCGTTAGCGATGCTTAGATCGGGCGACCGACGAAATTGAAACTATTTGAAGATAGTATGCCTAAAGTAACATGTTTTCAACACTTGCTGTCCTTACACATAAATAATTTGATGTTGTGAACCAGAAAACAAACCTTTCTCAGAACCTTGCAATAAGTGCTACAATTTGTTTCACATTTAAAATATTAATATGTCCATATCAGAACGTATTTCTCAATCAATTACGAACTGACACTTTCGAAATATATATAAATAACTGCCTCCGAGCAAGGTCACATTTGTAAGTCTGTTGATCTGAACTAATGTTTTCCGCTTAACTCTGCAAACCACCGGTAAGAAATTTCGTGAAGTAAACTTTGTAGGACTATGTCTTCTATTTCAATTTATTTTCTCATCAAAGTTCCATTTATTCAATAACCTCAAATGCTTTCTTGCTCTGCTACAGATCGAAAAACGCAGCATTATTTCCCATTTCCTATCTCATTATTTTTAAAGTTATGAAAGTAAAAGAAATAAAACAAATTTAAAATGTTTTCAATATAACATTAACACTTACAATTTCCTTTCAAACATGTCTAATAACAGGAAGACTACGAAAATAAAGTTACGTGCATTTGATTGCAAGCTCCGACTCGCAAAACTATCCACACTTCACCAAACTTCACCTTTCCCATTTCCCATTCCAACACAGGAATGTAAGTACGTGCACATCATCAGAATTGTCAACGAGACCTTCCCCATTATCGCGAGCGGAAGAAAAATACGCATTTCATGAGTCGTTTCTCTGCGCCCGGAGCGCCCGCCGCGGGGCCTCCGAGTAGCGAAACAGCGATAAGCTTCCGGAGCGCGCGCGTGGGCGGTGTGGGCGGGCGGGCGGGGCGCGCGGAATGGAAATATTCCTCATTCGCGCGCGCGTGCCGTTATGGACCCATGTTTCACGGCGCGCGCAGATAAATCGCGGCGCAGGCGGGCGGCCGAGAGAGGGTGGGCGGAGAGAGGGCGGGGCGAGATGGATGCGCGGGCGGGGCGGGCAGGGAGGGCGGCTGGGAGGTAGGGAGGACGGGCATGAGGGAAGAAAGAAAGGAAGGTAGGGGGGTGGGTGGGTGGGTGGTTGGGTTGGTTAGGGGGCCGGGCGGGTGGGTTTGTTTAGGGCAGGCAGGCGGGCGGGCGGGTGGGTGGATGGTTGGGTGGGTGGGTTTCGGGCGGAGAGTGGGCAGAGAGCGAGCGGAGAGCGGGCGGAGAGCGGGCGGAGAGCGAGCGGGGAGTGGGCGGATAACAGGAGGGCAGCGGGCGAGAAAGGGGGCAGAGAGCGGGCGGAGAGCGGGCGAGAGCGGGCGGAGAGCAAGCGGAGAGCGAGCGGGGAGTGGGCGGATAGCAGGAGGACAGCGGGCGGAAAGGGGGCGGAGAGCGTGCGGAGAGCGGGCGGAGAACGAGCGGAGAGCGGTCGGAGAGCGGTCGGAGGAGCGGGCGGAGAGCGGACGGAGAGCGGGCGGAGAGCGGGCGGAGAGCGGGCGGGAAGCGAGCGGGAAGCGAGCGGGCGGGCTGGCAGGCAGGCGAGATGGATGCGCGGGTAGGCGGGCGAGCGTAGAAGAGAAGAAAAGGCGGGCGTGCGCAGGTTGTGTGGGAGAACGAAGCGGCGGCCGTTTCTCCGGGCCTCCATTAAAGCGCGGGCCGCTCATAAACGGAGGAAGGAGCCGATTAGGAATGTTCATGGGCGCCCTTATGCAGCGGAAGTTTTATGGATCGCCCCGCGAGGAAAGCAGGTCGCGGAAGAGGCCGGCGGCGACGGGCACTCGGGGCGCTGCCGCTGGCGCCGAGGCCCCGACGAGGAAGGCCGCACACCTAGAACGCCCAACGGAAGCATCTAGCACGTGTGGGCTTCTTTGGAAAGGTGGGTCGAGGCCAGAGGCTCCGACAACAATCATCGGGACCACTCGCAGAGACGTCAGACAGTAGGCAGCAACACTGTGATGGGAGACAAGGAGTTCACAGTGATCGGCCTGCACCCTACGATGTCTCTGCACACATTTTTACCAATCGTTAACTTCGGAAAACGCAACTACGCAATTTCTCATTTCAATATAGTAGTTTATACAATTAACTTATAATTTTAAGATTTATTACTTGAGTACATGTTATGAAAACGAGCGAATCAGTAGCGAGTTTTCAAATTTGTACGAATGCAATAAAGCAATATTGTAAACGAGTGGCACACACTATTTTTTGTATAACTGCATTATAAATTTATAAGAGAATCAAACTTAATTTTACGAAACAACTTTCGTGTGACGTTTCGGGTTATTTGACATCTATGCGAGAAAACTTTGCTCGGCTGAACCGTTTACCGCTACCACCCACAATTCTCTCGCAGCCATTGGCTGAATGTGTGATGACGTAATCATTCCGTGCCGTAAAATGCTAACACGTCATCTTTTGTGCCTTAAAATGCTCTTTATGAACGATTTCTTGCAACAGAAAAGGTTAGCTTATAATGCTGGTATACAAAAATTATTTAATGTATTATATATAAAAATATTACTTTAATAAAATGTTAACTGATCAATAGAGTATAACGTTTGAAAATTATATTTCAAAATCCCTTCAACAATAATAAATCATCGCAGAACATCCATTACTGAAAGTACTGAAGACAATACAAATAACAATAACTAAGAAGAGCAGGCCACGACAAACATATAATACCAGATTATATGATTGAGAATTGCGTAAACGCCATCACGACAAATTCAAGCACACAACAGCGTAAATCCTTGTCCAGAGCGCAGCACATTCGTGGCCTGCCTCTGTGGTAGTGAGCGCCGTGCGCAGAGAGGCGAGGTCAGGGCGGGCGGAGGGGGGAGGGGGAGGGGGGTGGCTGCTCCGGAAGCGGCGGCGCCGGAAGGACGAGTGCTCTGGGCGTCGGCGGTCGGCGGTCGGGCGCGGGGGGGGGGAGCGCGGGGGAGCGCGGCGGGCGCGGGGCGGTGGTCGCGTGCTCCGCGTCGGTCGCTCAGCGCCGCTATCGGCGCGTGTAGCAATTAAACGGTCGTCACGGCGCCGGCGGAGCGCGGCGGAGGCACACGGCCTTTGCGCAGCAGCGCCCGCACGCCCGCCCGCGCGGCCCAACGCAAACGCGCGCCCGGCACGCACCACGCGCACGGCAGCCTCCGCCCCGCCCCTCGACTCCCGTACCCGTACACCCACATCCGCCCAGCCCCCTCCCTTTCCTCCACACCCACTCCGCCCTGCCTCCATAGCGCACTCCCCCGTCCCGCCCCTACCTTCAGATCCACCTCACCCCGCCATGCCTCCGCCCCCTGCACAACGTACTTCGCCCCGGCCTTTCCCCCACAACCCACCCCGTCCTGCCTCTGCCGCCTGCACAACGCACACATCTTGGCCCCCGCCCCTTCCGTCACACCTACCCCACTATGCCGCAGCTGCCTCCCAAATGCTCCAAGCTCCGCCCATTCCCGAAACCCACCCCGCCCTGCTTTCGCCGCTTCCTCAGCACCCTCCCCGTCCCGCCCGTTCCAGCACACCCACTTCCCTCTGCTCCACCGTCTGCACAACGTACTCCACCCATCCCCGTCCCCCACATCCACCCAGCCCTTCCTCCGCCGCCAGCACCACGCACCCCTCCTAGACCTGCCCTTTCCTTATGTCCACCTCCCCCTGCCTCCGCTGCCTGCTCAAAGCATTCCTTCCCCCCTCTTCCGCCACACCCTCCCGCTGCTGCCTCCACAACGCACTATGCGCCATCCCTCCCATTCTGTCTCACACAACCCGCAATGCCACCGCCGCATCTTCCCCCTTCCACCCCACCTACATCGCCCTTCCTCCGCCGCTTCCACACCGCACTCCCCTTGCCCCACCCTCTCCTCCCCTGCCCACAAACCCACCCCACTCTATGTCCGCCATCTCCACAACGCACTCCCCTCAGGCCTCGGCTTCGTGCCGCGCCGTGCCGCGCCGCCCGCGCAAACACGCGGAGGCTGACGCGGGGCGCCGGCTGAGCGACTTACGCGGATGAGGTCGCTGGGGCGGGCGCGGCGTGGCGCGGCGCCCCGGGCGACGAGCGGGGGAGTATTTTAAGGCGCGCCGCCGCCATGACTCGCAGCTCACACGCGCCGCCTGTCGCCGGGATATAGCGGCGGCGGGGCGCCCGCGTGCGTGGGCGGCTATTTCCGACGGCCGCCGCTGGCCCTCTCCGCTCCGCACGCCCTCCATCACTTCTCCCGCCCTCCCTCCTTCTTTGACTCGCGGTGCGAAAATCCAGCGACGTCACGAGAGTCTAAACCAACAATTTCAACGACCGAATTTAAACAATCATAACGCCGCATCGGATGCTCGTGTGGGATGAGGAAGAAGGGAGTCAACTGCAAGCGATTTAACACACAAATACTCTCGGCGGACGCTGAACATACCCAACGAAGCCAGAACGCCTACGCAGGCGGCAAGCGGGAGCTCAGTTGAGCGGCGGTGAGAGGAAGCTTTCAGCTATGAATCCCGCTTTGCCGCCAGCTCGACCGCTCGAGCGCCCGGTCGCCCTCGCGTCCGCCCACCCGCGAATGCGCCCGCCCACGCGTCCGCCCGCCCACGCGCTCGCCCATCCACGCGCTCGCCCGCCCACCAACTCACTCACTCACCCGCCCGCCCACGTACACGCTCGTCCACACGCTCATTCATTCACTCGCTCGCCCGCCCTCGTGCCGGCCTGCCCATATGCTCGCTCGTCCTCACGCTCACCCATCCACACGCTCTCCCGCCCACTCATCCACACTCCTATTCACACGCTCTCCCGCCCAATAACCCACACTCCTATTCACACGCTCTCCCGCCCACCCACACGCTCTCTCGCCCACCCACACGCTCTCCCGCCCACCCACATGCTCTCCCGCCCACCCACACGCTCTCCCGCCCACCCACACGCTCTCCCGCCCACCCACACGCTCTCCCGCCCACCCACACGCTCTCCCGCCCACCCACACGCTCTCCCGCCCACCTACACGCTCTCCCGCCCACTTACACGTTCACCCGCGCAACCGTACGTTCGCCAACCCAAACACTCCCCGCCCGGCCACCCACTCGCAAGGTCGCCCGCCCACACACAACTCGCCCGTTGCCCGCCGCCCGCTGCGACGCTGGTTTATTGCCACGCGTCGCTCCACAGCGTTCACTCACTGCGCCATCAGTTGGCCTCCTCGCCCTCCATCTTCCATCTGCACGCATCTCTCCGTAACACACACGACGCGCGATCGCAGGTCATCGCCAGGGCTTTTTAACTCCCATATTATATATATATATATAATATTATATTATATATATATATATTATATGTATATATATACATATATATGTATATATATTATATGTATATATATATATATATATATATATATATACATAGTACGATTTTTCTCAGTCCCTCAAGCCCTTATGGCCACGATGGAATATCACATGGCATTTCGCGTCTTTCTCGCTCGTGCCGCTAGAAGTCGCATGATCGCAAGCACTGCTTGATATGGTCGCGATCATGCGATATCTAGCGGTACGTCTGAGAACGTCGCAAAATATCGTGACGTATTCCATCGTGAAGACGGGTATCGAGGGGCAAAGTGAGAAAAACCGCAGTATATAACGTGGTGGAGACCATTATAGTCGCGCGCTCTCCAGTAGCACCTTCGTACAGGAACTAAAATACCAACTGCTGCCAACGACACGTGGCTGCTGCCGTGGGTTCGCGAGACGCAAAAAGGCGCTTTCTTCATCGGTTTATTACACGTACATATTACGAATAATTGAACATTTAGAAGACACTTTTCGTATTTCACACAAATTAGCCAATTTTTACGTGCAGATGTTGGCGAACCTAATCTGCAGCTGCACCCGGCGATACTAGCACCTCCTACAATAGCACCCTCGAGCTTTGTCTCCGGTTTTGATGGAGAGTTGCAAGGCCCTGGTCTGCGCTGTGCGCTTCCTCTCAAACTTCCACCAGTTCCTCCCCGCCACGTCCTTCCCTCCCTCTCCCGCCCCACCCTCCTTTCGCATCCTCTTCACCCAATCTATACACCGCCTCTGGCCGCCCCGACGCGACGCCGGCAACGCAACACCCGCTCATCAGCACAGCCTTAGCGCTGCACGAGGCTCCTTCCGCCTCCCGACTGTTCAACAAATCACCTCGATGGCAGCAGAGAGGATTCAGCCAATGTCTCAAACTAAGTTCTTTCGTTAAAGAGACGATGAAGGAAATTCGATTCCTCCTCCTCCAACTCCCCGAGAGAAAACCATCATCAGCGTGGGGTAATACTTTTTAGGCTTCGGTGGAAGTTCGCTAACACATTTTCGGCGAGAGCAACACCAAACATTGAGGGCTAGGAGATGCGTTAAAACTTGGAGGATAGGATGAGGTCAAAGAGTACGCAAATTTCATCATTATTTTAAATCAACATATCTTTTCATACTCTTACAACATTTCTTCTGAGAAAGTTATACATTATATAAAAAAGGTAGAAATGTTATCGCAAACATATTGATAATTGATGTAAAAAAGTGTATGAACCTTAAAACGAACAGAAATGAACTCATTGCAAGTCATTAATTAAAATACATACGCTAAATCTTCATTTTGAAGAATTCGTTACAAGAGTTGTTTACTAGATATTTCTCTGAGTTTGAGATATTTATTCTGCACGACTATTAAACATGGACACCAAACAACGGCGTTTAAGTAAACAGAATTATTTAGTCTCGAGTATAAGCTGTAGATGCAAGAAATAACAATGAATCTAGCTGACTCAAGTTGTGATCCTAGCTACAATTATGCCATTCATCTTATTATCCTTTACATACGAATGTGACCGCGTCCTCAGATTCCGTCCGTTTCCTAAGGTTCAGAGAAACAGGCAGAGGCTCGAGGGATCGACTGGGGAATTCGATATTTTCAGCACGAGACGAGCCTGCGCATCCAGAGCCCTCGTGTTTGCATTGTGACAGGCGGCCGGGGATTTTATTTATTTAGCCTGATGCCTCCGCGCTGTTTGTTTGCGTACAGCTTTAAGGGTTATGCTGCTGCTTCCAGGTGTTTAGATATCGAAAACGTCGCACAACGAGGATGAGGATAATTTGATTTGCTGGCAGTGGAGTAACGGCTGCGGACGCCGAGAGCCTCCCGTGGCGAACAGCGAGCTTCCCCTGGGGATGAGGAGATTCTCGCAGACGCCGCATGGCTGCGTCCTGGAGAGCGAATCCGCACGGGACACAGCGAGCGTGCCCACGGACGGTGACTCGAAGCCACTGATTGATCGACTGATCTGTCTTTAAATCTCCGTCTTCAATATTATAGTGTGAGGATGATGCCGAAAAAAATGTCGAACTTATGTAATTTTCAAAATATGATTTCAACGAAAATTACACCTGGGCAATTATGTTAAACTCTTTTATATCATATGAGGACAAAGTTTTACGCGTTTTTTGAGAAAATTTGAAAATGTAATTGAGAATTCATGTAAAGTGCCCTCAAAACTTAAAATATCCATTTAAACTAGCAGAGCCTCAAATTCGTTTCAATTTGATAGAGAAAGGTCTGGAGAAAAGCAGGGTGAACAGATTTGGCGCTATGTTGACTAGACGGGCAAACGGACAGACAGAGACGTTTTACCGTCACTAGATTTTTCGGTGTGAAGGACCTTCAATACACGTATTCTAACTACACGTGTTAGAGGAAGTAATTTACTAAATAATGAACAAGATTTATCGACTATTTCGTTACAAGGGCCTCGTAATAAGAGTTTACCTGTCGAAAATATGCTGTTTTCCGGAGCACGATTACAATACTTTCTCTCATGACGAAATAAGGTCGAGAAAGTAAATGTCTTTGAATGGGCACAGGATGTGAGTAAAAGCGAAGTGCACCGCTTTGGTGACTTAATGGGCTCGCCAAGGCGCCTTGAGTGCAGGGTTCCGCCCTCGGTGAGAGCGCGTCAGCTGCGCATGAGGCAGATGCAAAGAGCGCGCGGGAGGGGAAGGCGTTGGGCGCGCCGAGCCCGCGACGGTCGCAATCGTCGAGAATAAACGCTCTGGGCGCGGGCGGCGCGGGCGGCGCGGGCGGCGCGGGCGGCGCGGGCGGCGCGGGCGGTGCGGGCGGCGCGGGCGTCTCCAGCTGCGTCTGCAGTGCACGCCAAAGCGGTGAGCGAGGGGCGAGGGGCGGGATGGCGGGAGGAGTGGGAGAGCGTGGCTATTGTCGCCCCCGCTGCCTGCTCCAGGCGTCGCGTGGAGCCAAGCGGCAAACTTGCACCGCGCGGATACAATTACCGCAGGTAAGCCTGTGCGCGCCACTGGGTCGCAGCTGACGCTACGTAGCCCCTCCCCCCCACCAGCATCCTGTCACTGTAGTGCCTCTGACTGGGATGTCGTAGGGTTTCGCGTTCCGACGATTTTCGACACTAGATACACAGCTAAGTAGAATTCAGTCGCTGTCTGGAGGAGAATTCTAGTGGTCGGGTGCTCTGATCGGTAGTTTTCAGTGGTTTCTCCGATCAATACCAGGCGAATGCCGAACCAGTACCCTAACAAATAGGGCCACAGTCCTATCCTCACCCCTCACGTGCATACACTTGCACTTACATACACTACACTACCACACATGGCAGGAGACCAGTTGGGATCTTAGTTTCATCGAGATGAGGCGATGCCCCGCTAGTGGGAGAAATCTGGTTGAAGAAAACCCCGAAAGCCAATAGGTAGGTCGGCTCCGGATTTCGCCATCCAGTGTGAGAAAATCACCGCCACCTCTCTTGATAAATACATGCACTACTCTTACTACACTAAGAGCTAAGCAGTTGACGCACCCGGAAACATCAACCAATTCAGCGCCGTCCGCCCCGCGGTCGTAGTGACTGCACGAAAGCACAGCCGCGATCAGGCGACTCACATGAGACCATGGCCGCGCTTCTCCTCCGCTCCAAACACACCGACAACGCTCCGACCACGCCAGTGCTCGCTCGGGGGACTGGCTACAAGCTCCAACAACACGTACGCAAAAAACAAATCGTGTTCATGCAATATTCCCGGAATCCGAAAACACATTTTAATCGGAGGTAGAACACGGGGGAAAAAACTTTTCATTGACGACGCCCGTCCCGCGTAGCAGCTTCACTCGGAGCGAGAAAAATTTTCCATAAGCAAAACTCGGCGGGGCTTCGCCTTCCGCTCCGCGCAGCCGAATTCCACTTGGCGATTCGCGTCCGCCGAGGACGCGCGGCCGCCCACGCACAAAGCGCGCTCGGGCGCACGCGACGGCAGACGGGGCGGGGCGGGATCGCGACGGGAGAGGGGATGGGAGAGAGGAGAGACGGATGGGGGCAGGTCGGGGGAAGGCTGGGGACAGTTGGAGCCGTGTGGAGGCAGGGGGCGAGGGTGGGTGCGGGGGCGGGACGCTGGTGGGGCGGGACGGGGGCATGACAGGGGCGGGGCAGGGGCTGACAGGGGCAGGGCGGGGGCATGACAGGGGTGGGGCAGGGACGAGGCGGGGATGGTGCGAATGCGGGGTGGGGTGGAGGCCGGGTGGGGCGGGATGGGCGCGAGGACGGGGCTGGGGCGAGGCGGGATCGGGGCGGGAGAGGGGATGGGAGAGCGGGAAGAGGGATGGGGGCAGGTTGGGGGCAGGTTGGGGGAAGGTTGGGGACAGTTGGAGCCGGACAGAGGCAGAGGCGAAGGTGGAGGCGGAGCGCTGGCGGGGAGGTGGCGGGGCGGTGGCGGGGCGGTGGCAGGGCAGAGACGGTACGAATGCGGGGTGGGGCAGGGTTGGGGTGGGCGGAGGCAGGGTGGAGGCTGGGTGGGTGCGGGGTGGAAGCGGTATGGGGCGGGCACGAGTTCAGGGCGAGGATTGGGTGAGGTGGGAGCAGGGGGAGAGGAGCGGAGGCGAGCTGGAGACAGGGACGGGACGTAGGTGGGGCGGGGACGGTGTGAAGGCGTGCCGGGAGCAGGGCGGGGCGGAGCGAGACGGGAACGAGTCGTGCAAGGCGGCGACGAGCGTGGTGGTCTGTGGCGGGGGGCGACGAGGGCGGGACGGGTCCAGGGCGGGGCTGGGGCGAGGCGAGTGTGGGGCGGGGTCGAGTCGGAGCGGGAGCGTACCGGGTGATGGGCGAACCGCCTCGGATGGGATGAGGCGGGGACGGTGCGAGGGCGGGGCGAAGCGGTGCAAGGGCGGAGTGGGGGCGGGGCAGGGGCGGGAGTGGGCGGGGCGCAATCGGCCGCCGCAGCCGCTCTATTTCGGTCGCGGGCGCCCTCCCCACACCGCCACCGCCACCGCCGCCGCCGTCTCCGCCGGAAAAACCGTCCCTTTATTTCCTAACTCCATTAATTCGGAGGGCGCCGGGCCGGGGCTGCGGCGGAGCGTGAACGGGAGCGGAGCGGAGCGGTAACGAATTCAGAATAAAATCGCGCGCCGATGCTCCCGCGGCGGCGCCGCGCCGCGCGCGCCCGGTGGACCGCCAGCCGAGGGGCGGAGAGGCCGGGCTGGGCTGGGCCGGGCCCGCCGCGCTGCGCTGCCTCCGCGTCCGCCGGCGCCCTGAATAATGGACGGCGTCCTCCAGCCGCAGCAGGTGCTCGCGGAAGGCGGCCCGAGAGAGACGAAGCCCAAGGACGTGGGGGGTTGGCCATGGAGACAGGAAATTCAATACGCAGCAGAGGCCGTAAGAGAAACGGCAAAGAGAAATAATGTATAAGCAACAGGCCTGGCGCGAGCCAGCGCTGGGAAAAAAGCGGGTAAGCGGGGAAGAACTGTCGTGGGAGAGGACGAAGACGGAGGCAAGAGCTAGAGCGCAGCAGGGGACCAGAGCGAAAAAGAAGGTGAGAGCGAGGGCGTGGACGTGGGTGAAGACAGGGGGTGGGGAGGCAGGCGAGAAAGGCGCGAATGAGAGTGAAGACGATGGCGTGTTTGGCGGAGAGATTGGGGAGAAATTGGGAGGCGAAGACGAGGGCGACGGTGGGCATGAGGTGAGAGGGTGATGGGGTGCGAGGCAGGAGGCGAGGACGAAGGTATGGGTGATAATGACATGAACGAGGACAAGGCGTAGAAAGAAGCGAGAGTTTGGGCGACAAGGGGGGGGGTTGCGGTAGGAAAGGAGGATACGGATGAGGGCGAAGGACGATGGTGAGTTTAACGAAGATGGAGCACTTTGAGGAAGTGGGCATGGATGGGGTCGAGTTGGGGTGGATGAGTGGGAGCGAAGCTTGGAGCGAGGACGAAGGTGTGGGCGGCAAGGTCGAGGACGAAGACTAAGGCATGAGCGAGAGAGTGGGCGATGACAAGGTTGAGGGGGTTGAGGGCAGGGGCAGGCGGTCACGGGGCAGGTGATGGGGCGAAGGACGTGGACGAAGACGTAGGCGAGGGCGCGGACGAGGACGAGGACGAGGACGAGGGCGAGGGCGAGGGCGTGGGCGAGGACGAGGGGGAGGGCGAGGGCGAGGACGAGGGCGTGATGATGGCGAGGGCGGGGGCGAGGGCGAGGGCGAGGGGGAGGGCGAGGGCGTGTGGGAGGGCGAGGACGAGGACGAGGACGAGGGCGAGGGCGGGGGCGGGGGCGGGGGCGAGGGCGAGGGCGAGGGCGAGATGGGCGGAAACGGATGGGCCTCTGCGCGCCACCGCGAGACCCGAGCGACGTGCCCCAGCAGCGCTGCGTCTTCCGAATGTTCTTGTGAAATATACTCCATTCCCCGAACGTCGCCCATAAAATTCCCTTCCAACAAAGTATTCCATTGGCGATACGTTTATGCTAGGAAGAAATGAGGAATGTGCTGGTTGCCCCGAGCTTCCCGGAGGCACTGCTACGCGCCTGTGTGGAGCAGAGCTGAATCACGTTACGAGTTCCGCAGCCCTGATTTGTCTGGGGCAGACAAACGGACAGGGCAAGGAAGACGAGCAAAATTGAATAATCAATAATACGTTTTTCCTTAATTTTTCTATTATTTTATGACTACATTCGGTGAAATGACCCATATTACAAGGACATTTTTATACAATGTATGTGTAATTCATATGCTGTAATAAAAGAATATTTCGAAACAGAAACACAATGAAAATTTTCTGAGGCGGAGGAGAATCTGACAGTGATGGTCTCCTTCTCCGCAGACCCTCTTCGACGAATGTTCACAGAAATTCCCAACTCCAAACAACGGCGCACATCGATATGGAAAGTCCCACGAAATTACTGAAACTGCTTCGAAGTCGTGAATTGTTCTGTGCTGGCGACGACAACGCAGCGGGACTTATGCCATGCTTCGCTGCGATTACACTTCTTTAGACACGCTTTCACAGTTGGCAAATTATCCCTGAGCGTTACTGCTATTCCACTTCGAGTGGTAATCAGGGAAGACTAGTGATAAACGAAGTTTCGAACTCTTAACTATAAATGAAAGTGCGACATCGACGTAAAAAGTAACTGTTTACATACTGACAAATCATACTATAACACTTACTCTCACAAGCAACTGTTTGAGAACGACACATACGCGTAGTTCACGAAGTTGCGAAGCGTTGGGACACGATCTGAAATCGATACTACCTGCCGAGAAAGTGATGACCCTGTAATAAAAAGTAACGTACCACCATCACTTACATTAACGTTTAGCTAGCCAGGTACAAGATTGGATAAATGCGCGTATCGAGTTAATACAAGGGCAACAAATAGTGGGTTGTAAACCCTTCAAAGAAGACGTTTGTCCATTGTTTTCCGTGTCTTGGAGAGCCTCTTGCATTGTTCTATTCGAGATGCGAACTTCAACAAGAGTGATAGGGCTTAAGTTTTGTCTGAAATACTGCATTAACAAGAAACTAGTCCGTCGCTTCATGCCGAAATTCCCCTTTATTTGTTCGGAATATCACGGGGTGACATTTAATTCATATGCAATATTTGACACAATAAACAGTTTCTCGTCAGGGGTTATAATAACGGACTCCCGTTATTATAACCCCGCTCGCATTTTTTGAGATCAAGGGCGCATTTTGTGTAACGTTTCTGTTATGTGCTTGGCGCACGTTTGAATGGGCCGCGCGGGTGTGGACAGCAGGTGACACTGAGGACATATGCGCGGTGCGCGCAACCAGAATGGCGAGCTCGGGAGCCAGTCCCTAGGGCACCTTGAGTGGTGAAGTGATCATCTAAACCAGGGGTTCCCAAACTTTTTTACCACGCCCCCATCTATAAACAGCAAACTTTCCCACACCCCCTTGCACATTTTCATTTGGTAATGAGTAAAACAAGAATTACATTGAGTATCAATACATTTCTTTTTTTTACTCTTTACAACTTTCAAGTTAATTATTTTTTGACTTCTTGTTCAAATGAATTATGTCAAGAAAATGCAATACGATTTATCCCTAATTAATATTACTAGATGAAATTTAAATTAAACGAAACAAAAAAAATCAATGAGAAGGATAAGCTTGCGCTTTTTAAACATAATCCCTATCCTTGGAGTATCGGAAAGTGCACAACGTAAATCAATAACAATGTCAACTTTGCCCCTATACTTTGTTTCAATTGCAACAAGTGCTGAAAACGCTCACACGCAGTAATTGCTCAATAGTACATAGCAAATATCACACTCAGGATGTTCGACACAATGCAAATGCAACTAAACCCACATTTAATGTAAGAATTGTTACAATGGCGTTTTTTTGTCGTGCTCATATTGCACGATATGTTACGAATCACACAATGCAACATGGCAACTGTAGCAAAATTCATATCTTCTTAGCGCGCCAAGTCCACGGGAAGGTTCGGGCATACCAGGGCTCGATGGGTCCCGCGCCCCCTTCACTTGTCCCTACGCCTCCCTTAGGGGGCGCGCCCCCCACTTTGGGGTTGTCTATACTGTGCTATTGTAATTATTGCGCCTGTGCTACGTTTTGGGAAATCTTCTATGTTTGCGATAACTCTTTTGTTAACTTAGCATTTTCTGCTGGCTGCCCGACCATTGGCAAAGTATACGGTACGTGTGTGGATGGTGTAAAATTGTACCTTTTCTGAACAAAGAAACTGCTCTTGTTATCCAACTGGAATGCCTGTTAATTTGTGTTTAGTTTCTTGAGCATCTTTTCGTTACCAAATTACATCACTTGTGGATAGTACTGTTATGATATGACAATATAAGTTTTGTATGAGTTGTATGAATACGTGGTAAAAGCGACAATTGAGGGATGAAACAAGTTGTTGAGGCAGACTGAATTGAGTTCGCGAGAGTACGGATATCGGAATGTAGTCCGGTTAAATATTAATGTAAAATTCTGATTTAAAACCCAATTAGTAGGTACTCCATGATATTGCAAGTTTAACGAAACATTGGGGAAAGTAATTCAGTAAGTTATCGATGGTTCTAAAGTAAGGAACAAGATATCCGCGGAAGTAGAGAAGGTAACAGATTGCTTCTGGTTGTACCAATGATTTCAAGAACAATACATTTGCTTTGTGTTTGAACTTAGAATTATTATTTAAATTCCCTCAAGACGGCAATTTACGGGCAGCGACGTACAATCAACGGAGAGCGACGTTTGGTGAGTAGCAATGCAGTTCTTGATTTAGTTGTTGGGGTACAAACGATCGCGAGCGCTTCATTTATGCATACTCTGTTGCGGGAACATTGGGTTCAGTAGATTCGTAACAGCTACACTCTCAACACGGGAAAGAAATTCATATGCCACAAGCATCAAACCGTCCTCGCACATCTGGATCGCAACCACCCTCTCCGCGCAACCTGTGAAGCCCCCTTCCATCAGCCTCCGCCGCCGCCTCCGCCTCCACTGCCGCCGCCGCCGTCGTCTCGGCGCCAAGCCACGCGCGGGGAGGCGCGGCGCACCGCAATTAAACCACGCGCAGCCCGCCCCGCCCCCACGCTACCCCCCGCCCCGCGCAGAAGGCGATGAGCTCCCCGGAGGCCGAGGGGCGCGGATTGGCGCAGTTTATACTCAGGCTCAGCCCCCACCCCAGCCCGCACCAGCTCGCGTCACCCGCCTGCGCACCAACGCACTCGAGTGGCGCCTCTGGAGATTGGGGGACGTATGCAGGGGACGAGAAGATAGCTAGACTCCTTTCTACCTTCGAAAACTCTGCTCTGTTTGATGATTGTCGTTTCGGTATGTGAATACAAACTAGTTAGAGCCTATTGCTTTTTACAAATGTGTATTGAGCGTCTAGGATGGCTCACGGACAGCGTACTAGATTCCCGTGGTAAGGTCCCAGGTTCGATTTGCGGAAGAGACGAAATTAGAGTTGTCGCTTTCCTTAAAAATCTTCTCAGTTTCTGTAGCTGTGTGCCGAAGAAAAGCTCAGGCAGGGGAAATGTTTCCAAATACTTTCATACAACGTAAATGGAGAGTTTGATTTTGTGCATTGAGCACATTTAAGTACGTTTAAATGCGATATATTTTAAATTGTAATTTAAACAGGGTAAGTGACGATAAGAAAAAGGGTTCTCGACACGCTGAATAAAAATATTTGAAAATACATCAGTGTTTTTATTTCAAAATCAAGAATTAGAGAAATCATCTCGATGAATGGTAGCTCATGATGACTTGTGTCGGTATATGTGGCTCACTTCGTCAAAGTAGCTTGAAAGAAAGCGACAGGTCATCGAGGAGCGAGAGACGTCGCTGCCAAGGGTGGAACTGCGCAGCGCACGAAGCGAGGGGGTGAACAGGTGTTGACAGATGGCGAAAGGGACAGCGACTACGGGCAGTGGATACAGCCAGGGCTCCGCACGGCGGCTTCGCCCTCGCCCCGTTTAGCCCCGCCCCGCCCCGCCCCGTTCCACCCAAAGCCCCATCCCTCGCCCTCGACATCCCCCTTGCTCTCGCAGTTGCCTTCGTTCTCGCCGTCGCCGTCGCCCTCGCCCTCGCCGTCGCCGTCGCCGTCGCCGTTGCCGTCGCCGTCGCCCTCGCCGTCGGCGTCGCCGTCGGCGTCGGCGTCGCCGTCGCAGTCGCCGTCGCCGTCGCAGTCGCCCTCGCCCTCGCCCTCGCCCTCGCCCTCGCCCTCGCTCTCGCCCTCGTCCCCGCTCTCACCCTCTCCCAAGCCCTCGCCCTCGCTGTCGATCTCGCCCTCGCCCTCGCTCTCGATCTCGCCCTCTCGCACGCCCTCGCCCTCTCTTCTGCCCTCGCCCTCTCCCCCGCCCAGCCCACGTTCCTAGCCCAATCCTCGTCCTCCCTCTCACCCGCACTCTCGCTCTCACCATCGTCTTGCCCTCGCCCTCTCCATGCCTCCGCGAGCGCGCGGGTCCCCGCCGCGCAAAGGGGGAGGGAAGTGCGAGCGGGCGTCATCGGACACCGCCTCTTTCAAGCGCTGCCGTGCGACGAAGGACCACGACAAACCCATTCACCGCGTCTTTCCACAAATATTCGGCGACACACGCTGTCTCCATTGTTTCACTACCTACAACCGCTCAGCATTTACATTCTAGGCACAGGCATCCCCCCCAACAGAAGCGTGCAAACGGATATCAGGTGTTCAGGTCATACGTTGAAGAATTCTAAAGCAGAGGGGAAGGAAATAATTTCGGAAATGCTGACGTCCATAAACTCTCACGAGGTTCTTGCACACAGTGGTCGGTATATAATGCCGCCCTTTATTTCCGTCGAGAATGGTTGCGCCCGCGTTTGCAAAACCATCACTTTCATGCGAGCATTACGTTATTATCGCTGAGCATAAAAGCCCAATATTCGCGATATGAAGAACTTGCAATTGCCGAGCTTCCGCCGCGTCCCCGTCAATAAAACACGCAGCGCCTCTGCAGGAAACGGCGGGTGGCGGCGGCGGCCGTCAGTTCCCCGCCATTAAGGGCGGGCGGGCCGGGCGGGGAGGGGAGAGGGAAGTTTACGGTGCGGCCCAGGTGCTCTCCCGGCCTTTCCCGCGCGCGAGGGCCGGACCCAAACTGCAAAGAGCTGCTGCGTCGTGGCCCGTGCCGGCGCTTCCAACGACCGACACACGCTCTCCACCACCGGCCAAAGAGAGCCTACCCCGTGAGGCGTTCCCCGTTAGTCCTGGATGGTTTGTCGAACAAGATTATTTTCGGAAGGACAAGAGTTCTGGCATACTCCAATTTCACGAGGAAAGGATTCTTCTAGACACCGCTGTTCTCACAAGCCTCTCTTCACGACGACTCGAAAAACGTAGGGCCAAGAGCAGATTAAAAGAAAACAACAGTTACCCCAAATATATAAGAAATCAGACACTGAAAATGATGATCCTGATGATGATGATAATAATAATAATAATAATAATAATAGTAATAATAATAACAATACATTGTACGACATTGTTTTATTGGAAACAGTCCACATTTTACACAAAGTATTGTACAGGCACTGACAGTGCCTAAAGACTGTTGTGTAAGAAACTAGTTGTAACCCGGAGTAGACTTTATAATCAATCGACACATAACACCTTTAGTTGTTAATTAGAGGGATAATAATATAATAATAATAATAATAATAATAATAATAATAATAATAATAATAAAACTCGTAGCACGATTCTGAAAACCAAAGAACAAAATCATGATAGAATTTCCAGACCGCCAGAGGACCATGTTGCCCTGAAAACCTGAACACGAGTTGCAAGGAAACTCCGAATGGAAGAAGACCCTAATAAATACAAATAGGTCTCCTCATCCCTCGCTTCCAACTCGTAAGCCAACCTTAAGAGGCATCTCCCACCCACACGTAGGTGAGGGGTCGGGTCACGAGGGACGGGCGATAGGGAGGGCCAGAGGGCGGGGCCGAGTATTTAGGGGCGGAGAGGTGGGCGAGGGGGCGGGCGCCGAGTATTTAGGGGTGTTGGGCGCGTGGCTGCTTTATTGGGGGCTACCGCTCCGAGCTCTGGCTCTCGCAGCTTTATTACGCATCACGCCGCATCGACAGGCGATGAAGCATCAGCCCGCCCATAAAACTAGCGCAGCGAGCGCGGCGCGGCGCCAATCACGCGCCATTGGCGGAATATTCAAGTTGCGAAATATGCTCCGCAGCGCAAAGTAACTCTTACTTACTAGCCAACGCCCACCCCTGGCATGTTAGCCATTTGGTGACCAGTATAGACGCTGGTGTGGCGTGGCGGTGGCGTTGACCAGTGTAGACGTGCAGCTTTCTCTCAACATTCGCACGTTCATAATGGTCAGGCGCGTAGGTGGCGAATTACTGTTGCTCATTTAGCGTTTGCCAGGGGGCATCTGTGGTAGACCATGGACGCGTATAACTTCGACCTCGCTGTGAAATATTATTAATAAAAATAATAATAATAATAATAATAATAATAATAATAATAATAATAATAATAATAATAATAATAATGAAATACGGGGTGATGGGATGATGATGAGAAGTGGTCGTGGCCTTTTGAAACCATCCCAGCATTCGTCTTACGACCGAGGGAAACCACGAAAAATCCCGATCAATATGGCCGGCACCGGAAATCCGGCAGCGAAGTCAGCGAGCTACGCACTGAGCCACTTCTCTCGGTACACAAAGTAACTCCACTGGCTTTGCTGCCAGCGCTCCAACGTTCACACGGTGGCACGCGCGGCCGGCGACATCACGTCACAGCGCAGGATTTGGGCGCGATTTACGTGCTCGTGGAAACCTGCAACATCCATCGGGATAGAGTCACCACTACTGAGTGCAACACTCACATTACGAACCTCCGGCGTGTAAACAAATAGTGGAATATATCAATGTTTATAACGTGTAGCACATGAAGCACAAACTCCCGCGCAAGTTGAGCGTTGCCGTCCCTAGGGCTCGTGAACTCGCCCCCCGTGCTCGCAGTCGCCCGCGCGAAGGGCGAAGGGCGGGCGGGAAGGGCGAAGTCGCCCGCGTCGCCCCCGGGGCGGGCGGGCGGGCGGGTGCGCGGGCGGTCGCACAAAGCGGCGCGCGCTTAAAATTCAAACTATTCAAATTGACCGCAGAGCGACGCGAGGGGCCGCAGAAATCAAGATTAAAATTTAAATAATTCAAACGGTCCCCGGGGGGCCGGCCCCGTCCGCCCGCCCCCTCCGAGATACGTTGCCCCCTCCAGGCACCACCGTCGCTGCCGCTCCCGGCTCCATCGGAAGTAAACGAAGTTTGCCTGCAGAGGACGCTACAACACGCGCCTTCAAAGGAGCTCCCAATGACGGTTGCCAACACGGAAGTTATGAAGGTCTATTCCATACAGATGGTTTTACTCAACGAAACGTATGTAAATGCTACCGCATATTAGCTGCTGTATTAGTTGGTGTATATTCGCGAATAGAACTACATTGGACACTAGCAGTAACATATTGTACTCACTTTAGTTTATCACTTGATTCAAAATTGTAACTGGAAGAATAAATAACGTAATTTAGTCGCTTATTTCGAAAAGGTAACTGTGAATCAAATTTTTGGAGCGTATTCGACGTTTGAAAACACTATTTAGCCGGAGAAAGGGCACATTCGAAGAGAAGAAAGAACCACCCCTGCTTAGAATAAAAAAAACGGCCAGCAGATATGTCGTGTTTTCGCATTTAACAGACGTTTTCACATTTATAAGCATAATTATTATAGAATCCAGTCGAAAAACCTGACGGGAAAACCGAAACATTCCAGAGCTAGCGTATCGTATTGGTTTCTTCCACGTTGAACGAAGTTGTGCTAGAGCTCGAGTTCCGACGGTGGCAGGATTTTCGACACTAGCTACAGCTAGGTCGAATTCGGCCACTGCCTGGGGAAGAATTCTAACGGCCACATGCTCTGATAGGAAGTTTTTCGTGATTCTCCCATCAACAATAGGAGGGCCGGCGCAGTACCTTAACCTGGATTACGCGATCTTTCTTTCCTCTTCCTTGTACCATCCTCTCCCATTACTTACATGCACTACACTACCACTTACGGGTCGTCCATAAATTACGTAACGCTCAAGAGGGGAGAGGGGGTTCGAGGCAGCGTTACTCTGCATAACATACGGATAGAGAGGTCACAGTTTAGTGTTATGTAATGCTGATGTTTATTTTTAAACTCAATATTTGCTGAAATAATTCCTTTTGTTCAGTCTTATACTAAAACATCAACATATTAACAAATTAAATTAAAACCATTATACTAGTACATTAAAGAAGTTATGTTGTATAAATCGTTACAATAAATGGAAATATTTTTCAACGAATGAATATTTTATATTAGGAATAAAACATTCAAAACTGATTCAAGCGCGCGTTACAAGTACGTTACAGAGAGGAGAGGGGGTATTCAAAGTACTCCAAATTTGCGTTTCGTAATTTATGGACGGCCCCTTATGCCGGGACACCAGTCGGGAGCATACAGCTTGTCTCGGCTGGAGCGGAGCTTCACTGTTGGGAAAACCTGGCAAGTCGAAGTGTGGTTCGGCGCTGGATATCACCACAGCGGGAAAAGATCACCCGTCACATCCAGTGGAAACACAAGCACGACACTTATGGGACTAATGACCTTCGCAGTTGACGCGCCCGCAATCACTAATCATTCAATCAATTAATAGAATTTTCTGACGAGCAGATTCGCGGGGTGACAGCGTCTCGGGGCGACTACGATAGCGGCCTTCCTTATCTTACGAAGTGCCCGCTGCCCCGACACAAGGACAAGCGGAGAGAAAATGGGCGTCATTTAGAACTGAGATGAAGAACGCGGCGCGCGCAAACATCCCCCGCCGATGTAGCGGGGAATGGGGGAGGGGGCCGGCCGGGGACCAATTTGTGCGGGCGGATTGAAACGGGCCCGCGGGAGGGCGCGGCGGCGGGGACGTCTTTGTTCCACACGCGTAATTATATCGGCATTGTCCGGCGACGAGGGAGGCAGGGCGGCAGAGGCGGGGGGCGACGGGGGCGGCGGGGGATAGTCGTGCGCCCCGCGAGTCGCCACATGCGGAGGGCGCATGAAAAGGCTCCGGATCAGCCCTCAGCGCCGGCGCAGGCGGCTGAGGCTTCGCGGCCCTGAAGGCACCCTACCCCACCCCACAAGGGCGGATCCGGGGGGGGGGGAGGCAAGGGAGCCATGTCCCCCCTCAAAAGGCCTAGAATTACATTTATTACTTTCCTTCATTTTGGCAAAATTAATTTAAATATTTATGTTTCAATTATGTAATTATTTAAACAATAATATTTTATAGTATCATATCTACAGTAAATAATATACAATAATAACATATAATAAATAATATACAATATAATAACAATTTTTTTTTACTTTAAAAAAATCTATGATGGCCCCGTCCACAATGATCGGCTGGATCCGCCTCTGCACCCCACCCCCTACGCACGCTTGCCGACCGATTGCAAGGGAAAACCGTTTTTTTTCTTTTGGTTCACCTGTTTTTTGGTCATTTTTTGCCCGGGTTAAAATGGTTTTGAAATCAAATAACCCGGCGAAATTGGCTCTGCAAAAGAGATTAATTAACGAAGTGGGTAGTCAGTGTTTCCATGAAAATGTACGCAATTGGGAACTGTGTGTTAAGTAACAAAGTCACTTTTTCCGGGTTTTTTCCGTTGAGGTTCGTTTGACTGTAATCATGTGCCTGTGTGTGGTAACTGAAATATGTTGTATACAATACATAAAATTGTTTGCTTTGTATTACACTAATAAGTAAAAAAATATGTCGCTTCTTTAACAATGTAAACAATATTTTTTGTGTATACACGCTTAAAAAATGATTAACAGAATTTTCCTAGGGCCCGTAATTTTTGTAATAACTACCTTCTCCATCACAAAGGCGCAGCCGCGATCCCATTCACACACCTGCGCACAAATATGTTATATTGTATATTAATGATAAGGTCGTCCAGAAACACGTTACACTATACAGAGGGCCATGGAAGTTGGTTGTACCAGGGAAGGTAAAATGGAAAAGATTCCTAATATCCTCTCACCTCTAAGTGGGTTAAAATCTGCAGTTCTCCTGGTACACGGATAAAAATATATTATTTACGTACTGTAGGTATGATAGTATACAATATTATGGTTTAAATAATTACGTAATTCGAACATAAATATTTAAATTAATTTTGTCAAATAAAGGAAGGTATACGAAAACTGTAGGCCTTCTTGGGAGGGAGACATAGCCCCATGAATCCCCCTTGGTCAGTGGAGCAGCGTCTCCTTCGCTCGCATTTCAATCGTTTTTCTCAAGACCAGCGATAATACAGCACCCTAACAGACACACACACACGCTGTGTTTGTCCACCATAAAACAGTCGTTTCCGCAGGCAAGGCGTCCGTCGCCCAATCGGCTTGCATAATGAACCTCGTGGGGCGCTTCCCATAATTACGAGCGTCCGCAGAAGCAAATACGCCTCACCTTGCGCACTCCCCTCGGCAGGCGCCTAACGAGCGACGCGCACAGCAGATCGCAGACAAGGCGCGGCGGGCTATTCTGGGCCTGTTTTTACAGGAAACACTAATTAAAGTGTCATGAAGGAGCCGCCGCTACGAATAGGAAAGCAGCCTAACGGGCGGGGGCGGCGGCGGTGGAGACCGGGGGTGGGGGGTGGAAGTGGGGGCGGGTGCGCAGTGCTTCCGCCTCCGTCGAGCGACATACCAATGAAGGCGTCCGAGAGCAAGTGCATTAGGAGCCACGAGGCGACGCAGCACGCGTGAGTGACAGGTCATCAGAGAGAGAACGCGTTGCTCTCGGCGCAACAGCCAGCGGCGGTACCGGATGCGGCGAGGGGGAGGGGGGAGGGGGGGACGACGGGAAGGGCGGGGAATTCGTTTGTCGAGGCCTCCTCCCCCTCCCTTCCCCTCCCCCGTCGCCGAGTTGTTTATTATTATTCGGCCGCATACGCCGCTGCCACCCGCAGCCTCTCCGCGCTAACCGCCGCTGCGCTGCGGCGCGCCGCCTTGTGCTGGCGGCGGGCTGTCGACGCTCAGGTGCTGCGGGCGAAGGGGTCTCGCGGAGAGAAGCACTGCGCGAAACACACTCTGAGGAACACTGCGAAGCACACTGCGAAGCACACTGCGAAGCACATTGCGAAGCACACTGCGATGCACACTGCGATGAACACAACGAAGCACACAGCGAAGCATATGCTATGTGCACCCCGAAACACATTGCGAAGCATACTGCGATGCACACTGCGATGCACACTGTGAAGCACACTGCAAAGCACACTGCCGAGCACAATGCCAAGCACACTGCTATGCACATTGACACACACACTGACATGCACACTACTATGCACACAAGGAAGCACATCGCAAAGAATATGCTAAGTGCACTGCGAAGCACACTGCGATAAAATGCACACTGCAACGCACACTATGAAGCATATGCCAAGTAAACTGCGAAACACACTGCACAGTGCCATGCTATCTGCAGTGCACCCTATAAAGCACACTGTGAAGCTCACAACGAAGCATACCGCGAAGGACACTAAGAAACACACTGCCAAGCACACTACGAAACACACTGCGAGTCGTACTGGGAAGCGCACTGCGAAGCACATGGCACCACTATCCTTAGCAAAGCAGTCTTTATTATTGTGATCACTCTACCTTACTGTGTGCTCTAACCAAGAATGACCAATAATATTGATGTCACTCAGGTGATGATGATATAGATACGATGGGGTTGTGCTGGAATCACAGACAGGAAAACGAGAGAACAAGCTTTGTCCACCACACAGTCCACTTGGATCGAACAGAATTTTAACGCCGGTACCCAGTGTTATCGGTTTTCTGAAGCACGCTCGACTGAAGTCATGGCAAATACTGCCGATTATTCGTTTCGGGTTGAGTAGCAAGAGTACCAAAATATCTCAGGGGACTATGTAAGTGCGTGAAGTGGTTACACCGCAAATGCGTGAAGTGTTAGCCCCAAGTCAACTCGCCAAAAAAAAAAAATCTCGAATGCAAAACAAAGTAATGAAGATTAACGCGGCACTTCATACGACGAAATAATTCACAAGCTATTGGTCTTTGTTTTTGGAAAAAGCCTGCCGAAGAGGAGGAAAAGCAAACGAAAGTGGAAACGCAGCGAAGGAAAACAAGCGAACGACGCCGAGCGAATTGTTTAAATGTGGCCCAAACAAGTGCTCCTTCAGGCCGACCATTTCGTCGCAGCAGAGAAAAATATCATTTCGGCCTCGTTCATCCTGCGCCCGCGCCCGCAGGCACGTCACTTCCGCTTGCGGAGTTGAAGGAGGACGCCAGGACACACCGCGGCGCGCCTCCTTCGCGCGTAACGCCCGAAACACGACGCGCTCCGGCGAGCACTTGTCACAGCAAACACGCGCATCCACTAAAAGCAGTCTATGCCAGGGGTGTCCAACTTCAAGGCCTCAATCCTAGGTTCGAGTCCTGACGGCGGCAGGATTTTCGACACTAGCTTGTCAGCTAGGTCGAGTTCAGTCGCTGTCTGGAGGAGAATTCTAGAGGCCGGCTGCTCTGATCGGTAGTTTTCCGTGGTTTCTCCGATCAACACCAGGCGAATGCCGGAGCAGTACCCTAACAAACGGGACACGGACCGCGCGCGATCTTTCCTTCCTCTCCCTTGTCCTATCATCTCCTCTTTCACACACACTTACACTAACATGCACTACACTACCACACACGCCGGGAGACCGGTCGGGAGCTTACAGCTTGTCCCGGCTGGGGCGGTGTCCCGCTGGTGGGAGATACTTGGTTGAGGGGAAAACCCGCTAGTCGACGGTAGGTCGACGCCATCCAGCGGGGAAAAATTCATCACCACCTCCCGAGAAACAACACGCACTACACTGACGGGGCTAATGACCATAGTAGTTGACGCGCCCGGAAACACCAATCAATCAATTGAAGGCCCTCAAGGGCCACAACTAAAATCTTTAATATGGTTGCGGGCCTTGTTTTCGTTACTCGGAAGATTCACACCTGACCTCCCCACAATGTTGATCCCCGCTGCTCTAAAACGGCGTGTCTTTGAAAGGGGATGGAACCACGCGCGATATCAAGCCTTACCGTGCATGATGCAATGAAACACATTGGGAGGATTTTGAATTTCCAAATTACTAGAAAAATATTCCTTAAATCTAAACATAACCTAAATGAAGTCGTAGGCTTCCGCGGCCGGAGTCATGTGGATGATCTTGGCTGTCCGGGTGACGCCGCGTCGAAGGCTGAGTTGACGCCGCGTCGAAGGCTGTTTCAGCCAATCGTATTCGGCCCCCACTAATATTTAAACCCGAGCGCTGACCAACCCGGCGCATTCCAGCCCTGAGGAAGACCACGATAAGATGGTCGAAACGTCGGCAACTCAGCCTTCGACGCGGCGTCACCCGGACAGCCCAGATCATCGTAAACATAACCCAGTTTTACTTTGAAGGGGTTGTTGACCCCGCCAGGGCACGTGTGCTAGGCATGCAATGTTCTCGCCCGACATGGATACAAGGGACCTTTACTTTTGACTAATATCCTTTCGCGGGCCCCAGTCAATGCCCCCGCGGGCCACATGCGTCTCGCGGGCCGCTTGTTGGACACCCCTGGCCTATACACCTCGCAGCAGTTTCGGGCTAACTACGTTGCTCACACCGAAGGTCGCCTCTGAAAGCGTACACACCTTGGTGCTAATGGGGGGGATATGAAAATTCGATCCTTCAAAAAATTAACTACTTTTGGAACTACGACACGCACGCGAAGAAGTATTTTAAGAGACTACTGGTGTTGCTCATTAGTAGTACCATGACAATATAAAAATACGTACTGCGTTTGTGTTGATCTTTACCAAATACCCTCCTTCGACACTTCTACGATAATAGGTATGTACAATAGCAAACCTAAATTGTTTCAACTCGCATTGCGAAGTCACGAACTAGAAAAGTACGTAAAACATCAGCGACCTGACGCTCTAGCAAGGATATACTATGAATCCACAAGCACTCCTTCAACACGTGATTGTGAACAAACTCTCCATCTCGGCGAATTTCATTTTAACGCCTAGTAATTTTATTTCTTGTTGAAATAAATCCAAATAAATTTTTAATCATTAAAATCTATTACAATTTTTATTTTTCTTTCTTCGTTATGTAAAAGCTGTAAACACAATGAAAATACATTAACAAACGAAACGGAAACAAATTCACAGTTTACGTAAGGGAGACGCGGGCGTCATTCCACTGGAGGTAAAAGAGGACGTGTTTGCACCACGGGCGCCACCCACAGCGATTGCGAGGCAGATGGCTACACTCTGCCGCAGAGAGCAGCGCAATGGGATGTGTTTAGCTTCAACCACTGTGTGGCGCATTTCATTCTCAAAGCACGTGAAGTTTGAAGAACTTCACAGCTAAAGCGTTTGCCCTTCAGAATATTCGCTGCTTCGTATTTATCATGACTCACTATTTTTCTAACGGAAGATGTAAAAAGCAACTCAATAATGTCATATATATCAGCAGTACGCTGATATACGAATATAGGAAGTAGTCCTCGCCATTGCGGGGTAAAACGTTTAAATTTTTAAAATGTAGGAATCGTGCCAGTCAGAAGTGTTCACTTGTACGCTGCAAACCAAAATCGTCGGTCTCGTTGCACGAAAGGCGGCGCGTGGAGGCTGGTGAGCGAGCCAGACAAGAGCTGCGCTGAGAAGCGATGTGTAGAAAGACGAGGCAGAGCGATGCGGAGCACGACGAAGAGACAGGGAAGCGTATTTCTATTCTCCGATTTAATTATAGTGACTTCTGACGTTTGTTATGCTGGGATGCGGTTATCCAGCTTTGATAGCAAAAAACACGTCAAAACGATTCTCCCAATTGGATAACCCCGTCAAGCTGATCAAACGTCAGAATTTACTAAATTAAAACGGAGTATAGACGGTGGCGGGCACAGCAGAAACGAAGAATGCAACGCGAAACAACGAGAAGCGGGGCGGGATGTCGCGGAGCCGCAGTGAGTGGGGTGGGGTGGGGTGGGCTGGAACGGGCACGACGAATGCAACCCGAAGCGAGGAGAAACGGAGCGGGGAGCGGAGAACCGGGTGGGACGTGGAGGAACCGCAGGGGCGAGGCGAGGTGAGGCGGGGGCGGGGCGGGACAAGGTGGGGCGGGGCAACGTGGGGCGATGAGCAGCGGAGCGGGGAGTGGGGAGCGGAGAACCGTGTGGGACAGTGCGGAGCCGCAGGGGACGAGGCGAGGCAGGCAAGGCGAGGCGAGTGGGCGGGGCTGGGGCGGGGATGGGCGGGGCTGGGGCGGGGCTGGGGCGGGGCTGGGGCGGGGCTGGGGCGGGGCTGGGGCGGGGCTGGGGCGGGGCTGGGGCGGGGCTGGGGCGGGGCTGGGGCGGGGCTGGGGCGGGGCTGGGCGGGGCTGGGGCGGGGCTGGGGCGGGGCTGGGGCGGGGCTGGGGCGGGGCTGGGGCGGGACTGGGGCGGGGCTGGGGCGGGGCTGGGGCGGGGCTGGGGCTTGGCTGAGGCGGGGCTGGGGCGGGGCGGGGAGGGGCTGAGGCGGGACAGGGGCGGGGCTGGGGCGAGGCGGGGGGCGGGCCGGACCGGGGAAGAGCGAGAACGAAAAATGCAACGCAGAGCGAGTAGAAGCGGAGCAAAGGAGCGGGACGTGGCGGAGCCGCAGGGGGGCGGGGCGGTGCAGTGCAGAGCCGGGCGAGAGCAGACGCGCAAACGCCTCCACTAAATATAGGCGCGCCGGCGTCGGCGTCGGCGGCGCCCGCCTCGGCGTCGGCGCCGCGCCGCTCCGCTCGGCTGCGGCTGCGATGTTCCACACGCGGCGCGGCGCGGCGTCCGGCGCGCGCGGCCACTTAGCGGCCACGGGGCGTGGGCAGGGGGAGGGGGGATGCGCCACGCAGGCGCCGCTCGCGTCGGCCGGATGCGCGCCGCCCCGACAAAAGGCCTCCGCACAAAGCCTCGCCCGCGCGCGCGCCTCCAAACACGCGCTCGCACGCTCAACCGTTACCACCCAATGGGACTGGGCGCCTTTCGCTTCAAATCGGTGCATGACGCGAAGTCGACACACGCATGAGTACGGCGAGGATTTTTTATGCCCTAAAAAAATCTTGAAATATGCTATTAAAATGTGGATTATGACCTAAATATTCTACAATACGCATTTTTTAATATGCTTTTAAAAATGTGGATTATGACCTAAATATTCTACAATACGCATTTTAATATGTAATTAAAATTAATAATATTTCATTTCCTCTATAAACCTTTCTTGATAAAATTCGGAAGAACCATGCTTGGAATAAAAAGATGTATAAGTCCATACGGGAGAAACCTCAGTCTTAGGACTCAGTTATTTAATCTAATGAACATAACTTATTAGATTAAATAACTTAATTAAATTTGTAAAATATTTTTCGTATATTTAAAAGTATCTGCAAAAACAAAATACAACTATGCCACTGACGTTCGAACTGAGCGTCAATAAATAAATAAGCAAATAAATGTAAAGAATCCACTTTTTTATGCTTTTCCGGTGTTTTTTTATCTAAAAATGTTAGCTCTTTCTAAGCTAACAATGTCTATTAAACTGCCGTTTCGCAGCCGTGATGTATCTTTTATAAGTAGGACATATAATAAAAATTCGTATGAAAAAAGTTTCATCAAACCAAAAAATAAACATTCTGCGGCAATTAAAGTGAACATGGTAAACAAAAGTTAGAGTTTTTGTCTGACTGCACAAGAAAGGAGTCTAAACTTTTTGGCCTCTGAGTGTTTGTTTATTCTCAAGTGACATATGAACCGCTTAATGGATTCAGATGAATGGGATGTCGAAAGATTCCAACTGGAAACGGGGCACATGAAGTTACAAGCAAGTCAACATCTCAGACGACATAGGAGATAGTCAGTGAAGTTCTTGAAATGGTCACAATCATCACTGAAGGATGTGAAACGAGGACGGGGCACATCGTCATGTCTAGGGAACGTATTTTTATGGAAATACACATTATTACAGCAACAAGATACTTATCTGTACAGAAGCACGTTATCAGTCATTTCAATTAAGTACTTATTCATTTTTCGTAGAGTCTGCATATCCGAAAACGCCTAATATTTTTTTTACAGACCATTGTCGAAGCAAATTGTTGGATTTTGCGCGGGGGGGGGGGGGGAGAGCATATTGCCTTTACCCCCCTCGAAGATCCATTACTGGCTATGCATTACAATAACTTCTGTGGATGATAACTTCTTTCAGCCGCAACGAATTCATGTTGAAATCTGATCGGCGAGGTTACAGGCAGCAGATCGGCAACGTGGCGCTGGAGAACAACAGGTCGCTCACCAAACTATTTCCGGTAGCTAGCGGGTATACTTTAGAAAAAACTGTTATTTGGTTCTTTGAGTAGGAATCGGTGCAATGTAGGGGGACGACGAAAATCGTTCACTCTGAGGACGTAGTAAGAAGATCATGATCTGAGCAGTGCACTTAAATGCGATCACACGATTGTCTTACTGCATTCCGAAACTAATTCAATAACAATGAAATTATCCATCATATGACAGTTGTGGTAGGGAAATAATTAATCATTCATTTTTAAGCAGCTTTTATTTTGCAGAAAATCATCTATATGTAACCATTATTTAAGTAGCGGCTTTGGAAGTATCAGGCTGGTACATCCAAATTTGTGGATTTTTAAGAGCGAAACAAATCCTTCGTAGGTGAAGTAAAGCCGAGTACCCTATATAGTACATTTACTGCTTGTCAAAGATCCTCAAACGTAAGAGAAGGCTGTGAGGTAAATTTAAATCGCCCGTTTCGTCAAACGAGTGATATCGTCTTTGTGAGCGAGAAAAGAGCGTAACGAAATTTGCGTGGTCGGACGGAAGAGCAGACCTGATGGTCTGAGTCTCGCCACGTAACATACGCATCATTGAATTGAATTGAAATGAAATGAAATGAATTTTAAGTTCCTCGCAAACATCTCCGGTTGGCCGACCAATGACGTGTCGATTGCACGCCTCGTACGAACTCTCTCGGAGAAAGCTAAGCGTTGCGGAGGCGACAGACGAGTCTCCAGAGCTGGGAGCGGCGGCAGCGGTTCCCTTCCCACGCGGGCTCGGGCGGCGAGCGCTCCGCTCGAGGGTCCCCGCGGACGCGCGCGTCGCGTCGCCGCCGCGTCCCGCTGCGTCGCTGTTTGCAGCCGCTGCCGCCGCCGCCGCCGCCGCGCCCACCTCGGCCCCCGCGCGGCGCGGCCCGGCCCGAGCGGCTATTTGCTGCAGGTGACAGCGCCGCTCCCAAACACAGCGACGGCTCGCAAACAAACACTAATTAACTTACAAACGGCTCCAATAATGCCCCTCCCACATGCCACCGCTTCCGCGCGGCGCGGCGCGGAACGCGTTTATTTGCAGCGCCGCTACCGCGGTAATGTTGTTAGAGGGGGTGCGCGCTCGGGAGGCATCGGCGAGCGTTTAAAACACTTCACGTTTTAGTTTGATGCGTAAATGGAATCCGAGATTTTAATGGCGCTGATTAGCATAATGTTCCTTCTGCCATTGCGGTGGTGATGCTGGGCGTTGGGTGCCTGGAGGGGCGCCGGAGGAGCTTATTCGAGGGTGAATGGGAGGCGACAGGACGCGTAGAAGACAGCGCGCAGCAGGCACCCGGGAGAAGACCCTCGAGAAGACCAAAATTTAAAATTTAAAAAAAAAAAAAAATTGTGCACTTTATGTATAATTAGTTGCTTAAGAAATGTATGATACACGAACCTGACGTGCGGTGGACAGTGGCATTGTTTAGTATCAAGACATGAGTCTAAAAATCACAGAGACTCGCCGTTGCCATTTTCTTAGATTACTATTGTTTTATACATCAAATTGAATTCTTTTAATTATAACTTTTCTTTTATACATGTATAGGATTTGTAAGAGAGAAAATAGTGCAATAAAGAATTATCAGATATTATTACATTATTATTACATATTATTTTAATATATTATTATATATTTTATTATCATTATTATTATTATTATTATTATTATTATTATTATTATTATTATTATGACTGACCAATGTTATACTGATTATAATATAGCTTTAAATGAAGTTTCGGGACGCGAAATAAATTACTGGACGTGAAATTAATATCTGACGAGCGAAGAAAATAATCGAAAAACAACACTAGCCCATAAATCAGCCAACTTTTTCAACGAAATGTTTACGCTTAGGCCGGGCGCACACTCGGCCACTAGTGGCGGTCATAGACCGACCGCTAGTCGCGGCCACAGGGTGCGAACGTCGTTTTCCATAGGTTTTAAATTAGAACTCAGCGCACTTGGCCACTGCTGTTGCCGCACGCGGCCACAAGCTGCGACAGTGGCCGGCGCTCGCTACTTGCGGCCGCCATTAGTGACTGGGTCCACGCGCACACGGGCGTATACCGACTGCATCCTGCGGTCAATTTTTTGTCAGCCATATACCTATCTACTATCTAAAAGACATAGAGGTCGTCCATAAAAAACGTAAGGCTAAAGAGGTGGGAGGGTGTTTGATGCAGCGTTACGCTGCGTTACATAGGGGAAGGGGGTATACGTTTAAATGTTACGTAACATTGATATTTATTTATATTTTATTTTTCAACATTTGGTGGAATAATCCCTTTCCTTGAGGCTTGTACTAAAACGTAAAAATATTAAGTAATTAATTTTAAAATAAAAATAAATTACAGTTATAAGATGTAACTTGTCACAAATGGGGATATCTATTCATCAATTTTTACTGAATCTGAATTGAGAAGAAAATATTCAAAATTGACATGTAGTCTATTCTAAAATCCATTTAAATTGGAGCAATAGACTCTTGCTTATGAAGACGTGTGCATGGCTTGCAATTAAAAATTGTCTCGCCTGTGCATCCTTCCTTCATTCACAACTTGTCAACTTCTTACATTTACAAGGGAGGTGTTGTCTCAAGCGTAACGTAATTATTTAGGGGGCTTCAAGCGCGCGTTACGGGTGAGTTACAAGGGGAGAGGAGGTATTCAAAATACTCCAAATTGGTAATTTATGGACGGCCTCATAGCCCGACCGTTTTTCTCCTTAGTGTAAGGATTGATACCTATGTTTACCGTGGCCTGCTTAGTATTTTATTGATGGATTGTAATCGATCCACTTCTGTCTGTTTTAAAGAAACATTTGCACGATTCTTTAGAAAACTGACAACGTTGAAAATCACACTTAAAAGTTTGTTGAAACAAAATTTGAATTCTATCACGAGCATCATCTTACCCCAATGAATGAGCATTCACGATTCCGACGATTCTGCCATGTTCACCTTGGTTCGAGGTTTTGCTCTGGACTTACACGAGAGCATCTATTTGAGCTAGCAGAAGAGGGAAAACTGAGCGCGGGATGCATTCGGGCGCTTCACGCACTCAATGAGCAACAGTCGCTGTTTCTCAGTCTCGCTGAACCATCAGCTCAACGGACACGAGTGTCATGGAGATATTCCGTATCGGTAGAGGCGTTGGTATGCCAGGTGTGTGAGGGAGGGTCCTCGTAAATGTTTTGAAAGTAGACCGAGGCCTCGTGTAAAAAAACGTTTTGTTTCCTTAACTATATTCTAACTTTTTCTGCTTCTTAATGTGTCGTCTAGGAAAAAGTTTCACATTTAAAGAAGAGGTTCTCCAAGCCAACTGGCACTCAAATGGTTTGGGATAAAATCAACTGTAATTATTAATTGCATCATTAGAAATATAATTTCATTCATCTTCAATGTTTTATTAATTTACTAATACAATATGTCAAATGACACTAGAGGAGTTTCTATGGAAAGGAGGTTTAAGAAATACAGTTGTCCCCTCTTGTTTAAACTGAGCACGCCTTTTGATACTGAAGTTTCTTCAATATCGAAGGTAGAGTTAAGAAGGATTGACTTGTTGCAAGCAAACCTTTCGACGCCTTCGAACCAATATTAGCTATACAAGTGCAATTGGTCTTCATATTTCAATTACCAATGCCTACACGCATGCCTTCATTGAGAAGTTTCGCAGAAGACTAATCGCATAAACAAGTGGCGACGACTTGTGACCGGTATTGCCAACAGTGGCCGAGTGTGCGCCCGGCCATGTAGTGCAATATAGTGGCCTGCAGCAGCAGAAAAGCGTATGAACAAAACGGACAAAATGCTTGTTCGACTAGTAGCACGGATGCTGCTACAGAACAAAATACTTTTGTATAACAGTGCAATAAAACAAAATAATATTTGATCTGAATTTTACTTTGGCCGAGATCGCTGTCGTGAGCTTTGATGTATTGTGCTTAGTTACTAGAGAGGAAAACAAGTAAATGTTAGTTAAATCGAGAATCACAAATTGTCAGTTCGGAAGAAAGAAAGAAATGTTCAAGATTTTTGTTATTTTTTAAAATAACTCGAGAAAATGAAATTCGTGGTTAATAATACATTAGTATGCTAATTATTCAGCATAAAGACTACGTTTTGTGGAGCAGAGATCATGATTTTGTGAATGAACTGTTATCCAAAATAAGAATTGAAAAACGATTAGTGTGTTATACCTTCCAAACAAAACTATTGTTTTTGTTGTTGGAAACGAGTCAAATGATGTATTTCGAGAAGAACTGAGAACAATCACGCTACCGTTGGCTTGAGGAAAGCCAACAGTTTAATCCCGTAGATTTGTGCCAAACGTTCCTCTTTCTGAGAAGGGTCCGACTCGTCACAAAAGAAGAACCGCGTCCCACGATCGACCCGAGAAGCGAATGAGCGGTGAAACCTCTCAATCATCCGCGCGTCACAATTACTTCGACTTTCCGTCAATGACTTCTTTTTTTAAGAAAATAAACATCATTCTAAACAACAAAAAAAATAAAAATTTATTTTCCAGACTTCTACCTTACAGTTCATTTGTTACATAAAAAGCACAGTTGCACTAGCTTAATATGCACACAGTTGCATACACCCACATTCCCGTGGATCTGAGAATCTTTCGAAATAGTCTCCAGGAGCTCGCAACGCATTCTGCTTGTTTATTTAGGGTCTTCTATAATAATACCCCTTTGCTAGAAAAATATCACTGGCAACGGTTACAGCGGGCAGGCGCAGGTGGAGAGAGAGAGAGAGAGAGAGAGAGAGAGAGAGAGAGAGAGAGGCGGAGGCGGCAGGTCGGTGACACGGGCAGTTGTGGCGGCGGGTTGAGGTAATACCAAATGCACTAGCGTAAAAACCTGCACCGGGTCGTTTATCGCCCAAAATACTGGCTTCATTTCCAACCCAATAAAAGAGGCCGAGCGCGGGGTGCGAGCGGCATTAGCGGCGCCCGGCCCGCGCCGTTGCTCACCCGCAACGGCCGGCGGCGCGGGGGCGCGGAGGCGCGGGGGCGGGGCCAACGCAGTGCGGCGCCGCGCGGCAAGGGGACCGCTCCGCTCGCCCGAGGCGCCCGCATGCACACGCGTGCGCACACAGGCGCGCACGACGGCAGCGCGGCGCCGCCTCCGCCGCCGCCGGCGGTGACGGCATCATTAAGAAGCCAGAGGCGGGCGCTCGATTAATAAGCAATTGGATCTATGAATACGCATGGCCGGCGCTCAATTAGGTCGACGAGGGGCCGTATTGGCGCAGACCCTCCCTCCCGCTCTCCCCCCAACTCACACACATACACACACACATGGACGTCCGCTCCGCTCCGCCCCGCCTCGCCCCTCCCCCGCTGCGGTGAGCCAAGGAGGCCGGCGGGACGCGCTTAATCAACTTTAATGAGCCGCAAGCCGCTGTCACCCGAGCGCCCCCATGAAAACACAATGCATTCATCAGCGGCCGCAGCCTGCGACTCGGCGCTCGCCTCCGCGGCCCAGCGCGCGCGGAATCACCCGCACAAGCGCGCCCGCTGACTTGCGCCATAGCGGCTGGAAGGAAATGGGGAACAATTTGCAAGGTTGTCAGCGGACTTCCGGAGTGATATGGAAATATTTGTTTTAAGTATGCACTCATCACATCGTGAACAATCATGCTACATTCCTGAAAATGTCCATCGAGAGACGTATTCTGTCAATGAGGGTTGGTGTCAGTTACTCCCAAATAAGATGTTTTGTTGAAATAATTTATAAGACACTTGATTCCTGAAAATGTGATCTGAAATTAAATTAAGTATCTGTAATTAAATAAACCGATAAAAATGTGCTGTGAGAAACGGTGGGTATGATGACCGTACACAAATCTAGCTCTCATATTCACGAGGAATCACTCGGAGAAATGTTCCACTGACTTGTGCCACAGCAGTTGGAAGAAAATGGGCAACAAAATGGAATTCTGTCAGTTCGTGCCAGCAACTGTCAAATAACATCTTTCGATGAAATAATAGACTAGACACACGGTTCCTGAAAAGTTCTCTGTAATTAAAGAAACTGACAAAAATGCACTGTGAGAAACGGTGCCTAAGTTGACCGTACACAAATCTATCTTGAGGAATCACCCCGAGAAACGGTTGACTGAAACTGACGACACTGATTTGCGCCACAGGAGCGGCAAGACAATGGGTAACAATAAGGAAGGTTGTAAGCAGACTTCAGGAGTGGACTGGAAATATTTGTTTTAAATACCCGACTCATCACATCCTGAGTTGTCTTACTACATTCTTAAAGTTCTCGATCGAAAGATAGATTCTGTCAACGACGATTGGTGTTAGTTACTCTCAAATAAAATCATGCGTTCAAATAATAAATGACACACGATTCCTGAAAAAATATTTGTAATTAAATAAATTATCTGTAACTAAATAAACTGTTACAAAATGTGCTGTGGGAAACAGTACGTACGTTGACCGTATCCAAGTCTGTCTCTTACAGTGAAGTTCAAACATCAACGTCGACGCACCGAGCTCGCCCTGGTGGCGCGATGGAACTTAACGGAGCAGCGCGGTCGGATTAGGCGGCCCGCACAGGGCGGGGCGGAGCGGGGTGAAGGGGGGGGCGGGGAGGAGGGGTACGAGAGGGGCGGGCAGGATTTATCGTCGTGGGCGCGAGCGGGCCCCAATAATCGAAAATAGTAACGGTATTAACCATAATCGATTTATGGTCGGTATCTAATCGAACGAGCCCCGATAACTCAGTGGGAATGGATTCGCGAGCGACGGCGGCGGCGGCTCCGCGTGTGTGAATTAGCGAGGCAGCGGCGGCGACGGTGGCGGTGGCCAGGACCAGGGTGGAGAGTGGAGGGGGCGGAGGGAAAAAATCCGCGCGCCTCAGGGCTTACAGCGGCTGAGCCCCGGCGTGGGCGAAGGGCGGAGGGCCGGCGCGGCGCGGTCGATGGCAGGCGCGGCAGCCCTCCATGTCAAAGGGCGCGGACGCGGTCGAGGCACGTGGCGCATCTCAGCGCGTTTCGTCCGGTCGCGCCAGGCGATGCATTGATTTAATAACCGGAAAGCACGCGGCGCTCGCCTCCGCTTCCGAGCCCTTTCGCGTGTAATGGGCGTCCTCCGCGGCCCGCCAATGCACTCCGCGGGCGGCGTCCCGGCGCTTCTTTACAAGCGCGCATCGTTTTTGTGTGAAGAACCGAATACAAATACCGATATATCGACGCACCGCACGATGTTATTATACTGCTGACTCCAGTCGAACGGGCTCGATTTATTGGAACTGGAATAACTCCGCTCCGTCATGTACGTACGTGGGTTTCATGCAACGAAATAAAACAAGCCGTGCTCTCTCACGTATGCTAATAAACAAAATATATGCATACTGGTCCCGCCGCTTTCTCTGCAGCATAATGTTCCGGAAGAGAAAGTCGAATGCTCGTGTTATAATTTTCGGGTAAGTGGATGCACCTGGAGCACGGCATGTCGTGTGAACTCATCCCAGGCGAAGCAGGTCGGTCGCATGCGGCAGTTGCATGCGGAGGTCGCAGGCTGGGCCAGCACGCGAATCGCCCAGCGGCGGGCCGATCCGCGAGCCCCTGGAGAGGGGGTGGGGGAGAAGGGGAGGCGCACGTAATGCAAGTTTCCACCAAAAAAAAAGGCTGCGGCCGCTCTCCCGAAATAATTCCGGCCATAAAAGCCGCTTAATTAATATGTATGCGCGGGTAATAAAAATAATGTGCGGCTGCCGTCGTTGGCGCTAGGCGCAGAGGCGCCTCCGCACTCGCTGAATCCAAGACGCGGCGCCGCCCCCAGCTGCAACACACACATGCACGCGCACACACACACGCACCCACGCACCCAAACATACATCTTCATCCCCACACCCGAAAACAGTGAGTTCTTATCAAGTGATCGGCTTAAGGGGATCAGGGCTTCAATTGATGTCACTGCAGTGCATTTGACCGGGAGGTCCTAGGGTTTCACTCCCGACAGAGGCAGGATCATCGTCACTAGGTAGATAGCTACGCTGTGTTCACTTGCTGTCTGAAGGAGAATTCTAGCGGCTAGCTAATCTGTTTGGTAGTTTTCTGTGGTTTCTCCGATCTACACCTGGCAAATGCCGAAGCAGTACCCTGACAAACGGGTAACGAACCGCACGCTATCTTTCCTGCCTCTTCCTTCTACTACCCTCAGCCCTTACACAGACACACTTTTATGCTCTACACTACCACGCATGGCGAGAGGCCAGTTGGGAGATTACCAGAGCTTGTCCCGGCTAGGGCGATGTCCCACTTGTGGAAGATACGTGGTTAAAGAAACCCCCGCTACCTTCCGCGATAAAAACAAGCATTGCACTTACAGAAATAATGGCTTTAGCAGTTGACGGTCCCAGGAACACTAGTCAATCAATCAACTTATCAAGTGACTGAACAAACGTTAGTCGTTTCGAAATACTTTTTCAAAGAATTAAAATTATTTAGAATTTCCCACACTCTTTAGAATTTCCCATATACTTTAGAATTTCCCTCTCCCAAAAGGTAGAGGTAATTTCGCGAAGCAAGAAAATATATTTACAAACAAATGCAGAAAATCCAAAAAAGTCTATTTCCACGAACGCGTCTTCTCATACAGATAAGGTAATATCACCGAGGTATCGACAACAGTCTCATGAGACCGAGGAGACAATTTACTGAGTGGCCCAAAGGAGATCAACTGCAGGAGAGAGTGGAATTGCCTACCGGACATAAAGGAGAGTAAGGCGGCTGCAACATCTGACTGAAGAATATTAAGTTTGCCACGCGCATTATCGTCATGGGCAGTGGGCGGGATAGGGAGTGGAGGTGGGGTTGGGGAAGAGTCGATCTCGTAGCCCCACTAATACGGTGTTTGCAATGTACACAGCGCCTGCGCCCACCGCACCGCGCCGATCCGATCCGATCGATGTTTCCTAAACTTGTAATGGCTTTCTATGTTCCTTGCGGCTTAAGCCCCTCCCACCCACTCAAGCCCAGAAGCACGGCTCTGTTCAGGATCATCACATCACACTCAACTCCGAAAACGAATTATCAAAGAAAATTGAAACACCAGTTCACGGTTTCTTTACACTCTATGTTTTATAACATTTCAATTATTTTCACATTTTACTTTCAGGATATCCAGGAACGATAAAGTCAATTTCTAAATGTTGAATATTTTCACAGCTTACGAGAGTACTTTAGGCAAGAACTTGTTTTCTTTCTTTTTTACATCGAATTATTTAATGTTATCCATTGTTGAGCCCACTTATGATGCATGTTGTTTGGTGAGCCAAATAGACCATTCGAGTAGGTCCCCTGACTACTTTTTCGAGATATTTCTGTTCGTTACACGGAGGAGAGTTCCCCAAGCTCTTGACCCGCTCTGCTCGCCACCAAAAAACGAGAGTTTATTTGCAACTTTATCACGCTGCGTATGAGGAGAGGAGCGCCCAGGGCTGTCAGAAGATTCCGTCTCTCAAAGGGCAGAGGCGAAGGGCAGCGAGAAGCCAGTAACCGAGACTGCTACAGCACGAAACTTCTACAACTCACCTGTGCACACATATTCCGTACATAAAATAGTGTGGCTAGCGTTAAGCAATCAACTTATTAGAATATGGCTTTGTCATATACTTGTGTTTTTATTTGTATGTTGGGCTATATAATATCAATGATAAATTATATAATTATTATTACTATTATTCATCTTATTAATATTATTATTGTTATTATTATTATTTCTTCGTTAGGTTCATCTTATTAATATTATTATTATTATTATTATTATTATTTCTTCGTTAGGTTCATCTTATTAATATTATTATTATTGAACAGAATTTTCAGATGTCTCTTACCACATATTTATTATCGTTTCTGTATTTCTACTCGTCAAAGTGAGGAAATGAGGGGCGGCGTCCTGTTGCCCTGCGCGGGGCACTTGGGGCTCTTTGAGCCGCGGGAAAATGTTCACAATGTCGTGTAACAACCTGCGACAGAAACAGGGTCGAAGTCTATTTCGGGCGACTCGCACATCCATCACGTTTACCGCGAGCTTTTTGCGCGGGCGGGTGGGCGGCGCGCACTGGCGTGAAACTGGGCGACGCGGGCGGGTGGGAGGCCGTGGGCGACACGTCGCCCCTGGCGCAGCGAACGCGCGCCGCAACATCCGGAACCAACTGCCGCCTCTCAGCGAGAAAGGGCGCGAGGCGGAGGAATCGGAGACGCAGGCAAACGACGCAGCGCGTGGAAGTGCCTCTGCGAAACGCAACTTACGGAGGAGTATCTTCTAGGGAAGCATTGGGAATGTTGAAATTTTCGGCGGCAAGCCAAAAGGGAAAAAAAACTTCTTAAAAAAATTAAAAAAAATAAAAATAAAAAAAAACTAAAAAAACTTTTAAAAAAAATTAAAAAAATAAAAACGGCATTCGTTTCTCTCAGTTGATGAGTGAAGGCATTATCCCTCTTGCAGTAATCTTTGCAGCAACACGCTGCTTGGTGAAGTTTAATGCAGAATGGAAGTAAAATTAACCTGCACTTTAGGATGCACATGAAGGGCCTCCGAGGCCCTAAGGTTTTTTTAATTTCGCTTCTGGACAGATGTATTACTGAGAGCTTGCTCTCCGTGTTATCTTCTACCTTTCTACTTTCATTTTAATCGCTGGAAAGGAAAAATTCTCAGAAGTCATGTAAGTAGATCCTGACATTTGGTTTTATGTCAACACATATGCAGGGCTTTTAAAGACCTATTAATAGATATTTACGTAGGTTCTTAAAAGGCCCTGCATATGTATAATTACTACTCATAACTGTCTACAGGTAGAGGGAACGCGCTAGTACCCTTAATAGTAATAATTTGTTTAACGTTAAGAGTTGACTTTTATTGAAATTATTAAGAAATGAAGTTATTAGGAATAAGAAACAATTTTCATGTGCATTTTTCGAGAGCTCATTGCGCAGAGGACCTCAGAGGCCCTGCACATGCATTCATGTGGTTTCCCGGTTCCAGGCATCCTAGGATTAATGAGAAGACGTTCGGTGCCGTGCGTCGCCGCGGTCAGGGGGATGGGGCAAGGTCTGTGCGGCGGAGCGCTTCGCGCCGCCTGTCAGCTGCTCCTCCCCAGACGGCCGTGCGGCGGCGCGGCGATCGCCGTCGCAGGCGGCGGGGGCGGGGGCAAGGCGGGGGGCGATCCATCTGGCCAAATCCCCGCGCGGCCCATAACTCTGCGGTGGCGGCGGAGACCGTGCTCTCGCTCCCGTAGTCGCAGGTAATTAATACTCATAACTGTCGCGCGGCGCGCCACCGCCGCCCGATATCCCGATTGCTCCGCCGACGGCCGCCGCCCCCGCCACCGGCGCCGCCTCCGGCCCGAAGCCCCGCTCGCGCCCGCCGGCTGCCCCGCCCGCCCGCCCCGCTCGCCCGCCCGCCCGTCCCGCCCGCCCGCCGCCCCGCCCGCCCGCCCGCCCGCAAGCGCCGGCGCCGCGGGGCGATTTTTCACGGCGCAGCTTGAGCCCGTCAGCCGGAGCAAGACGTGGCGTCGCGGCGCCGCCCCTGACGAATGGCCCCGGGCGAGAGGGTGGGTGGGAGGGCGGCGCGGCACTGCCCCAGCGCACGGCGCACGGGCGTGTTTGCGCACCCGCCGCGCCGGCCCAGCCACTTCAAAGGAGGAAATTGTGTTCATTCAAGTTGGCAGCGCTGAAGAGCAGGAAAACGGCGGCAGCGGCGGGGGCGGGGGCGCTTCTCGGACAGCGCCATCAAATATTGATAAGCCGCCAGCGCCAGCTCCGGCGCACGGCAAGGCGCGGCGGGGCGGGGGGGGGGCGCGGGAGGCGGGGTGGGGGGAAGAAGGGCCAGGGCCCGGACCGTGGCCCGGGCAGGGGGCGCGGAGGCGGAGGGCCGGCGCAGGTAGAGGTTGACGGCGCAGCGCTCCCTGGGGGCCCGCGCTCGCACCCAGTGGGCCGCACGCCCACTCGCGATCACAATAAACCAACGGCGCAATAAACAGAGCGGCGGTTCGCCACTTGTTAATGGAAGAATGTAACAGAATGAAATCAACGGAATGTGTTCCGTTTCCACGAGATATTTCTCTGTGATTTTTTAGCCAACCCACCGCGCATTATTACCATTTTCTCAATATCTTCCTTAATTACACTACGAAGAGCCCCTTATTCCGCACGGAAGTGGCTTGGTCGTAACTTGTAACGAGAATCTGCCTCGCGAATGAAGATGGAAGAGGATTCTCCGCATCAAGAGGGCTCTCGGCAGCCGGTGGAGACGCGTCCTTGGCCCGTGGCCCTCGCCCCACTGCGCGCGCGGGCGACCCGCCATCGCCCCGCTCCCGCCGCCCCGTCGCCGCCCCGGGCGCAGGTAGCGGGCGATCGCATCTGCGCCGGCGCCGCCGCCGCGTCCACCGGAAAAAACGAGGGAGTTTCACGGGCCGCTGGAGCTGTCCCTAAATCAGGTGGGCAAGCGGGGACCGCGCACGGCCAGGCCCCGCCCCCGCCCCGCCACGCCCCGCCGGCGCCTAGGCGCTCGCCTATCCATATTGATGGCCGCGTGCGAGGCCCACCCCCGCCAAACAGTGCTCAGCCCGAGCGGCAGGACAGCGGTCCTTCGCCTCCGCTGGAGAATCATCCTCGCGACGACGCGGTCCAGCGCTTGAGCAAAGAGAAATTTGACCACCCGCCAATCGAATAAAAAACCTATTGAGAACGGAACGGCCGCCACGCGCCGTTCTTACTCATTGCCTCCTCCACCACCTGGTCTCCGTTCGGGAGAGTCCGCGACCGGACCACACGAGAGGTAATGCATGAAATGAGGGAAAATACATATTATATCGTCCTCCTTCTCGCATCGAATTTAAATGTTGGGGATCGGATATGGCGGTCCTGCTACGGACACTGGAATGTAAATGGCGCATTTCCTGATAATAGGGCGCTTTAAGAGCAGAGGGTAGGCAATCCGCGTGCTCAGCCCTTCCGAAGGGCCTTCGCCTGCCGAAGGGAGCCAGCAGCAGGACCTCCCTCTACCACCTCTGGTAAACAGTAGTTTAGTTCCTCTCTAGCTTAACTTAAAGCTAGAGTAAACGCAATTCAAAGAATCCAACTGTGCAACCAAATACTTCCTGAAATCTCACGATCCACCGGTCCAGCGAATCTTTCGAATCATTAAGAGAAAAATATCCATTGTAACAATTTAGACGTTGTCAGCAATTGCGAAGATGTGAAGACGGAAGATTTCTTAAGGCATTCTCATCTTCTGTATTAGCTTAAAATGCAATTCACTTCCGTCAAATCTGACTCACATATTAGGTTAAATAGAAACTGACATATACAATGCCTAGTAAGGTAAATAAATAAATCAAATATAAAAGTCCCTAAAATATGTCACAGAGAATTGCATTATATTAGGATAAATGCTGTGCTTTGTTATGCTTCGTTAAGTATAACATTATATAAATATCAGTCACCAGAAATATTCAAGAATAATCCTCAGATAAACTGATATAATTAGCATTGGAATGAACAAAATCCTGGGAAGATTTCAGAGCTAGAAACTCGAATATTTTTCCGGGAGGAAAGAATGCTGGCAGCCGAATGCCCAGTCCACTTAAATGCGTCCGAGCGGTCAGCGCTGTGGGAATTGCTCGTGAGGAATTCATTCGCGCATGAAAGATTCAGGACCGATTACTCGGCAATGAAGCATTTCATTACAAATCCATTACATTGAGTATCATCACCATCACTATCATCGTCGTTTTTTTTTTTTCATGGGCTGGCGAACCAACTGCATTCACATTTACACATTTATCTTGCGGATCCCAATAAAATCTACAACTCTAGGAGGATTCCACGAGGAGGTCCGGTGCGAACGATGCACAGAAACTTATTTCTTTCAGATATTTGTAGATTATGCGATTCAATGTAAATAATGGTATTTGACATTTCAAGGTTCGTACAAAAAAATTAGATATCACTGTCTACACGAAACGAAGTTCAATTGTCACCATCAGTTATTATGACCATTTTTTGTCTATTCTCCAAATCACACGGAATATAGAAACAATGCTTCTCTCTATATTCATTTAAAGCCAATCATTCCGATTTAGTCCATAATGTCAGATACTTCTATTTACATGGGCATCAGTCTACCAAAGAATTGAAAAAGATCTTTCCCCTTGTGTGAAATGTCAGGGTGGTATCTCCTTTCCTGAAACAAACAACCCTTACATTTCCCGGTTTTCCAGAGCTTTTTTTTCACCGAAAAGCTTTCCACAGTATTTCACATTATTTAAAGAAAATATTGAAGGAAGCCTAAATCTAATTTGTCAGTTCTCTGATTTCGCTGTGATAAAGAACTTAAAACAAACTTAAACAAATAGAAATCGCGAAAAAAATTATGTTCTATTTTTTTAATAGTACCTAGTTAATTTATAACCTTATCAAAATTTTCAACGATTCCCTAATCTTTCCCCAATTTTTACAGGGCAATAAAGTTCTCTGATTCTGTCCTTTCCGTGCTTTCTAGAAAGTAGTCACCCCGAATGTTATCGGTGATTGAGCTAAGGATCTAGAACGAAGTCCGTTGTTCACACCGCTTCGCACGAGCTGCGCGGAGAGGAAGCGCGAGGAGGTGCGAGGAGCGCTGTCTATCGGAGCGCCGGTGTTTGCCCTGGCGGGGTGCGGCGGGGCGCCGATCCTCTCATGTCATCGGGCGGGGGCGGCGGCGGGGGTGAAGAGCGGGGAGGGGAGGGTGTGTCAACAGGCGCTCGGAAGGGGGCGAGGGGCGCGCGTAGAATCCCAAGCAGGGCACAGCGTGTCCTGCCCCACTTCCCTCCACCGCTCGGGCCGCCCCGACGCGACGCGACGCCCGCACGCACGCACGCAGCACGACGCACGGCCACGGCTCATCACGGGCCGCGAGAGGGCGCCATTGTCTCGCGCCATCGATCGCCCTCCGCCCGCCCGGCGACAATCCTCGCCCCCGCCCCCGCCCCCGCCGTGTAGAGGAGGCACCGACTCGAAACCGCGTCGCTGCGGCCGCCCCGTAAATAATTTTCCTGAGAAGCCATCAAAAGCCAATTTCCACGGCGCGGCGGCGCGGTGAGGGCGACGCAGGTATCGCTTCCAGGCGGGCGGGAGGGCGACGGGCGCGGCGGCGGACAGGGGGGTGACAGCCTTCAGGCCAAGGCGCTGCGCCCTCCAGCGGCCCGGTCGGAAATTAACGAATCCGAGATGGCCGCGGCGATAGCCGGGCGCGGGGCGTGCGCTGCATGCCGGCGCGGGGCGGGGAGCGGAGCCGAGCGGAGCGGAGCGGGTGATGCATGCCCGGGCGACGGCCAGGGAATTCCTTATGTTCCCGCTCGGGCGGCCCGGGAATATTAAGCGCCTGGGGCGGCGGCGGCGACGGCGGCGGTGGCGGAGTAGGACCCACTCTCGCACCGCGCCGCGCCTGCTACACGTAGCCCAGCCAGGGCAGTCGCCCGTGCGCCGCGCGGAGGTCAGCGGGATTTATCTGTAAATTCGACTAATACTACTCCTCTCGTCGTAATGCGCCCGCCGACACACGCGCCGCGGATTTAACTGCCTCTACGTGGCTCCCATGGGAATGCTCGCTTATTTCATAGCCTCCCATTTGCGTTTTATGGCCTCTCTTCTGGCTCTGGGAATGTGTCTACGAATGTTCTTTCGTATGAAACGCTCGCAGCCATTTGTACCAAGCTACTGTTCCTCCCAAATCCTCGTGACTTCGGGGGGAAATTATCAACAGCGCTGGCAACCTCCGCGCTTGGAGACGTTTACGAGCGGGAGCAAAATATTGATCGCGCTGAAAACAATGAAACCTTTAAGAAGAAACAAATCTTCCGTAAAAGAAAAGAAGACAGACGTAGAGAAGTAGCAACACGCCCGGCTCTAACGCACGTAGCCTCTTTGGTTTCCTTGTAGAAACGGTCGGAGCGGAAACATGCTTGGGGTTTTGAGTCGTAGTAGTTGCTTTTTAGCGTAGCCTAGTTCTCGGCCACAGTCGATCGTGTGGGGTTCTCAGTCTGACCGTGAGCTCAGGTGAAGTGACCGGAGGAAAAAGAACAGTTCGTCCCAGCGTCAAAGACAGGCACCACACAATGCGCCATAAAACTTTCATTCCTTAATCATCTGGCGCGTTTTCCGAAGCTGCATCCTGGAGCGCCCGCGTGTGTCCGGGTGGGGGAGGGGCGGGGAAAGAAGAGGGGGCGTGGAGGGGGAGGGGAGGGGTGGGGAGTGATGTGGAAGAAGAGGGAATATGGGAGAGGAAGTGAGGGGAGAGGAGGGGATGTGGAAGAAGAGGGGATGGGAAGAGGCGGGGGAGGGGGAAAGGGAGAGGGGGACCGGATCGGGAAAGGGGAGGAGTCCAAAAGTACCTCGTTCCTGACAGGTGTGAATCGTGATGTCGCCACCATTTACCTTTTACGAGGTGTGCGACATCAGAAAACAATTATCTCTTCTAACTAACGAAGACAGAGACATTAGCCAATTCAAGCTGGAAAAAGCTTTCAGTGTTTTTAGGCATGTTCCCTTCACAAACATTCGGACCGGTTAATACCAAACCTATTAAAAACGAAACAAGAGGTACTTGCCATCAGATATGCTGAAGCAATAAAACGCAATGTTAAACTCCAAACCACAAAATAAAAAATTCATTCGTAAGACGTAGCGACAGGTCTCGCCTCTATTTTAAAAACACACAAACATGGGAAAGCAACTAGCAATGCAAGTCATAAAAAACAACAAAAACTTGAAAAATTAAAAACAAAAAAGGCAGCGAGGAAATGCGCATCAACAGGTCGGCGCGGAGGGACCCGAGTGCCTCGACTGGAAGAAATACCGAGCGACCACATCGTCTTCATCGCGAACATTTCAGGATTAGACTCTCGAAACCTGTTCTCGCCAGAGCGTTCTTGTTCCCCCAGCGGCATTTTGATCTTCCACGACCTCTTCACAAAAGGTCTGGGAGGACGTTCTTCAATGAAGAGTTCACACGGCAGACGGACAGCGTCGTTCATTGGCATTTTCAACGCCTTTCTGAAAGCAAAAGTACTTCTATTTTTCAGACTGAGTCGATTTTTTGGAACTCGGTATTTGGCTTTCAGTTAGTAGATATGTCGCTTGTTTCGGCTACTTGAAGTTTGTTAGCTACAAACTGCTAATTTACTACATTTTATTACATTTTAGAAAGTCTTTGTATAATTGGCAATGAGCGCTGTTTTTGCGCATATGTATATTGGTTTTTGAACATTTGTCCTCTATTTTTTAAGTTATGTTACACCTTGACGCATGACAATGCAATAGAAATAACATTCGTAAAATTATGTGCATCGTATGTCAATTGGTAATTTGTTAATACAACGGTCAAAGCTTCAGTGTGTGTTACAGAACACCGCAGACCGCTATTTGCATAATAATAATATTAACAATAATAATAATAATAATAATAATAACAATAATAAATTTGCGCCAAGTATTGTAAAAGCACCGATAGTTCCTAGATCTGCTCCTTAGGTAGTTGGTTGTAACCTGGAGTAGATTTTATAATCACCAGACACATTATATATTTAGTCGTGAGATAAATAATAATAATAATAATAATAATAATAATAATAATAATAATAATAAAATGTGATTATTCGAATGTCAACTTAGTATTTAAAAATGAATTAAATCTGCTTCAATCGTTAAGGCGGGAAAGACACAACTTCATCGGTATGAAGGGTCGCGGATTCGAATTTCGACCTGGGCACGGATGTTGCTTGTGTTGTGACATGATGGATCTCTTTCTCAAGTACTTTTATCATCTGGAACACTTTCTCTTCCCACCCATACCCTCAGCACTAGAAGCAGACTTACGAGCCACCTTGCCAAAAAACAGCCCATGGCTGCCATGAGCATATCTGTTCCCGAGAGGGCAGTGGACCAGACGCCCCCGCTGCGAGGGCCAATCGTATCCCCAATGGCGCCCAGCGGCGTCGTTAAGGGGAGTACAAAGCCCATCCGCAGGCGGAAATGGAGAAGAGTTCAGGAGAATTGGAGAAAAAGATACCGCGATGGGGGCGAAAAACCCGAGCCACAATTAAACGACCTCTAAATAATTTGTTGTTATTCAATTTTGTTACATTCAAGAGGCGCATGACATTTTAATGAAGTGGAATTAAGTGTATAAGTGTATTTTACGAGTATAGGAAATTTGTATTACCGGATTTGGTCGGAGTGAATTAAGACATGAAAATATAGTTTGCCGATGATTCGGAATAGATCTGTTCGATCCTCAAGGCTTACTACAAGACATACACAGGGTTACAACCTCTCACAAACATAATGGCAAGACATGTCCTCCGCATAACTCCACAACTCCACGTGGAGTAGTTTCAGTGCGAGGGTCCATACCAGTCACGTAACCCTCGGACTCTATTCGGATTGTAACAACTGGACCCTCGCACTGTAACCACTCCATGTGGATTTGTGTTGGACTCTTGTCACTACGTTTGTGAGGGGTAACCACATATTTATCTAGTAGTAAGCCTTGAAGATGGAATAGAAATATTCCGAAGCAAGGGCAAACTATCTTTTACTGTCTTAATTCATTCCGACTAGAGCCCCTGATCCACATTTCTTATTTCTATTTCATGGTCATGAATCTACAACGGTTTACGAATACAGTTTTTTTATCTTCGCTAAACATTTGTGATTCCCGGAACAGCGCGTGCAGAATCTGCAGCACGGGATCACGGCGCAGGCAGCTCACGGGCATTGCTCACCGGGGCACGCACGCACGTTCTTACGTTCCTCTGCCTCCCCGGCGGAAGCGTCGCCCTGGGTGGGGCCGGCGACGGGGTAGACGGCGGGGGCGGTGGGGGCGGCGCATGCCGCATGGGCGGTGCGGGGGCGGGGTGGATCGGGGTGGGCGGGGCGGGCGGGGCGGGGCGGGCGGGGCGGGGCGGGGCGGGGCGGTTGGAGGGGGCGGGGCGGGGCGGTTGGAGGGGCGGGGCGGGGCGGGGCGGGACGGGGCGGGGCGGGCAGGGGCGGGCGCGGCGGGCGGCGCGTGAGGCGCGGGCGTGGCGGAGGGAGCGGTACGATCGAGGTGTGCGGCGTGGGCGGCGTGAGCTGCGCGGGTCGGCGTTGGCGGATTCGATAGAAATTGGATTGCGGAAGATTTTCGCTCACCTCATCGCATCGGGAGCGGGAAGCGCTCTTCGCCGCAGCCAGAAATCGGGCCTTCCGAAGGCGAGGCCTCGTAGGTAGTGACTTCCATCACGACGTCGCTACACACCGTGAAAAAAGATGTTAACCAGTCACTACAAACCAAAATTACGCACATTGCGGTTAGTATTCTTCAGAACGTTTTTTTTTCAGAGTACAAGAAATAATGTTTAATTATGAGTTTAAAACGTAATTATTTCATTTATTCCACATTTCTCCAGCAAAATAAAATGTTAATTCTGACGCATGCATTATAAAGATGCGTAGAACGTAACTTTACCTTCTATCTGCTGTTTGGTTAATGCTCTGCGTATGTGGAAATAAGCCAACAAGGATGCTACACTAACCCTCACGCCCCGTTCGCTCGTGTTTCCAATTATTATACGGAACACATACTTAACATAATGAGTAATAACCACAAACTATGTAGACAATGCCGCACCGGACTTGTGTGCCCTGGCCTACAAGTAAACATTGAATTAAACGGGAGCAAAGTGAGCTTTAATGCGCATACAAGTAGGCATACAGCCGCGATTACATTAGCTTATCTGAACAAGCGGCGCGCCGCGTCGTACGTGGTGTGTGCTGCCGGGGCGAAAGCGGGAACCGAAGCACAATCGAGCACACAAAGCGGAGGAAGTAATCCGCGCCCCGTCGCCCCGCGCCGCGCCGCGCCGACCGGCCGGCGTTTCCGCCGCAACTCTTTAAGTGCCTTTCGAGATACGCAGGTAATATAAATGCGAACCCCTCGCAGGAACAATAAGCCAATTACAGCGGCGCCACGCCCCCTCGCCACACACGCACGCACGCATGCACGCACGCACGCGAGGCGGAGGGCGCGCCCGGCGCGGAGAGGCCCGGCCGGGGCGGCGCTCCCCCCTGGGCCAAGACGCCCCCCGCCGCGTGGTCCCCGGCGCAGCTGCGGCCCTCCGCCCAGAACAGGGAATGGCCGCTCACACAAACCGGGAGAGGTGGCTCGGGGCATCAACTGATGTCGCCGCACTGCCTCTGAACGGGCAGTCCAAGGGTTCGAGTCCCGACACTGACACTAGCTAGACAGCCAGGTCGAATTTAGTAGGTGTCTGATGGCAAACTCTGGTGGTAGTTTTTAGTGGTTTCCCCGATTAACGCCAGGCGAATGCCGGAGCAGTACCCTACCAAACGGGCCACACCGCGCGCCATCTTTTCTTCCTCTTTCTTATCCTATTCCCACCCCTTACTTACAATGTGACTTATATGCACTACATTAACACTGGTTAGGAGCTCAGAGGAGCTAGGAGACTGGGAGCTCAGAGCTAGTCGCGGCTGGGGCAGTGCCCCGCTGGTGGGATATACCTCGTTGGGGGACGGTAGGTCGGTGCCGAATCATCATCATCCAGCGGGAGATTACCGCCACATCCCAAAAAAACGCATGTACTACACTTTACGGGACTAATGACAGCATTTCACGCGCCCGGAATCATTAATCAATCAATCGTTCAGAGAAGTTCGCGGAGCATCGTTACGAACCAGTTGCATACAAGAAAAAATTCACACGGTGCGTAGCCATGGTTATCCGTGAAGTCAATTACAGTATTTTTTATTTAAAAATATATCTGCATCAACATCTCTGAATTATTAGCTACCCTATTGAATCTTATTGAAAAAAAATACAAAATTGTTAGGCCATGTAACTCATATAGATTATACCAGTTACCAGAAAAGAAGATTTTACAAAGAAACGGATAATTTACATTTAAAGAGTTCTTGCATTATAAAGCAAAATAACCAAATATAGTATAGTTTCTAGGGAGTAATACAGAACCGTAAATAATAATTTATGATGTACGGCATAAGAATATTTTGTTATTGTGTAAAAACTGTCATTAGTACATAAATATAGCGATGACTAGTGGCGATTTCATAGATATATTGAAGTGGTAACCTACTGAGGCACTTTCCAAAAAACGAACGTTACGAAACGCAACATAATCACAAATTGCGTCACTTTCATAACTATGAATTATTAGATTTAAAATTCTCGCCAATGATTAACATGAAATGGCTGAAATTCAAGATTCATCGTCTACTGAGAAGACAATTTGGAAATTCAAAACACCACAATCTTCAAAGCCGTTTCTATTGAAGATAATGAAAACACATTTAAGGTTTCATAAAGTACATGCCATACACACACTATCAACAAATAATTCAAAACTACTATCTTCAAACCGTTTATGTTACAGATAATGAAAACACATTTAGGATTTCATAACATGCATGCCATACACACTATCAATAAGTCAACTACCAATTCTCAATTTCACCTTCCCGTTGCAAAGAAAGCTCTGCAAGAATTTGATTGTAATATCCACAATGAATTGCCCTAACAAATTCTCCCAGACACTCTGCATTGAGCAAGAGTTTGTACACGAGTATAATATACCTTCCCGATGCTCTCCCCGTCACGTGCAAAAAAACGCGCTCTTGTGCTGCGTGCCCCCCGCTTGACGCACGTCAGCGCTGCGACGCTGCCCCCTCCCTTCTCCCCCCCCCCGGGGCCACCCGGTGGGACGCCCCATTCTTCGCCGCAGCGGCCGCCGCAATAAACACTCGCGCGGGGGCTCGACAGACGGTGGCGGGGGGGAGGCGAGGGGAGCAAATCGGGGGCCCATTATCCGCGCGAAGGGGGACAGGTAGGGGCCGCGTACCCCTACCGCGCCAGCGAGGGGTGCTGGGCGACGCGACGCCGAGGCGGGACACGGCCTGGCTCCATTGGCCCAGCAGGGTTAATCATCGTCGCTTCACCAACGTTCGGGCCCCGACACACAAAGCCACAGAAGAACATTATTTAATATTCACTCAGGAACGTTTATTTATATAAAATTAATATGCGAATGTCAATTTAAAAAAACATATATTGTAAATAAACACTATACAGTTCATGTTAACCATTTTTGATTGACTATCAAAACAACTCTATTGTTGGAACAAAAGAAAGAGAAAGAAAGAAAAATGTAAAATATTTGCAATTTTGAAAAGGTTTGCAAACCAAATGTAATAAAAATATTGAATATTTTAATATAAATATTACCTTTCTATATTCTTCATTTTATTGAATCTGTTTCAAGTTGATAACGCAACGAACCATTTATTTACTTTTAGCGAATGAAAAAAAAAACACTTCAACACATCACCAGTGTCGAAGGTATTCCTGCAGAGTATTTGGATCCACAGTCGTTGCGTCGTTGCGTGGGAAAGTGCGATGTGAAAGGTGAGGTTCGAAAACTGAAATACACGGGACTTGTTAATAATCGTCAAAACAAAATTCTCGACAAAAATAACGCTTTCATTTAAATAATAAACATTATTTCAATTCTGATTTATTCCGTTGTGAAATCAACATCAAAACAACCCTTCATATTTACGCTTATATTCGTAATATCAGTTCCACAGAAGTGGGGATGGACAGCGTTAGACAGCTAATGACACAAGGTAAACAAGAGGTATCAAAGATGAAGCGCGTTATTACATAGTCACTTTTTAATCACAATTAACAATGCAACAAGCGACGCACAACGAAGACATTTTTGACAATATAAAATAAATAAACATGATTCTGATCAGTCGCATAGGGAACGGAGGAAATATTGACATTAGTTCTGGAGTTTCAGTGTAAAGTGGACGCTATTCTAGACGGGATGTGTTTTACATACAACAGTGGCGAGAAAATATGTTGCCTGGAAAAATGTTCTATACGCCTTGATGAGACTAAACTGTTAAAATATAAATATGGTCATAATTTAAACAAGAGGCGCACTCAGATTTTTCTCGAGGGGTGGGGTTGGGGTTACAACAGTATAGTGTCCAGTTGACTTTATGTTTTCTTATTAAAAAAATCGTTTACGCTGAATATAAAACGAATATTTATTTGTTAAGGTTAATTTAAGACGCCAAAAATTGCTCACTGAATGACTTTCGTTGGCAAAACAATTAGTACAAGCTACATTTTTACTTTCCCGCCCTTACCTCGTAAAAAGATAGAAGTATTGTAATCGTTCACCGGAAAACGGAGATTTTTTACAGAAAAAATCGTACTAATACGTGCAGTCAAACCCAATATTTGTAGATCCTTGACACTGAAAAATCGGTGTAGGGCAAATCGTTCGTCCGTGGCGACAGCTAGCGCCTAACCCATTCAGTCGATTCTCTCCAAAATCGACATTCCCCGATCGATTTAAAGGAAATCAAGGTGCTGCGAGTTTAAAAACGAATATATTGATTTTTAGGAGTACTTTACATGAAGTCTCATTTACATATTCAAAATGTTCTCAAAAATGGCTTTTAGGAGGTCTGAATTCCCCGCAAAAATGGCTTTTAGGGGGGCTGAGCCCCTCCCCACGTGGATGCGGTACTGATCTAAACAAATATTTCGCCATCAGTCACTGACTGGTGGCAGATGGAAGACTACGTTCCTGCACAAATCAAAGAGCTGTTTTCCCACGAGCAGCCAATGCTGGACCCTCACGCACGCATCGCATATGACCACGGAACAAGATCCGAAGGCGATACGCGGCGCAGCGCCCGGCGAGCGCGCCCCCAAAATCAGCCATCCCGCTCTCTGCAAACGCGTCATTCTTCCTTTGGCGTTCGCCTGAAATACAAATGCAGGCAGCGGGCGCAGAGGCGGAGGCAACGCAGCGATTGACGGAGGCCGTCACGTAGCGACGGATTGGGATGACGAGCGCGGTTTGGGGGGGGGGCGGTGGGAAAGCGTCGGACGGTGACACGCGGCGCGAATAGAACTTCGCTGAAAATGCGAAGGCGTATGGGCGCACCCGCACAGCACCCCGATTGCCTTCCTCTTGGAAACAGCACGTTGGACGGGCGGGAATCGCCCGACTGCAACCCGCGGTCAGTTCTCAATCATCCCCGCTTCTCAGCTAATCTTTTACTTTTCGTTACTCTTCAAATTCGCCTGAAATACAAATACGTAAAGGAAGCGGCCGCAGAGGCGAAGGCAACGAGGGATTGACGGAGGCCGTCACGTAGCAACGGATTTGGATGACGAGCGCGGTTGGAAGGGGGCGGTGGGAAAGCTACACGCGGCGCGAAAAGAACTTCATTGAAGCACTGAGAAGGCGTATGGGCGCACCTGTACAGCGCCTCGATTGCCCCCTTCTTGGAGCAATACTTCACACGCGCGATAATTGCCCGACTGCAGAACGCGGTCAGTTTTCTATCAACCCAGCTGGTCAGCTAATTTCCTTTCACTTTTCGTTGCCCTTGACATTCGCCTGAAATACAAATACGTAGAGGCTGCGGCCGCAGAGGCGGAGGCAACGCAGCGATTGACGGGGGCCGTCACGTAGCGATGGATGACGAGCGCGGTGGGCGGGTGCGGTGGGGGGCGGTGGGAAAGCGTCGGACAGCGACACGCGGCGCGAATAGGACTTCACTGAAGTTCCGCGAAGGCGTATGGGAGCACCCACATAACACCTCGACTGCCTCCCTCTTGGAGCAGCACCTTGGACGCGCGGGAATCGCCCGACTGCAGCCCGCGGTCAGCTTCCAATCATCCCCTCAGTCAGACTCTCAATCTTCTCAGCTAATCTCCTGTCACTTTTCGTTACTTAAGAAGGCATAGTCCCAACGCATCCCTTTTCGTTCATCCGGTTTTCCGGAGAAGGAATTTTTTTGTTAAAGTTTACATTCATAATTAGGGCAACTACATGTTCTCGCACCAGTCCAGAGAAAATCTCTAACACAGGTGAACATGGCAGAATCTTCGGAATAGTGTACGTTATCTCTGCGGGTTAGGAAGACGCTCGTGATGGAGGTTTCAAGTATTGTTTCCACAAACATTCAGGCGTGATTTTCAACGAAGGCAGTGCTCTAAAAAAACCTACAAAAGTTTTTTTGAAAACAGACAGAAGTGGGTAAGTTATAATCGATCAATACAACACTAAGCAGACCACGTAAACGTAGAAATCAATCCTTTCTCGAGGGAGGAAAACGGGCTGTGCCTTATCAGGAGGGAGGTAAAGCGCTTAGGAAAATTTGACCTCAGAATGCAGTCCGGATACGCCCAACACCGAAGCACTGCAAAGACGCACGAGCCCACACACACAGCACCTCGATTGCCTCCGCCTTGCTAGCGCAGCTTGGAAGCGCAGTCCGTTCGGACGCCGAACAATCACGAGCCTCCGGAGCGGCGGAGGGCGGGAAAAGGCGCCGCGTTGACAAACACAAACCCGCGAGTGCTGCCTCTCGACGACCGAACCGTTTACAGGCCTTCGCCTCCTCCACCTCCGCCTTCGCCTTCGCCCTTCTGCCACGCGGCGCAATATAGCCTTCGAGAGCGCGTGACGCCTCCCCGCCCCTCTCCCTCGCCTTCCCCGGGCCGCGCGATCGTGCATCCATCCCCAGCCACCGCCACCGCCTCCGCATCCGTAATGAGGGGATAAAAGGAAAAACGCCTTAATAGGATTCCCCGCCGCGGAAGCGAATTCATAAGTCTCTCTCTCTCAAGATGGCGCCCCGGGGAAGAGTGCATCCGCGCTGTTATTGTCTGCAGGACGACACGACGCGCGCGCCGCCACGCGGCAGCGAAGGTGCGGAGTGGGGGAGGGGGAGGGGCTGGGCGAAGAGTGAAGAAATGCGGGAGATGGATGGAAAGGGAATGCAAGGGGGAAGTGGTGAGGTCAGAGGTGAATGGTGAGATGAGGGAGAGGGGACCGAAACGGATAGGAAGGGGTGTGAGGTGGGATGATAAAAGCGTGATAAAAACAGGTAGCAAGGGGTGGAGAGGTAAGGGCAGTGGTGAAGAGTAATGTGTCGGAGTGGGGGTAAAACGGACAGCAAAGGGAAACCGACGAGGCCAGTGGTGAGGGGTGAGATGATGGAGATGGGAAGAAACGGGGAGAGGTAAGGGCAAAAGTGAGAGGTGAGGTGAGGGAGAGGGGGCCGAAACGTTTAGGAAGAGGTGGGAGTGAACACGGGTAGCCAAAGGGAGGGGGAGGGCAGTGAGGGGTGAATTGACGGAGTGGGGAAGAAACAGGTAGCAAGGTGGGAGAGGTGAGGGCAAGGGTGAGGGGTGAGGTGAGGAAGAGGGTGTCGAAACGAGTAGGAAGGGATGAGGGGAGAGGTGAGGGAGACGGGGTAGAAACGGGTAGCAAGGGGTGGAGAGGTGAGGTGAGAGATAGGGGAAGAACCGGGTAGGGAGGAGGTAAGGTGAGGGCACTGGCGAGAGGTGATGGGAATGGTGATGGGGTAGAAACGTGTAGCAAGAACGGAGTGGTGAGAGATGAGGTGAGGGCGCCGGGGTAAAAACGGGTAGCAAGAGGGCGAAGTGAGGACAGCAGAGAGGGGTGAGGCGAAGCAGTGGAGAAGAAACGGCAAGCAAGCGGACGAGGTGAGGGCAGTGGTGAGAAGTGAGATAACGGAGAGAGGAAGCAACGGATAGCAATGGGGAAGGGGTGAGCGGTGGGGGTGTGGGGGGAGAGGAGAGACAGAGGGGGGGCATGGCAGACGCGAGGGCGGGAGAAAAGAGCGAAGCAGCAGCGCGGAGGAGGCGTGTGGCGCTCTGCATATTGCACGTGCGCAAAGCTCCCGCGCGCGCCCCGCCCGCGCCCCCGCCGCCACCCCCGCGGCCGCGGCCGAATTGCCAGATTACGTATTAATTTTCTGCCTGGCTTATTCACAAGCAACGACTTTCACTTTTCCTCAAGCGCTCGGAAAGACAACGCTGCTCCCGACAGCCACGCGCGCGCGCTTAAAGGGGAGCGGCGCCGCGATAGCGCCGCCTGCCTCCGCCCCGCCCCCGCCGCCGCCGCGCTCGCCCCACGCCCGCCATCTGCCGTGTCTGAAGCAGGCGCGCGACGTTTACGAGCAGCATCACACGTGTCAAGAGCTACCAGCAGGTAGCATACTCACTCGCACGAACGCATCGACGATTTTTTGGCATAAAAATGCATTGGACATCATGCGTTGTTCAGTCACGATTGTTTTATGTAAACAGCGTAAGCCGGAGATCGGAGTATCGAACTCCAACTAGTAAACGCACGAGATATAGTGGATTAACTTGCCCTTCAAAGTATTTATTATTGGCTTAATAGTAGTCGGAAGTCTAAAGTGTCTGCGATCGATACGTACGAAGCTGAAGACGATGGATCGGCGGTGGGGGATGGGGACACTGTAACTGTAGGCATCCCGGGCGTCTATCTGCCTCGTCCGACGTAGGCACGTTAAGAGGTTTAGGAGCACCAAGAGCTACTACCCACCATCAGTCAAATTCCAAACTTTTACAAATTTTATTCCTGAAGATGGGACGAAATCACATCCGGAAACGTTGTTGTATGTTTATAAAATTTTTTTGTAATGAAAATAGTAAAGAAGAAAAGAAAAACTTGTCTTTAGGTACTGGCACAAGAGAATATATTTCAAATCCCAAATGCATAATTTTTGTTGTGATTTTGGCATAAAAATTACACTATAAATCACGTGTTGTTTAGACTCAAGGTTGTTTCAGGTAAACACCCGAAGACCGGAGTTTCGAGCTCCAACTAGGAAACGGGCGAGCAATAGTGAATTAACTCGGACTTCAAAGAATTTATTATTGGCATAAAAGTAATCTGGAAGCCTAACGTGTCTGCGATCATTACGTCCGAACCTGAATACCGCCGAGAGGAGGGTGAGGAACACGCAATACCGTAACCGTAGGCTTCCCCGAGGCTGCGCGCGGCGCCCTTTGAGGCGGCGGCGCCGGAGATGCTATCTGGCGGCGCGGAGGCTCTCGGCGCTACGTCACGGGACGACGGCGGTGGCGGCGGCGGTGATGGCGGCAGCGGCGGCGGCGGCGGCCATGGTGGTGATGGTGGTGGTGGTGGTGGTGGTAGTGGTGGCGGCGGCGGCGGTGGTGGTGGTGGTGGTTGTGGCGGCGGCGGCGGCGGTGGTAGTGGTGGCGGCGGCGGCGGCGGCGGCGGTAGTGGTGGTGGTGGTGGTGGTGGTGGTGGTGGTGGTGGTGGTGGTGGTGGCGGCGGTGGCGGTAGTGGTGGTGGTGGTGGTGGTGGTGGCGGTGACGGCGGCGGTGGTGGTGGTGGTGATGATGGCGGCGGCGGCGGCAGAGGCGGCGGCGGCGGCGGCGGCGGCGGTGGTGGTGGTGGTGGTGGTGGTGGTGGTGGTGGTGGTGGTGGTGGTGGTGGTGGTGGTGGTGGTGGTGGTGGTGGTGGTGGCGGCGGCGGCGGCGGCGGCGGCGGCGGCGGCGGCGGCGGCGGCGGCGGTGGTGGTGGTGGTGGTGGTGGTGGTGGTGGTGGTGGTGGTGGTGGTGGCGGGTGGCGGCGGCGGCGGCGGCGGCGGCGGCGGCGGCGGCAGCGAGCCGAGGCGTTGCGTTGTGGGCGCCGTCGTGCGGCGAGTGAGACGTCGTGCGCGGGACCGCGGCGGCGACAGCACACGCGGAGCCGGCCGCGTCCACCGCGCAGCCGCAGATAAGCGCCGATTTATGGGCGGCGCGCACAAATAATTTGAGCGGCGCGGCGCGGAGCGGCACGGGGGCGACGCAGCGGGAGGGCGGGCGGCGAGAAGGGGTGGGGCGGGGCGGCAGAGGTGGGCGAGGAGTCGATTCCGGGATCCCCGAGGCCTCCCGCGGGATGAATATGCATTATTCATTGCGCTCCTTTTCATAAGTCCCTCCCCCCCCGGGGCGTGAGGGGCGCGGGCCCCGCTCAGCCACTCGAATCCTGCGGCGCGGCGCGGCGCGGCGTCCGGCGCCCACTGCCCGCATGGGCCAATTCGGACCGCAAGCGCCCCGGGCGAAGATGACGGCGCCGGCGCCGCTGAGGTGGACCGGCTGCCCCGCGCAGGGGTCCCACATCGGGTGGCGTTGCAACGTCGCGCCATCGTTCATCCACGAATGCTGCTACGATAAAAGGAATTATGAAATGGAAGGTGAAAAATCGAGTTAATGTGGCGTTATCTACTGCAAATCCCCTTCAGATTCATTGTACTAAATCGGTCCCTAAGTAAGGAATTGCTGATAATAAGTTGGTAATGACGGTGGCTCCCCAAAATGATATTTGTCCTCATGGCTTAGGTGGCTCAGGACATTCACTGATGTCATTGCAGTGCTTCTGACCGTGACGTCACAGGGTTCGACACCCAACAGTGGCACGGTTTTCTATACAAGATACGTAGGTCGATTTCAGCCATTCCCTGAAGGAGATTTCTGGCGGTCGGCTGCATTCATCGGTAGTTTTTCGTTGTTTTTGCAATCAACACCAGGTGAATGACGAACCAGAACCCTAACAACGGGGCGCGAACCGCACGCGATATTTTCTTCTTCTTACCCCTTTACTTGCACCGCTTGCACTCCTTATTACACTTCACTCTACTTGCTGACCCACCCACCTCACCACACACACACACACACACACACTATCCACCCATCCCACCCCCTTCACGCTACTTGCACTACACTTTACACCTTTCTTGCACTACACTCCCCAAACAAACCGGGAGACCAGTTGGGAGCTTAGTGCTAGTGGCTGTCTGTGTGCTTTCTGTGATGTTGCGTTCTAATTGCATTTCGTATATACTTGCCAATGATGTCTCGATCTATTTCCTTCTTAGCCAAAACATTTTTGGGGGTTGTATTTAAGTTACATTTCCGTTTCACAAGTAGATTTTATAACTAAATAGTGTAACACGTAACAATGCAACCGAAGAATAGCAATTTTCTGCGAAATTTGAGATAAAGAGATCCTCTTGTTCGAATAAAAAAGTTTCAAAATTCTGCGGTGACACGTTTCGATTTAGTAAGCCGTCACGAGATGAAATGCACGAGACGTTGACGCTCCCGCTGCCAATATGGATGGCTTCACAGACACGGCGGCGTGCGAGCAGTGAATGTCCAACACCGAGCCCCATCTCGTTCGCCCACACGCTACAAGGCGGCATTTGCCGACCCCCCCCCCCCAAGCTTCTAGAATATTATCACAACTAGAAAATAAAAGCATTACGGGGAGACTGGACGATTTTTAAAAAAATGCCTGAACACGCCCTAACAGGAGGGTTTTTTGCGATACTAAAAAAAAGAGAAAGAAAACTTATCGCAATTTTCGTAGGCCTGTATCGAAAAAATGCGCATTTTGGATGCATGATAGCGACTCTTTGTTGTTGTTTTTTTCTTGTGTTTTCACCAAAAGGTTTTTTTTTTCAGTTTTTCCGCTGTATTTTCCAGTAGCTACTGAATAATATTAACTCCTTAACCATACTTGTATTTTTACCAAAATGGATAATCTGCTATTGATCTATACTTTAAAATATGGATCCGAGAATTTCAAAAGAATTCTGATGACAATTAAATTTCATGAATCGATTACTGCATTATTTATCACAAACCGCTCCTAAATATACTGAATTTCTTAAACATTTCTTTTTAAATAGAACGAACTATGACAATAATGTTGATAAACGTTGATTTCACCATACCGAATCTAACTGGTTTGAAATCATGAGTATTAGGAGCAGCACACTTTTCGAATATTACTCCCTTGACAACAAAATAGTATCTTGAACATAATACCAAAGAATCGATTCTGCTACCATAAAATAAGAATAATTAATGAAATATATGCAGCAAAAAGTTCAATTAACCACGTGAGCACTGTCTTTGTAACGGTCTCATGCGAAAACGAAACAATTACAAACGATCTTTGGGGTGCCTTCCATGGATACATAAAGCGAACATAATCTGTTGGATTTCAAGATATTTGACGAAGTGATGGCTGATTTCAATGTTATTATTACAGTTTTCCATACGTCTCTAGGAATTCTCCCAAACACTGTAGCACAACAATCACACACACACACACACACACACACACACACACACACACACACACACACACACACACGAAGTTGCTGTATTCAGTCTTTGGCGGTCTACGCCCTTGTGGGAACTTTTCCGCGGGCAGGTTGAGTGCTTGTGATAATCAGTGGTTAACTTGGATTGAACTCGATTTTCACGAATTAATGTGCTTTGGTTTGGAAGTTTTCCGTGTGCTCGGTGCACGTTTATTCATTGCAGCAGCTCCCAAGAAGAAATGTTTGGTTTGAATTCTCCCAGTTCGCTCACGTTCCCCGGTTCTCTTTATTGAAAATGGATTTACAGTTTTGAATCGTGTACATTTTACAGTATTTGCATTTCTTATTCTACGACAATCATCTTCGTTCCGGCATTTATGCAGGCATTTATGCGGCATTTATGCGGCATTTATGCAGGCATTTATGCGGCATTTATGTGGCATTTATGCAGGCCTGAGCGCCGCTTGCGCCACGCAGTCGGGCGCCAATTGTGCGAGCGAAGGCGCGATTGTTTCCGCGGGCGGTTCGCTGGGCGCGGCGCTGCCTCGCTGCGCCTCAGCCGATAATCCCAATGCACGGGCCGCTCCAATTAGCCCGGGCCGTTGCGGCTCCGGGCTCAGCCGCTCCGGTGCCCGGAGCCAGGTGGAGCGATTGGTTCATTATTGCGTGTTTCCGGGCGCGTCAACTGCTATAGGAATTAGTCTGTAAGTGTAATGCATGTTTTTTTCCTCGGAGGTGGCAATGATCTTTCTCCGCTGATGGTGAGACCCGACTCCGACCTACAGAACGGCTAGTTGGCTTTTCCCCTACCTGGTATCTCCCACCAGCGGGACTCCACCCCAGATGGACAAGCTCTAAGCTCCCGACATGTGTGAAGGTGTAGTGCTTGTAAGTGTAAGTGTGTGAAGGATTAGGATAGGACTATTAATGGAAAGGAATGGTCACGCACGGGTGGTCATATAAAATGAAACATCATTTCCTTAAACGTAAGTGTTAATGTAAATTTTAATGTTAGAATAAAAATGTGAATGAAATCAATTACTAATTTTTTAACTTTTTTTATTCCTTTTAGGTGTGATTTTTCATTGTTTACATCCCCTTCTGCACCAAGACTTATACAGAATAAATGCCTTTTTGCATGTCTGTTACAGTGAAAATAGTCTGAATTTTCCGGCTCTACGCATCACATTCTACAACACTGTGTTCCGAAGTTACCTTCACGAAACGAGATTCTCTGGAAGCTGTAGCTCCGCCTGCGGGGCCCACGACAGCGATCGCCCTCTCGTCCAAGAGGTAATATCTAACCATTGTAGATTGGAGCTCCAATAAATGAGTGTCTTTTGAACTGGAGTATGCATTAATTTAGATGTACGACTGATTTATCGATTTTGCTCTCTAAGCCATGCATATCCTATCCGTACCCTTACTTTTCAACACGACCGGAACCTTAGCAGAAAAAACGCACATTCGGCAAACAGCGAGAGATTGTGGTCGTCCAATCCCGTACCTAAGATACCCGGTGTATTTTCGCTTCCTTTGATGTCCCCAAAACACCTTCAAGTTTCAGATCGTGTGAACACCAAATGTTTGGCGCACGACAAATAGCAAGCAACTCATCCCCATTCCTCGGCATTTGGCGAGCAGCCTCTCGCTTCGTCGTGTGTGTGAAGCAGTCTGAAAAAGGTAGACTTCGGTTTTTATAACGTGGCGCGTCAAGGCCCGGCCTAACGATGGAATACATCACGGTACTTTGCGTCTTTCTCGGTCGTGCCGCTAGATGCAGTGCTTGATACGGTCTCGCGATCATACGACATCTAGCGGCACGACCGAGAAAGACGTTGTGATATATTCCATCGTGAAGACGGGCCTTGACGAGCCACGTTATAAAAACCGAAATACAGAAAAGGTGTTCAGAGTTCTATTTCGCATCTGACCTACATAGTACATGAAACAATTCAGAAAGTTTGGTCACCCCCGTGTAAGGCACAGGAAGGGATTCATTTCGGCAATTTACCCATTTCCTTGATCATCTTCGGGCAATTCATCGAGAGGGCGTTGTAAACGAGAACACATGATCAACTGTTACCTTCGGGAAGAAATCTCTTCCGGGAAACGCTTGTTCTAAGCCGGGAGTTGAATTTCGTCTGTGGAGTGTGTCTCCCGTGACACAGAGAGGCGTCGCGGAGGCTTCCATGTCATTAACGAAGGATCCACGGAAAACGTATTCCTGGGAGACGACGACAACATTACAACGGAAGGAACACACTGCATCACAGAGACACACATTGGTGTGCGCACAGGGATGGCATTATGTTACCGAGACCAACAAACCGGGTTCCTCAAAGAGAGGAACCAACACAGAGACATGAATGTATTCTCGCATCTCAACGATTAGCAAAAAATTAGTTCCGAAGCCAAGCAATATTTTAAACCGCAAGAATTGACGCAATTCCCTCATTATATGAAATATTTATATATTATGCTTGAAAACTGAGAAACACTGAACGCTCTCAATAACAGTGGAAACTTGTTTACTCAGTGTCAGAGACAGACTTCTTTGAGGCAACTATTCTTCCATAAAATAGGCTCATTGTGATGCCCAGAAGACATACAAGCAGCGTAGAAATAGTACTTTTTCGAAATAAATGGTCGCAAAAAAATATTAGAAACAGTTTTAAAGGTCTTGCGTAATTTTTAGTCACAAATTTTATAATACATCATTATTAAGGCCGTTGAACAATTCTTTATCTATGAATAGTCACTGTAAACAAAGTTTATACTTCAATTGTGGGTACCGAGAAATAACATTATCTTAGAAATAGTCGAGGTAAGGTCAATTAAAGAATGAGCTTGTTCCGAAGCGACATCCTATGAAAGTTCAAGTGATTTTATCCAGTGGCCCACACCGTTCTGGAACCGGTGGGGCCGGGTTCGTAAATTTAATTTTCGGTTACGTAAGATGACGCAATGGTCATTAACATCCAGCAAAAAACTCATTCCAACGTATCAAGAGCAAGTGTGCAGCTTTCAAACCATTTACTGGTTTTTGCGGTATGCGCTTTTCATTCACACAAACGGTATCTCCGACGATAAACTGATAATTAAAAAGAATTAATGCTTTCCTCCGTTCCCTGTGGGAAAGAGAATGTCCACCGCGATTCTTTGTGTTGTTATCTCATTTCCCACGAGATACTGGCGCCACCGGAGACTCTCTCCTGCGAAAGAAGGCAAACGGAGATGCGCATGAAACGTTCACCTCAACTGCAACAACGACCAGCAAGTTGCTCGTAGATAAGTAGGTTAATTACGACAACAGAGAATATTAATCAATTTGGAAAAAAATAATTTGTATCATGTAAATTTTATCTTTCAAATTTTCATTAGGAAACAAGACAATAGAATTGCTGACGCGAGATAAAAAGAAAACAAAATAAACGTGTACACGGAAGAGAAATGTACTCTGGACACGAAGAACCATCTAGCTTAGAAAACGTTACAAAAACAATATAAATTCATAATGAATCTTGCTGTCATTTGCGGTAAAGTTTCTGACAAATAACTTTCCAGTTCACTGTACCATGAGCATAACGTATGAGCAATATACTTCACTTTGTCAATGCTGATTTAATTATCGAATAAATCTTAAAATGGCCACTTCACTGAGAAGTATGAAAATAATAGTAAGAAGAGGCGTCAGGTGGTTTTTGCCGCTGACTCTGGAATAGGCGTACCAACGATAGTTGAGAGTCTTCGAGAAAATAATTACATAAAATGTATCCATATCTTGGTATTTTGGAGCAACTCCGTCAGACTAAAATAAAGGTTGGACAGAGACGAGGTGTAGTGGTATGGAATTGATCGACCTATAATATTATTATCATAGAATTCTAATATTACGGGGAATAAAAGAAGAGTCGTTATTGCATCACGAGATGCAAATTATTTTTATTTATGAACTGTCTGGAAGCAAATTAAAACGAAGTCAATGATTCGACATTAATTCTGAAAATATGGCAAACATTTTGTAGAAACCTCTCAACAAATCTCTTTATATCCACTCGTCACGAAATGTCGACATTTTTTCTAGTTACGGATATGGAAGAACTTCATTGCTTCACTATCTAAAGTTGCAACATGCAGTTGGATAAGTAGAAATATGGCACGTCTCTGAGTAACTTTAGAGATTTATAGATTGTAAATTTCACGTGAAGGTAATTTGAGAAAAGATACCAATGGACCAATTTTAAGAAGTAGCAATTTCAGTTTATTATCAACTATTAGTAGTTGTTAGATAAGGAGTATTAGGAAATAATACAAATATTTTATTTCCGGGTTTTGAGAACCAAAAGCATCAACATGACTTCGAGAACTGTCGAAACATTACATAAAGAAACGGCAATATTGATTTCTTATATATTTTCACTAGTAAGAAAGCACAACACGTTTCAAACGTTACTGAGACATTATTACAAAATTTGGAACGCAATTGTTTTAAGAAGCCTCAATGAGATTAACAATGATAGACCTAATAACCAAGCAAGAGTAATTACTCTTGAAGAAAACTAAGACAGGAAAAGGTCGGTCAACTTTCTTGGCTAGCACGATGCGAAATGCACACACAACAACAACAACGCAGAGTGCTCCTTGTACCAGTTTAATTGTAATGTTCATCGTGTCCTGTCTTCGATTAGTTCTTTTCAGCCGCTGTCTGGAGGAGAATTATAGCGGACAGCTGCTCTGATCGGACTTTTCCGTGGTTTCTCCGCGAATATCGGAGCAGTACTCTAATAACCGCGCGATCTTTCCTTCCTCTTCCTTGTCCTACCTTCACTCCTTATTTACACAAACTACACTACCACACATATCGAGAGACCAGTCGGGAGCTTAGGATTTCTCCCGACTGGGGCTATCCATTGGTAGATACATCTGGTTCGGGAAACCCCGGTATACGTTTAGGTCGGAGCCAGATCTCATCATCCAGCGGGGAAAGATCAGCCTCATCTCCCGAAAACATCCACTGCACTTAAGGGACTAATGACAACCGTTGACGCGCTCGGAAACACGAAATAATTACCCTATCGATTGGTTCTTCAGGCGCAAACTGCTCTTCGCCTCTCTCCTACTCATTCCGAGCTTCGATCGAACCTTAAAATAAATCGCATTTGGGAGCGTTTAAACAATTAAAGAGTTTTCTCGCTATTTCCGGTGCTGCGGAGGAGTAGGCGGTGGCGGTGGCGGTGGCGAGAGCGTTTACGGAGGCAGAGGCAAAGAAGCTCTGGGCGTACGCCCACTGACGGTCGCCCCCGGGCCGTGGGCGGTGGGCGATATCATCGCCCGCCCAACGGCGCCTGGGGAAGCGGGAGCGGCGGCGGAAGCGGCCTACGCGCGCAAATTTTTAAACGCTTCGCTTCGCTGCCATCCCCGCCCCCGGACCCCAGGGCGCCAGAGAACCGAATTACAGAGCGAGGCGAGCGGCCGTTCGTTCATTCGTAAGCGTCCGGCCGCGAGCTCGCACCCAAACACTTCGGTCCTCGCTTCATCCTCGATGGCGCGGCGCCCCGTTTCTCTGACACGTCATTTTAAAATCATTAATAATGCTCTTTTATGAGTACATGGAAGAAAATGCCAACGAAAGGATCATTACGCTGGTATTCAAAGGTAAAAATGAAATGGCAGCTATGTCAGAGAATACGGAGGACGTAAAGCTGAAAATTAAAACTGGATTTCGATTATTACGACCTCTTACGTCGAATACAGTTTTGCACATTTTGGACATTTTAATGGTAGAATGGGGTTGGAATTATAGTTTCTGTTGCAGAAACTAACAAATTTTCGATTGATTGATTGATTCGTGTTTCCGTGCGCGTCAACTAATTTGGTAATTAGTCCCGTAAGTGTAGTGCGTGTTTTTCTCGGAAGGTGGCGATGATCTTTTCCCCACTGGATGACGAGATCTGGCGCCGACCTACCGTCGACTAGCGGGGTTTTCCCCTCAACCAGGTATCTCCCACCAGCGGGGCACCGCCCCAGCCGGGACAAGTTGTAAGCTCCCGACCGGTCTCTCGACATATGTGGTAGTGTAGTGCATAACAAATTTTCGGGATGGGCGGACATTCTTGTCGTAATGACCGATTCAATCTTACATCCGTTGTCATATGCCCATTGTTCTGAATATTGTATTTGGAGACTAGATATATTCAATGCAATAAGCGGTCAATACTACCGAAATCAGAGTATATTTTCATTTGTGGAAGAGGTCTGAATCCGGGACTCGACGACGTGTTCCTCAGCTGGCGATGCGTCAAGGCCGATGCGCCCGTACGAAATCGGCTCCGCGCCGGAGGAGAGTCAGGGGTGCCTCAAGGCCGCGCTTGCTGGCAGGAAAGTCGAATATTTGCTTCCCCGCGGACGCAGCTCATTGCCATTCGCGCGACGGGCAGAGCAGAGAGGAGAGGAGAGGGCGCGGCTGGCGACGCAACGCGACGCGTTCAAGTCTCCGGCCGCGGCGCGGCGCCCTCCGCGCGCTGGCTTGCCCTGCCTACCCAACCCCTACCCCGTGACCGTTACCACCCCGAGGGCTTCAACATAATGGCGATCAAAATCAAAGCATGATATAAATGTAATTCTAAATAATTTCTATCATGTTTTCGTAAGTCGCGATAAAGTAGTCCATTATTGGATAAGTAATGTGAGACGTGAATAACGAATTTGCTAGTCGTCTTAATAATTTTGATTAAAAAACCACTGGCAAAGGTGGCTCAGGGCGTCAATTGATGTCACTGCAGAGCTTTTGACCTGGAAGTCCTAGGATTCGAGTCCCGACGAATCCCGAATCTAGCCGCTGTCTGGAGAATTGAGGCGGCCGGGTGCTCCGATCGGTAGTTTTCCGCAGTTTCTCCCGATCAACATCAGACGAATTACCCGACGTAGGTCTGCGCCTGATCTCACCCATCAGCGAGGGAAAATCATTGCCTTCTCCCGCGAGAAAAGAATGAACTTCAATGACAGGACGAATGGCCTTACCAGTTGACGCGTTCGGAATCACTAACCAATCATTGAATAAAAAACAAATCCTTCGTTTTAGCACACACCCATTCTTCTCGGGTTGTTCTGTAATTCAGCATAGACCGCCGCCCGAAAACGGGCAGCTCCGTCACTGTGGGGCTGCCAGCGCAGCGCACATCGCCGACCCCGCCCGCCCGGCCCCCCGGACTTCCCGCGTCGCGAATTAACCAACATAACGAAGCCAAGAGACGGCGGGCCGCCGCCGGTTCAAGGACAGCGGGCTCGGGTGCGCGGGGCGGGGTGGGAGGACGGGACTGGACGGCGATCGAGGCGGTCGGCGATAAGACGGCTGTGTCCGCTGCCAGAGTATCTCCTCCACATCGCCCCGCGCGCCGGCCCCGCTCCGCTCGCCCCGGGCGCATACAAATACGAGCGCCGCGCGCCGCCCGCTCCGAATTTACGTCAATGGATACCGGCCGCTGACAGGACTCCCAAACCGAATCTCATCCGGGAGGAAATGGGATGTATACAGATATGCCTCTCAAAATAAACATGGCACGGGTTCAATGACGGTTTCCTCGAAGAAGGATGTCTCATGTTTAATTCCAGATTCAAATGAAGGTTCGAAATAACATTATTTTAAACGATTCATGTTAGTTTCATCCAGGTGTTCAAGAGTTGATACACTTCTACATTAATTATCTCTAGAAGCAATAATTATCAATAAAATCAATATCTGTAATCAAAAAGTCTTCAAAACTTGACCATTCTGTAATTACTTGTACTATAATGTTTTATTTTCTTGCAATTTTTAAACAATTGATACTACAGACGTAGCACAGAAACCGTAAAAAGTGATAGAACTGCACTATGGAATCAGGGACAAAAAATCTCAAACAATCACGGAACTTCAAAATGCGGCAACAATCAACAAGGTATATAACTAGCACAGTAGGCGTAAGTATTTACTTTATCTGCTTTTTATAAAACGAGATAAACGAAACTCCAAGAAAACGCACGCAAAACATTTATTTACATTTGCGTCTCAGCTGTATAAAAGGCTCATAAATCAAACACGCGTTTTGTTTTTCACGAAACATTGCGTCATAAAACTCCTCGAGGACCAGGCGGGTCCCGAGAATCGTATTGCGCCTCATTATTTCCATGCGTCGAGAACAACTTCTTTCCCAATCCCCAGAAATAAGTTTGCTCCGACGGCTGCGACGACGGCAGGGGCGGGAGCGGGGGATGAGAAGCCGAAAGCAGCGCAGAGAGCACAGATAATGAAGCGACGAAGGCAGTTTATATTGCACGCAAAGTCGAGCGGTGCTTGAAGGAGAGCGCCCTTTGGGCCGCGACGAGACGCCGCATATGAAGACGCCGTGCCGGCGGCGTCGCGACGCCCGTGACATGTGCGCGTCGCCGTCGGCGGAGGCGAATTCCTCAGCTGTCCGCGCTCGGGCGGCGCCCGAATCAAAACAAACAGCCTCTCGCCGTGTCGCGTCGCTGAGCGCGGGCGAGATCGTTCTCCGGGTACTCACATCGTCCGGGCGGAAGAAGAAACAGCAGCCGCGTTGGCGGCGTCTGCGGTGGCGGCGGAAGGTCCTTCAGAGGGGAGGAACACAGTCCACGCGTCTGGTCGCTTGTCGCGCACTCGGGCCACTAGTCACTCACTCTCACCGCCCCCACACACTCTCTCTCTATCTCTGTCTCACACACGCTCTCGAGCTGCTGTCGTCGCTGTGGCTCCGCTGGGCGCTGGGCCTCCTTCCCTCGCTCGGCGGCGGCGCGCGGCGCACTGCCGCTGCTCGCCCGCTACGCTCCCGCGCCGCCGCCGAGGGAGGGGAAGCGGGAGGGGAGGGGACGCGTAGCGCGCGCGCGCGCGCGCCGCCGTGCGCGCTGGTGCGGCGCGCCACCGCGCCGCGGCGCTGCCGTCGCCCGCCCATCCTCCGCTGCGCTGCGCTGCACCGCGAGCCCAGCGTCGCGCTGTGCAGGGCCCGCGGGCCGGGGTTTCCCTGCAACGGAGGAGGCGCTCGCGCTTCGCGGGAGATAAAACCAAAGAGGATTGCGACGTGTGGGGCTGTGGGCACTCGGACGCGCACTGCCCTCTCTCGCACGTCGCCCACGCATTTCAATCTCCTGCTCCACATTTTATTCCCTAACTCATTTTTTTCTTCCGATTCCTAAAAATGTATTTGCACACTTCATTCTGAAACTGTACTTCAACTATTATCGTGAAATGTAATTATTCTAGTCAAATAATAATGATACCCTAACCCCGTCGGAAATTGTCTGTGGGCGAAGTGGAATTATATATGAGAAATGAAATAAACAAAATTCATGAAACAAATATGTTTTCCTAAGAATAAAAACACATCAGACTGTGTTGAAAATGCGTAAATTACAGCACTACATTAAAAATTAATTAAGTGTATTTAATTAAGTGTATTTAATTTTTAATTCATTCCTGAATATTCATTTTTTATGGAAATCCAAATAAATATTTTTAAGTGCAATCGACTCCGGTTATAGTGAACCCTCGGTTATAGTGAACTTAAGTCACTGATCCCATTTCACTTACATTACAAATAAACATAACAATATTCGGTTATAGTGAACCTGAACCTCGGTTATAGTGAACGTAGGAAATACATCGTCCTGGAAATTAATTCCCTCCTGGAAAAAATATATCGCCTCAGAACCACAAATTCCAAAACTACGCAGCTTGAAATATACATCGGCCAATCGTCATAATCGAAGTCTCCCCTGAGGTAAAGGTAGCGGATCCCGAATGGGGATCTTACTGATCACTTATGCCACTCATGACCTTATACACGCAGTTTCACTGCAGATATAACGGCTACAAGTGGTGGCGACGCGAGATTGCTTACTCCAGTTTCAAGATTGGTGTTACTTGGTATTCCGCAGGGCAAAGCGCGGTGAGGTCTACGTAAGCGACAGGAAGCACGCGATTGTCTCGCTCCCGATTGGCTGAAACCGCGAACAACTGACTTCTGTCTGGGACAAAGTTACGAAAATCGCAGTATAGAGTCAAAATACTGCATTTTGAATGCGAAGAAATGAATTGACGATTTTTTTAAATTTTAATATTCTGTTTATTTACAATCTGTTTTTTTAACAAACATTCAGTAAATGTGATAATTATGTATTAATTGAAGTTAGAGTTCATCATCATGTGGGTTGTTGAATTGATTAATTTGGTTCCCTTAGGCGAGGCTATTTCTCCGAATTAACTGCTCCATCCTCCCGGTAAACGGATCGCAGGGCAGCTGATAGCGCTTCTCCAGACGCAGCAGATATCAGCTTTTGTAGTCGACAAGCTGCCAATGAGCAAAGCTATTTCTTAGTGTTAGAATTTGTCTCTGCCCGTCGTCCCACGTTAGTGATTCTCTCATGAGGGATTGAAAAAAAATGCCTACCTTAGAAATCTCCTGCTGAAGACATAGTCCTGAGAGGGTCAGTAATATCAAAATATGCATAAATATGCACGAATTACTGATGAAGTCGACTCCGGTTATAGCGAACTCCGATATAGTGAACCCTCGGTTATAGTGAACTTAAATCACTGGTCCTGTTTCACTTACATTGCAAATAACATAAAAAGATTCGGTTATAGCGAACATAAACCTCGGCTATAGTGAACGTAGGAAATAGTGTCTTGGAAATTAATTATCTCCTGAAAAAAAAAGTATATCGCCTCGGTGCCACAAATTCTCGTACTAGGCAGCTTGAAAAAAAACATGATCGGTCAAAGGTCATACTCGAAGAACTCTCCCCAAAGGTGAAGGTAGCGGACCTGGAATGGGCACCTTACTGGTATACTGCGATTTTTCTAACAGCGACCCTCAAGGCCATTCAAATCCCATCTTCGCGATGGAATATGTCACGGCATTTCGCGTCTTTCTCAGTCGTTCCGCTAGATTTCGCACGCTCGCGACCGTATGAAGCAGTGCTTGCGATCATGCGACTTCTACCGGCAAGACCGAGAAAAGACGCGAAATGCCGTGACATATTCCATCGCGAAGATGGGATTTGAGTGGCCTTGAGGGTCGCTGTTAGAAAAATCGCAGTATAACCTTATGCCAGTCAGTTTCACTGCGAAAAAAAAAATCCGTGCCCTGCGTAGGCTGCAAATGGCGACGGCGATGCGCGATTGCTTACTTCGGTTTCAATCTTTGTGTTTCTTGAGATTCAGCGGGACAAAGCTCTTTGACTTGTGCGTAAACGACAGGAAGCGCGCGACTGCCACAGGCTCTCAGCCTAGCGATACCCGCCGTGCTGGGCGGAAAGGCGATCGGTTTCGCTTGCACCGTTCCGCAACCGAAAGCTTCTCCTATGTTATAAGGCGAGTAAAACGGCCTACGGAGAAAGGATCGGTGTTCCAACAATGCAACAAAAATTGAAGGATGTCAAGTCTGCATAACGATACTTAGAGACAGAGGATAATGCAGAATCAAGACTGGAGAGAGCACGAACTCTGGAGAAGGAATTTAGAGAAATTACTAATTAAAAGCATACGAAGCAAAGAATTGAAAATAATAGCTTTTTTCAGGACAAATAAAGACATTGAAATGTTCATATAGTTCTGTTAATGTATTTTTCTGGATCTCTATATTAATAAAATTAGTAATTGTGGAGAAATTCTAATTAATTTTGACATCGGTTATAGTGAACCAAACATATTAGTCCCCAGAAGTTCACTACAACCAGAGTCGACTCTATATGCACCTATTGCCAATACATGCAAAAATAAGCATTGTAAAACTATATATTTTCCTCTCTTGGGGTCTGAATCGTATTTTCTTGCATATCGTTTGGTCGCGAGGAATAAATATGCAAATATGGTAAAATCCGCCCTCTAGTTATTCGGCGAGTAAAAGGGCCTTCGGTGGTGGGACGGTGTTCCAAGAGTTCAGGAGCCATTGAAGCGTGTCCTGACTGCATTACGATACTTAGACACACAGGGCAATGCAGAATTAAATGTGGAGAGAGCACGAACTATGAAGAAGGATGTAGATAAATTACTAACGAAAAATGTACCAAGCAAACAATTGAAAATAATTAATTTTTTAAGGACAAATAAAGATATTAAAATTTTCAGTTGGTGCTGTTAAGGCATTTTGCTGTATCTCTACGTTAATAAAATCAATCTTATGGAGTAATTTTATTTAATTTTGACATCATCGGATACAGTGAACCTCTGATACAGTGAACCAAAAATGTTAGTCCCCAGAATATCACTGTAAACGGAGTTGATTGTAGTTCAAAGAAAATATAAATTCTTTATTTCATTACAGAGAGAACGTGCATTTAATACCAGGTGTTACAAAATCGCTGCCCTTTCCACTAAATATGGAGTATTGATAATAATCACAACCATATTTTCACTGTATATTTCCATGTAATAATTCAAGAAATTAATAAATAAAATATATCTACGTTCTCATCAATCAAAGTACTTGTAGTTTCAAAGGTTAATGGGAAATAGTGATAACACGTCTAAAAACGTGTCTATTTATAATTTGTCTATTTATCTACGAATTTGTAATATTTGTCAAAAATGACCTACTTAACGGAGGGAACATATTTTCATGCAACAAAACAATGATATATAATGAATTAGTTTACGTTTGTATTGTATACATTTAAAAAAAATATTTAATAAGCCTGTAACAAAGTAATGTACTTCAGCTTCCGGGTCAATGACCTCCATTTCGGTCAGGTTTTTGTCCAGTTTCTCTGATCCATTGAGCAAATGCTGAGATGGCCTCTTGTTTTGCTTCTGGACGTAAATGTAGCTTCACTGTTTTGTTGAGCACTTCTTTTTGTTTGTAATGGTAGGAGTAGAACTGAGGTTCATTACTATTTTGTTAGCTATGCAGAAAAATCAAATCAGCAGTTCATTTACCGTTGAAATTGATTTTCTATAACTCGGGGACAAACATTTTTCAAATTTTTATTTTTCTAAAATAATAATGATTTTCTAAATTCTTGTTTCTAGTTTTTCATTTTTTCTATTCTGGACCTCAAGAAAATGTGCGCAGATAATCTCTTTCCCCATACGTCATATACAGTTTTTACTGTTTCTTTGACCAAATATAATAAATAAATAAAATAAATAAAACGTTTACAATTTACTCACGATTTTATTCACCGAAAACCATTTGTTACATTCCTTCAACGTTATCACACGCATCTCTATCATCTTCTGCGGCACATGTGGAAGGAATTGTACATTTTCAACGCATCCATCTCGGTGGATATTCCTCAGGGATCGCCCTACGCTACAACTGATAGCTTCTCTAGCTTCGTAGTGTTGCCCGCAAGGCAAAAGTTTTTGTGAAAAGATTGTAATTGCACGAATTTATATCGCATGAATACTATTGATGTTTCTATAACTCTCACTCCCACTTACGCAGTAACTCCGTCACAATATTAGCCATGTGTGGGCGAAGGATTATTTAAAAATATTTCATATTTTGGATAGTTGGATAGAATTTTGAATGCGGAGTTCACTGTAATCTTAACTTGTGTAGTTATAGGCTCACAATCTAACGTAATATACTAATTTAGAAGTAACACCAAACTACCTTCGACGAGGTGTCTCAAAGAGCACCTCAATTGATTTATTCTGGGCTGCTAAAAATATTCAAAACTGTATGTATATAATATCTATTTTTTCTTCGGGTTTTGCGTTCTGTATATTCTTGAATTTCGAAAGGTGTTCAAACACTTGTTAAAAATAGTTATCCTAATGCTCAATATGACCAATGTCATGCACATCAGATTAATTGAGTGATGAGAGCTGCGTCAATAAATAGAAATGTTAGAATTTTCTTTGCCAGTGTTCAGGGCCTATGCACATTTTTTCAAACAGCTCACAGACGACATCAATATTAGATCAAATAGTTAAAAAACGGTTGCCTCAATCTGTTTCCACCAGGTCGAATTTTCAGTCGAGGAGCGTCACAACGATTTTTGACCATAGGCAAGCCCTGATCCAATGCATGAAACAATTTCACAATTTATGAACAATGCATGAAAACAATTTTATTAATGCTTGAATATAGACATTTAATTTAGTTTTATGTAATTGTAATGGTTTTTTTACCTTAATAAAACAGACTCTGTAATCTTTTTTTACAATTTTTTTTCTTTTTCGACCCTATTTGGGGTATTTTTCAAAAGTCTATTGGCCAGGTTTGTTGAAACTACATCATAAATAAACAACATTTTAATACTCGTAAAAAATTGCCAATGGTATAAAAAACTGGTCAAAGGGCGAACATCATCTCGCCCACTATTATGACATTAGTCGTTTCAAAAAATTAGTTCCAGGTTCATCAGAATTTACATATGACCATTACAATTAAAAAAACAAAATAACACATAAATACGATATATTCGTTAACTTAGATTTAATTCATTTACGTGGAGTGCGTACGCTTTATTATTTATTATACGCTTTATATATTAGTGTTCTGAATTTTGGAAGTTATATTACCGTCATTTTATACAGCTGCAATCCCCAGTTTGTTGGCGCAGCAGTCGTTACTGATGAAAAGTGTACGAAGCAAACAATTGAAAATATTTGTGTTTTTTTTTACGTAAAAATAAAGATATTGAAATTTTCAGTTCGTTCTGTTAATGAATTTTGCTGTACATTAATAAAATTAATTATTGTGGAGAAATTCCTTTAAATTTGACATCTTCGATTATAGTGAACCTCCAATGTAGTCAACCAAAAATGTTAGTCCCCAGAAGTTCACTATAACCAGAGTCGACTGTATTTACTTTGTCGAGCAGATTGATGTGAAGAATTTTTCTCTCCATTTTTCTCTGACATCTTCAGAGTGTCAATCTCTGATTTGATGTTGGAGACCAAGAAGCTATGAGCCGTATCAGACTGTTGGTAGTATGTCCGAGTTCATAACCAGTTTCTTTGAGTTGGTGTTAACTTTTGTATCCATTAAGTAATAAACCACCGCCGGGTTATTTATTTCTTGTCTGTGTGTTAAGTATTTATTCTTATTATTCTTCAGGGATATTGGACGATTCGAAATGTCCATCATATAGATGCTTCGATCGAAGAACCTACTCCACTTTTCTCTGAATGTCGGCAAGTTGTTCTGCTGAGAACTTTCTACTGCTGACTCCTGAATATGTATTGTCCTTGACTGGCAAGCTTCTTTGAATTTAGGGTACGTCTCATATCTGGGTTCCGCTCTCTCCATATCTTGAAAACGTCTATTTCTGCTCCCAAATTTTTCTCTTTTGCGTAGTAAAAGCACCACATTACCTCCTTTAATTCATCCCGGGTCCATCTCTGATGATGGCTACAAGCTACTGTGGGATCTGCATCCCTGCGACTAACATCCGTTGGATAGGCAGACGTCGAGAAGGTGACATTAGCTCGGTTTCTGAGTAGGTATTGGACAATGGTAGAACAAGGTACGTAAAGATTCATTACTTTTCTTGTACTATCCATTTTGCTCATTGGTTTTAAGTGAAGATTCGCAGGGCGCAGGGTCGATTTCTCAGATCACACTTAACACATGGGTTATTTCCTGTTATCCATTACTGCGAGCCACAGTGCCCTTGGGCATCCCCCCGCAGGGTCCAGCAAGGGGTCCCTCCCATCGCCAGTCTGCATTACTAAACCCTACGGGATTTTCACTGACTGCTGAAGGCAGCCTCCTTCGCAAGCTATTGCAAGGTTCGGGCCTAATCAGTGGCCTGGTGTGCCAACCCTATTTCTCTCCTGTTCCCTCAATGGGCCGATAACAAGCGGTCCAAAGGTTAATACCCCTTCCTTCTTTAGTTACTTCCCACTCTCCTCTGGACTACTACTTCGTCTGACCCCTCATCTTCAACCTATTCAGCAAGGTAGGCCCTGCCAGTAGCTAGGCTACCACTGACATAGCTCTCAGGCTCATGGGGATACTCAAGCTCCACTACCTGCTACAGGTCGTGTATTGCCTGTGTGGAATTGTTGTTATTGTTGTTGATATTATTATTATTATTATTATTATATTTTCAATCCTATTTCAACAACAGTTAATTTTATTCCAGTAAACATATTAACGGAAATACATTTTGTTTACATATTCGTGGCCCCATTTAAGTAGGGGTCTGGAGGCAAAATGCCGCGTTGATCATCAGACTGTGAAATACAGTATTATGAAGGATTATCCCGTGGGTATCGTTGGTAACAATAAACATTGCTTTCATACCAGCTCCTGCAGGTTGCACGTTTTTTGAGTGAAAGGAATCTCAGCGTTTCCATTAATGAAGGAGCCCATATTTCGTCCATACTGACAATTGTTTGGGCTTATCTATGAAGTCCTCATCCTCCCTCTCGTAGTGACTCAGTAACTCCTGTGCAGGTGCATATCGATGCCATTGTTGTTCAATAAGATGATCCAGTGATGTTCTTCAACAAGGTAACCAAAGACGTGCAATTTTGTGGAATTCAGGAATTTCTTGAAAAATGTGTGGGGCACGTTTGTCCTCTTTTCCTAACATATTGTTTAAAAAGACTCTCATCGTCTACTGATTAACAGACGTTACCACTCGTTATATTTACTTGTCTCGCTTTCCTCTCTACTCAAAAATCTAGCGGCGCTTCGACGCACTCACCGGTGGAGACAATGCCAACCTTTGTGATCAAGAAGTAGCTTGATTGATTAATTAGTGATTTCATGTGCTTCAACTGCTAAAGCTCATTAGTTCCATAAGTGTAGCTCATATTTTATCGCGAGAGGTGGCGGTGATCTTCCACCGCTGGATGCCGAGATCCAGCGTTGACCTTCACATCGGCTGGCGAGGTTTTCCATAACCAGGTATCTCCCATTAGTGGGGCACCACCTCAGACAGGACGAGCTCTAGGCTCCCGACTGGTCTCCCAACACGTGTGGTAGTAGTGCATATAAGTGGAAATGTCTGTAAGTAAGGAGTGGGGATAGGACATGGAAGAGGAAGGAAAGACAGCGCACGGTCCGTGGCCAGTTTGTTAGGGTACTGCCCCGCATTCAAAAGGTGTTCATCAGAGAAACCTTCAGAGCAACATTTTAATTTCATCTTCCATCTCAATTTCACAATGTAATTATTTTTAGCAGAATAAAGAGGATATATGATCCTCTAACATTATCAAACGGATTTAAATCTATGCTAGCATAGATTTATTCTCTTCCATTAAGTTCCTCAGCATCCTCATTCCTCGTCCGTCCTTTCATCAATATCTCCACGTTAACACGGGAGAATTGACTGAACCTAACATCTTTCTTTTCTAGAATTAATTTCTGAACCGGTTGCGAGATGTCAGTGTTTTAGAAATAGCTGGACATTTAAATCACTTTTCGTCTTTTTGGCACCACCTGTCACCTTTAAGTAGGCTCAAATACGACGCAAAAATGTTTCACTCAGTACGAACTGATATTCTGTAGTAATAACACAACACGGTCCCATATTACAGTGTAATTATTCTGTTAATAATGTTTACCTAATTTCTATATATTTAAATGTAAATAAGTGTTTGAAAATACTTTTCTCAACGCACGCTGTTACGATGACTTGCCTCTAGTTGAGGAGCTTCAGTCAACCATAAAGCCACAAGAGAGTGAAAATGTAAATTTTATTCGTATTTGTCTTGTATACCTTTTTGAAATATATCTTTTGGCCAATATCTAAGACAAATATCGTATTTCTTCTTAAACCTTTTTATTACAAATATTACAAAAAAGTGTTTATACGATTCAACAACTTTAATGGATGTGATCTCATCCCATCTTCAGGTTCTATCCATAACAAATTTTAAATCAATTCAAAATACTTCAAATAATTCTAAAACTACATTATTTTTTTTATTTGTAAAGGCAAATGTTCAATGAGCGAAACAATCAATCAATTTCTGAAGGCTTACACGGTACATGGCAGCATCTATCGGTACTACTACTTCTTACATCTACTTCATGAACACAATTTGAAGTTGTATATAGCGTTCGTAGACTTTCAAAAAACATTCGGCTGTGTAGAACATGTGCCCACATTCAAAGCATTAGAGACATTTATTGATAACTGGTGAACTTCATCCCACTAATAATTCATACAGGTAAACGATGCTGTCCCTTTTACCTTCCACAATGTTAATATTCTTTTCTCCAAGCGTGCATCCGAAAAATTTAAGAAAAACAACTTAATAAAAAACTTCCTCTGGAGATAGTGCATTGGAGGGAGCTGGCCAAGCGCTCCGCTAGCCGCCCTGAGTGCACCCGGCCTGCGGAGCTGAGCCCTCCCCCGCCACGAGTCCACGCGTCGGGCGCCTGCGGCGAATGATAAGCTTTTTCCGAACCCTCCGCGGGGCCCAGGGCTGCTTCTGGGTGGAATCGAGTATCGAATGGCGGTCGACCAAACCTCGCGAGCGGACTTGGCGCCTGAGACCCCTGAGACGATGACCACCACTACAAGCACGCCCATTCTTCAGATACGTAAAGGCATGGAATTTGTTTCATTATATCAGGATATTGTTCTCAATCTCATTCCTATGATACAGCAAAGTCCGTAATAGCTTGTATTATTTCTTGAAATGTGTGAATAAATTAGTAATCAAATAACGAATACATGACGAGAAATTTTCATCAACAACGTATTAAAAATATCTAGGTGATACATAATAAGTTTATTAATTAAAATGCTCTTTATAACTTAATAGCGAGAAAGCCGACAAAGTGTTTTTATTAAAGCATTTAGAATTTTGTTAATTATAAAAGTATTGATCTCGCATACACTAATATTACAACACACTAATTTATGTATATTTGTTTTTGATAAAATATTTTACGTTATTCAATAAACTAAATACAAATGAATGTCACATGAAATCATTCATATTAAAAATTAATTAAATCATTTTCTGCGTTTCGCAACACAATCAAAAGTAAGATAATTATTAGAAAAACATACCAAGAATTTGGAATTTGGAATACGACAGCCACAATTGCTACAGGACATGCTAGTTAAACACACATTATATTTGTAGAACTTTCATTACAAACGCAGAAAATTTTTGTTTCAATACGTGAATCAGAGACGTCAAAGATATACCTTTGACGTCATTGACGTGGAAAACGAATCAGAGCACAGAACGCACTTTCAAAATGCTTACGCCCGCTCTCCTTCCGGACGCAACCCTCAAATCTGAGTGCTTGTGAAGGCCCCGCAAGACTTCAGTCGGGACGAGAGACGAATGCGTCGTGCACTATCGAAGGCTCCGGCTGAACCAGCTCCTCTGGACGTCGAAGGAGAGCAATCTAACGAACTACAATTCTCACATCTTAGATTTTTAAGGTTCCACATGACATCACCCAGCCCTGTCACAACCAGCACCTCTGGACGTCCAAGGAGAGTTGCCCAACCGGATACATCCGAGCTTCCTAAGCTTCACAAAACTTCACCCAGCACGAGAAACGAACGCGCCGTGTACAACTGCACGTCTTGGGTGAACCAGCTCTTCTGGGCGTGCAAGAAGGTTGGTTCAACCGGACCCAACCCACACACCCGATAGTTTCTAAAGCCTCACAAGAGAAATGCGCCGTGCACTAGCGACGGCCCTGTCTGAACCAGCTCCTCTGAACATCCATGGGCGAGCCAACAGGTCAGCCACAAGTGCAAGCAGGGGGCTGCAACGCCCCTATGACATCACATGGCTCCACCGCACGAGCGCGCTGATCTTCTCCATCGTTCGCGGCGAGCGATTCGAGCGGTCGGGCGCGGGGGCTGGCCAGTGGTGGGCGAGGGCAAAAACAGCGGCGCGACGCGGCGGGCGGGCGGGCGGGCGCGCGGTTGCCCGTAATGATGTGCCAACATGGGCCCCCTAACGAGCGCTGGCCCCCGGCGCGGGGGGCGGGGAGGGGGGGCGCTGACGCGGCGCCGCGGGCGACGCGCGCTGCCTCTGAGCCGCTCGGTCACACAATTTCCAATCCCCCCTCCCCTCCCCTGCCGCCGCGCGCTCCAAAGCCCTGTGCCCAGTGCGGCGTGGACGCCCGCCATGGGCCGTGCGCACGTACGGCGCAAAATTCCGCGCTCGACGAGGCCAAGGCAGACGTGCCATGGACCGCCCAGGTGTACCAGTCAACCCTTCCCCACGGTTGACCCTTCGCCTTGAGGGTTACTAAATCCATGGGAAAGCCTCTAAATTAAGACACTCTACAGTCATGTGATGGAACGGGGAAGGGGAAGGAAAACAACAGTACATTATACAACTAGTTTATAATGTTAAGTTTTATTGCATGAGTACATGTTTTGAAAACGAGTGACATTAGGAGCGAATTTGTACGAAATCGATAAAAATAACATTATAAACGAATTACATACGTTAGCTATACACAAACGAAAGGGAAAGTGCGTATGTCTGTCGCATATAGACTCAAAAACTACTTGACCGATTTCACTGATATTTTCACACGTTGTTCTTATTAGTGTCGGAAGCGTTTATAGAGTGGTTTGAATTAAATCGGACATGTGGGGGTGCTGTTCTTGCAAAGTCAATCAACGATGCGGAACTCTACGCCGTTTCCAGATGACATTGCTTGAAGTGCTATCTACGGATAACTATTGAACTATCGCCTCGCTTCGACTCATTGAATAACATCGAAATTGCGACCTAGAAAGTAGAAAGTCTGAAACAAATGCTGGAAGTGTACAACATTATTCGAATATTTTATTTTTAAAGAGAAATGTAAGATAGTAAAGTGTAGTTAATTTATAGTTACTTTTCATTAAATAAACTGATTTTGAACTTGAATTGTATATTCATTACACCATATCGTTTCATCCTCAATAATTCATTACAACAGGGAAGGATTAGCGCGTCCGCTAGGTTTTATATACGTAAATGTACTGTGGCCCGACAGCCCGCTATGGGACTTGACAGACCATCGGTGACCCAACATCTCGGCCATGGGTTAAGAGGTTCGTGTAGTTAGCACGAAGACATTCCTTCACCGTAAATACGGATCTTCGTAATTTAAAGAATTATCTTAAATAATTCTTTCTCATCGTCACACAGCAATAGATATTGGGACATTTGCAAAGAAAGCGCACAATCACAATTTAACCGGCAGGGAATCGAACCCGGGGTTGCGTCGTGGAAAGCCAACGAGCCACCACGAGACTTTTCATATAACAGCATTTTAAATTATAAGACAATCAAAGTTGATTTTCAGAAACAATGTTATTGTGACGTCACGGGAATTTGACATCTGTGTGAAAAAACGGTGGTCGACTGTTCGGTTTTCGGCTAACAATCCACGATTCTCTCGCTGTGATTGGCTGAATATGTAGACGCAATTATTCGTGCCAAAACGGCACTTACGTCATAATCTGTGCAGTAAGATGTCATTTTATGAACGATTTCTTGTAACAAAAATGTCGTTTGTAAGTCTGGAATATAAAAAGAACTTTCTAAACAACGCTTTGTTTAGAAAGTTTTAGAATATTATTATAGAAGTTTAGAAAGTTTATTTAGGACCGTTGCAACGGTCCTAACTTTGCAAATAAATGATCGGCTTTATCAGCGAGTGAAAGAATTATAATGGAGTGCGTGTCACGGAATCACATACGTGTGTTCCATTATTCATTGTCAAGCGATCAAGTATTTAGCGTTTTTGACAAAATTTTGATGTTTTTAATTGACTGGTCACTCATACAAGAAATGAAGTCGATAAACGATTCCGAATTGTAATTTATTGGTTAATTTTAAACCGAAAGAAGCAGATGATGAGCGTCCGGTGCACAATAGTGACTATTCGCTTTCGAATTACTGGTAATCTTTGGAATACCGGCCGGCATTCGGGCTATTTTCGGGCAATATCTGTTTCGGGGGATTTCTCATCCACACAGACCGAAGTGTGTGAGGTAAAGAAAACGTTTTAATTATATTTCAATTGATTTATTAAAATTCACTTTTGATGTTGAAACGAACGAAAGGGAGTATCAATTCTACGTCAAATTTTGTCAAACTTTTGAGAAAATCATGACTCTCTCAAGTTTTTTTAAAATTCTAATATTTATAAATATGCTGCTACCATCAAGATATGGTTAATTTATTCAATACGTTAATGATTTTTCAGAAAATATTTCGCATCATGGTAGCCACACTCGAGACAATACATTATAGAATGGCAGGAATTTAATATTTCCTATGAGAGAGACATCATTGAAGTATTCTTTGAATCGACTCAGTGTCTAGGAGACATCTCAAGCCCTTAATACTGCGGAAGTCAAGAAGAAAGCCTTTTAAGGAACCGATCACGCACAGAAGTTGTAACCAGCTCCTTGGTCAGGACCTTCCTTACATTTGAGCCCTGAATAAGTTCATTAGGTCATTAACGATCACTATTGGATTTCAACGTTATGGTATCTATGAGGATGAAACGATATGGTGATGATAGGGAGTGAAAGGACGAACACATACAACCATGCCCGAGGTAGGACTCGAACCCACGACCCTTCGGTCCGAGATCGTTACGGCACTACTACCTTAGTGATCGCGGCCACCGGGCCGGCCAGACGAAGTTGTTGACCAAGAGACTCCGATTCCGCAATCGACGAAGCGGAGACTTCGAGTGTTCACACCCATTTTTGCAGCGAGCATCACTTCAGACGAAAAATATTATGGAAATGTTTCTTGAACGTCGGAAGGTACTTTGGCAACGCCTCCACCAGACCAAGAGGGAGTGTAAATCCTCATAAGCGCCCTAGCTGAACGTTGCACCCGAAGGAGCCAAGTGCGTCCGATTGACAGTCGGAGCAGAAGAGGCGCAGCAGGAGCGGAGCGCGGGGCGGGGGCGGGGACGACAGCGGAGGCAAACACTCGCGCAGACGGGCGCAGACAGGCGAAGGCAGCGGCGCGGATGCGTAAACACGCGAATGGTAATAGGAAGCGGCGCTGGAAGAAGCAGGTAGCTGCTATCCGCTCCGCTCCCCTCACACGAGGCAACTTTCGGCGCGGCACGCGGAAGAGCCGTCCGCCCCCGCGCCGCCCCGCCCCTTCCCGTTCCCGCTCCGCTCCTCTGACGCTCCCGACAAGCATTGCCCCCGCCCCCGCCAGAAGCCTTCCCCGCCCAACATCGCTCCACCCCGCCTCCTGGCAACAGTAGGCGTTCCGTGCAACTCTGCCTCAACCTACGTCCCACGCCCAGCACCGCCCCGTCACGCCCCCCTCCCCGGCTTCACTAGGCCCGTTCACCCCTACCCCGCTCTTCCGCCTCCGCCGCACGCCTCTTCTCCCCCCCCCAGCACCCCTTTTCGCTGCCCCGCCCCTAGCCCCACTACCCGCCCAATACAACCCTGATCCCTCCGCAGCCCAGCACCATGTCCCCCGCCCCTTGCCTACACCCGGCACCCTAAGAAAGTCCTACCTCACCACATGCCCCACCGACACGACGCACGACTTCTTCACCCAGCACCGCTTCACCCCACCTCCTACCTACATGCGGCGTCCCGTCCAGCCCTGATTCATCCAACGTCTAAAATCGCCATCGCCGCACATCTTTTTCGTCTACCACCGCTTCGCCCCGCCCGATGCCTACACTAGGCGCCCCGTCTAGCCGTCAATCCCCTCCCCCGCCGTCAACACTGCACGCGTTCCTCGCCCAACCCCACCCCTGCTTACACTATCCGCCCCGCCCACCTCTGCCTCACCCCACGTCACTACCTCCGCACGTCTTCCCCGCCCACCTCCGTTCCGCCCCACCCCTGCCTACACTATCAACCCCGCCCGGCCCTGCCGCACCCCACGCTGCCATCGCCGCAAGCATTTCCCGCACAGCACCGGTCCGCCCCGCTCCTCCCCACACTATCCGCTCCGCCCAGCCCTGTCTCACTCCACGCCGCCACAGCCGCACGCCTTCCCCCCACAGCACCGCCCCGCCCCGCCCTCTCTACACGAGGCGCCCAGTCCAACCCTGCCCTCCCCCGCCGCCTCCACTGCATGCCTTCCTCGCCCAGCCCCGTTCCACCCCACCCCCTGCCTACACTATCCACCCCGCCCAGCCCTGCCTCACCCCACGCCGCCATCGCCGCAAGCATTTCCCGCACAGCACCGCCCCGCCCCGCCCCGCCCTCTCTACATTACCCCGTCTAACCCTCCCGTCCCCCGCCTCCACCGCACGCCTTCCCCGCACAGGGCCGCTCCGCCCCCTGACAACACTCGGCGCCGCACACCGCCTCGCAGCGGAGGCGCCCTCAGCCACAGGCGCGGCGCATTGATTCACAGCTTCCTCCCAGCGCAGCGCAGCGGCTGCCTTCCGCCCGACGGCTGCTCTCGCCGTAAGAGCCTTTTCATTGGAGCAAATGCACTTAAGTAGGCAGCGTTTAATATGGCCGCGTTGCAACGTCTCTACTCTTCCTTCTCCGCCTCAGAGTATTGCGATGTGCAATCAGCTGCAACTCCGCCTCCCGGATTTCCCCTCGCAGCACAGCGCTTGCGCAACGGGGCATTGGCCTCCAGAGGTATTTAAGAGACTCCGATAGAGCTCCACGTCACGCCGTGTGACGGCAGGTAGTCTCCCACTAAACAGGACCAATCAGGCAGCGCTGAAAGTACATAGGACGGCTGGAGAGGATCTGTCGTTGCGTGAAGCTATCTCGCAAGCCACAGAGAAGTTCACAAAAGACACCAAGCTGACGAAAATTAATGGTGCTTTAGCACGTTATGAAGTCTTCGTACCACTTCTCACAACCATTTTCAAGAAACTGACTGGCGGCAATGTACGCTGAGAGAAAGCCACCCCTTGTAAACTGAATATCCGTGGTTTCTCCGGACGGGACCAGACGGGAGCTTGTCCCAACTAGGACGGTGTCCCGCTCGTGGAGATACTTGGATGGGGAAAACCTTGCAAGCCTATTTACTAGGCGCTGAATCTCATCATCCAGAGGGAAGAATATCGCCACCTCCCGTTATATCACATGCACTAGACTCATGGGACTAATGGCCACAGCAGATGACACGTCCGGGAACATGAAACAATCAATCAATCGGGAGACCAGTCGGGAACTTCGTGCTTGTCCTGGCTGTGGCAATATCTCGCTGGAGAAGACTGGGAGGATGGAGACGTCCTTGCAGGCCGTGTAGGTCGGCGCCGCATATCACCATTCCGCAGGAAGGAACACCGCACCGAATAAAGCTTTCACTACACTTAAGTATCTAATGAACATAGCCCTGGACGTGCCCAGAAATATAATTAAAGCAATATATCATCGTGTAAAATCGAATTCACTGTGGTCCCACCAGCAAGGAAAGAGCCATGGCAACCCTTGGAATACAAGTAGATTGTCGTTAATAACACTACATAAATCGCCTCAACATTTGCAAGTCACAATCAAATGAACAGGCGAAATGAAAATTGACGATATTTGTCTATTACCATGCAAATCATAGCTCAATGATAGTATTACGAGCACATTTCTTTGGTACTAGTTGTCGGGGCTACGGGCTTTCTCTTTCTTTCTTTCTAACATAATTTTTGGTTGGAAGTTAATGTAAGCTCTATTCAGGTCTTCTGACTGAATGAGGTGGAGTTGACCCTTGTAATGGATAGAAACTGGGACAATGGAAATGGCGAGTGCTATGAGTAACTGACGGAAAGATTCCTTTGGTTATTATTTGTCGTAAAGGTGCATTCTATGTAAGAGGCATTTCTATTCTTTTATGTACAGAATAGTTCAGGAGATCTTTCTGAATAATTTCAAATTTGTTTAGACGGAGAATTTGTTGTTGTTTTTTTCGAACACACGTGAGCTATTTCATGAGTATTTCTGGATGTTTCTATTCCATAGATCATTGTGCGATCCCGCCTACCCCATACCAACTGTCTCCGGACTGCAGGTTTATATTACAGATAATTTTTATTGCAATGATTTATGACCTAAAATATGAATATCCTCTTGAGAGCCCAAAATTTACAATCGGACCGAAACTTTCATAAGTGTAATAAATAACATGAATTGATATTAAAGTGACATGATATTAATAAAATAGTCTGTTTACACTTGGTATATTAATCATTAATTACATTAGAACTACAGACATTATATGTCGTTTAATAAATACTATACTTTCTTTCCCGACATACGAGGTCTCGGGCAGGGCAATAGTTAGATTAGTTATGAATTAAATAAGACGAATTTAATAATAAAATACATTATATAAGTGCAATTTAATAATTTAGCCATTGCCTTCAAGGTAAAGGGACCAATGCCAGCAGTAACATGTAAATTCGAGTTTGGGTGAAAATAATCCTTTATTAATATTTCATATTAATTAGGAATACTACTTTTTGGTTCAATACAGTAATACGTTTTCTGGAAATTGTCTGAGATAACAGCAACGTCAGATGTACTGGTTGAACCCCCTCCCTCCCTCCCAACAAATGTCTAATGGAAATGTGTTGTATCACGAATAGTCAGTGTATCAGAAAAGAAATAATACATCCCAAAAATCGTCGGAGACAGAATGTTGGTTTTAATCTGAAGAGACCCGTTTATTTCAATTATTTCAAAGCTTCTATATACAGGCTGACTTGTGAATACGTTCTACGAATTTTTACCAGTACAAGTAGGCTATTTTCTAAACATATTTTTGCACTTAACACAAAATTCCCGAGTATTTGGCCGCGTTAATTTTCTTGCTTCCCTAGATATCAGAGCACCACGCGAATGAATTTTGTGCCTTTCTTAAAGTGTTTAACGTAACTCCTTATACTTCGTGGTGGAACATTAAGAAGAAATAATAATATTTAATCTCAGAAGGAACGTGTAAGTACACAGAAGGCAATAAAGAAAAAAATGATGTTGCCTGTTCGTTGTGTTGTGTAGCCCTATTTAAAATTCACATTTTAGACAGCCAATAATAAAAGCCAATAATAATATACCATAAATTCTTTCATGGTATGCACAGCCTGCTAAAAGTTCAATTTTTAGCACCAATGCTAAAAGTGAGACAATACTCATGCGTTCAGATAAATCTTCGAATGCAACAAAGAAAAAAACAAACAATTTCGTTGATCGCATCTGCTACTGCAGACCTTAATGTACCTGTACGTGTAAATAAAACATAAGTCAGTAAGGATGTCTAAAAATAGCGTATGATACACGTGGTAAAAACGATTTTATTTTGCTCATAGGATTGCGCCGCTCGGCCAATCGGCTTCGTTCGCAACCTTTCTTACTCGCAAAATAAAATATCGCTTTTACGTATTAATGGTCTCCAAAATACTGCTTGAAAGTTGTCACTGAGAGTGAAATTAAACCTGTTTTGTGACGTCATGAATTATTGTAAATAACGAAACTGATTTTTGAATTAAACTCCTGGATAGAAACTAAACTCCCATGATATAGTTTCATTCCTGTAACGAAACTAAATTCACAGGAGCAGTAAAGTTTCATTCCAGAGGCAGTTTTGTTACTAGGCAATAGATTTCTTCGCCGCGCTTTGGATTTTAGCTTAGTTTATGTGCACGAATGTCTAATTTCTGCACGAAATGTCTAAGTTCTGTACCAAAATGCCTAATTTCGCTTAGTTTCTTTTCTGTTGCCATCCTCACTTTTTCAACTCGTATCATAAGTAACTATTTTTAGTATTTTGCTCTAGGTGTAATATTCATCATTGGGCTTGGTTTAACATCTATTAAGAAGCTAAGGCTCACGATTCTTCGTAACAATTTCTTTTAAAAATATATGTAGATAGAAATCTCTCAAGGAAGTAACACATTCTACTTCTGTTATCCGGATGTTTTCCGAAATGGAGATTTGTACCCAACAGTACAACTCGAGTGGCTTTCCGCTGAGCGTTAATTCGGCAGCGCCGCGTGACAGCTCCGCCATATCCCGTTCGCCCCGCGAGCGCCTCCGGGGGAGCTGCGCGTCTCGCAGCACTTGGCGCTGCATAATGTATGGCTCCATCTCCGCCCCGCCGCAGCCCTATCGGCAGCCGTAGCGCGCTCCGCGACGCACCGCGCCGCGCCGCGCCGCGCCGGCCGGGCGTTTCATTAGATTAAGCGGAGAGCCCAAGTTTCTTCGGATCCGGCCGGGGGCGGGGTGGAAGCGGGGCGGGGCGGGGCGGGGTGGAGGCGGGGCGGGGAGGGGCGGGGCGCGGTTGGGATGCGGCGAGGCGGGGCGGGGCGGGGGCTGGGCGGGACGAGGGCGGGAGTGGGGCAGAGCGGGATCGGGGCAGAGGGCGGGGCAGGTGGCGAGGCAGGGGGGCGGGGCAGGGGGTGGGGCAGGGGGCGGGGCAGGGGGCGGGGCAGGGGGCGGAGCAGGGGAGCGGGGCAGGGAGCGGGGCAGGGGATGGGGCAGGGGGCAGGGCAGGGGCGGGTTAGGGGCGGGATAGGGGGAACAGGGGGCGGGGCAGAGGTCGGGGCGGGATCAGGACGGGGCGGGATTGGGGCAGAGCGGGATTGGGGCGGGGCGGGATCGGATCGGGGCGGGATCGGATGGGGGGGCGGGGCTGGAACGAGGCGGTGCGGGGGCGCGGCGGGCTGCAACGAGGCGGAAAGGGAAGGCGCGGAGGCGAGGCGGAAAGGGGAGGATGCGGTGGCGCGCGCGGTGTCTCGCGAGCGGAAGGCCCGGCTGCGCCAATCAGCGATGCAAATCCGGCGCGCGATCTAATGGCGCCACGCGACGCGGGGCGCACGCGACGCCAGCGATCGCTCCCTGCTGCGATGGGCTCTCCACCCAGCGACGCACAGGCGGTGGCAAGGAATAGGGCCCTCAAATCCTTATCAACGCATCAGTCGCTCATGTAATCGTCACGACCCGCTTTTGCTGAGGCAGCCTTCACATGGGGCCACTCCACGGTGCACCGAGAAGCGTCGACCCCCTTAGCATTCAGCCACCGCCGAGCGCCACTGACCGCGAGAGAGTAAGGATTCGGTAAGGATTCGGAGTAATTAACTCCACCGTGGCTCCGGCGGCCGCAAGGGAGTCAGCGGCTCAAAACCGGTGCAGTGGCACGTACGAATGCTCTAGTCTAGTGCAGGCGCGGTTCGTCATTAAAGCTCTAAGGCGGAGCCTCTCCTAGAGAAATCGCCGTCCAAAAGAAATTTAAAAATATGTTTACAAATGTATTTATTTATTTATTTATTAATAATGGAATTCTGAGTTGTATTATGTTACAATCATATCAAAATTTTTCTTTGTCGGTTCGTTAACGGCCGGCGGTAACGCAATTAAAGCTGTTGACAGGGAAGAGAGAAGCGTTAGGTTCCCACTTTAATCTCCCATAAGGCCTGCATAAAACGAGGAGGCGTGACTGCAGACGCTTACCAGCAGACGAAGACTGCAGCGAGACAGCCTTCGCCTAGGGTCTGAAGAACGGCGGGCTCACCAGATAGCATTACTTTGCAGCTCCGCGGGTAGCATTGCGCTTCAACTAGTGTTCCTAGTATGCGGTAGGAGTGCTATACTTAGGTTTTTCTTTCTGGGCGCATGAGGTCTTGTCTTCTGAGGCTCGGCAAAATCGTTGTGAAGCAGAACTTACGAGTACTTGTGATTACTAGTACTAGTAACGTGTAACTTGTAACCTTTGTGAAACGGGCCCCAGGATGGAATATCTCACGGTATTTCTCGTCGTTTTCAATCGTCTCTGTATCAAACTTATTATTAATAGAAATACAATGCAGGAAATGTAATGTACTGTAATGTAATGCAATGCATTTGCAGCCTTCCCCATTTATAAAACCACGAGCCACGACTGGTCTAGTGTGAAGGCTGTCATTTAGAACTGTTCGGATGGCGGTGGCGCGGACACGCGTGTCCTTTGCTGGTGGCAGGTGTTCGCCACCAAGGGCCATAGCAGCGTGACTTCGCCACTCGTGTGAATACCTCCATTTAAACCAATGCTATGCCAGCAGATGCGCCACTCGGAAGTGGTGTTCAACGGCGCCGTAAGGCATTCTGTCTATTAGTTATTGTTAGCTGGATGTAATTATATTTTTGCGAAATGCGTAAACAATTTCAGCTTTTAACGGAATTCTTATATACAACGCACCTTCCTCAGTACATATGTACCGGAACCAGCACTCTTCGCATTCTTCCTTCCGCCCTTCTGCTGACTGTACCCGTACATTAACAGCACATTATATGTAGATAATGGTCACGCCTGCTTCCCATACAACCCTGGACAAAGCAACTGCCTGGGGGCTCGAGGCGCAGGTGAACAGGCAGCGGAAGCTGCTTCAAAGAGCGGGGGGGGGGGGGCGGTTGGCGCCGGCGCGGCGGGAAATCCCCCATTTGGCTGAGTGGCAGGGAGGCGGGCGGCGCTCGTCAAATGTTCATGATACGCAACAATACTTCTCCGGAATCAAGATTTTAAAACTATGCGCGAGGCGCGCAGGGCTAAGCCCCGTTCCACTCTCATTACGCGAGGGAAAAACGCGCGCGCAGCACAGGCGCACCCCCCCCCCCCCGCCGCCGCGAAGCCGAAAGCGCTGACGACGCGCTGCGCGCAGCTGCGATCCGCCCACTGCGGGAAACGCGAAGGCTTCGCGCCCGGCGCTTCCCAAACCCCCGGGATAGATGTATAGAGAGATTAATCTAAGAAGGGACCGCTTCGACTGCTACTACTTGGCTACTCCTGGCAACAAAACTACAAATTATGGCGCTTAATTCTACAATGAGTTCCTTTTCAGGTGGATTAACCGGCAGCGCATAAGAAACTCTGATAGTTCAGTGCGCTCTTGCCACACGTTGCTAAGCACATTGCACCACCTACATCATAGATAAATTAAATCTCAAAACATTAACACTTACAGACAGGCTAAGACACGACTAAATATGATATTCATAATGTTTGCAATAGCCGTATCTTATCGCCTCCGTGACATCGTGTTATTAAGATGAGCGGCAAAGATGAACGCTTGCTGTGAGAAAGTAAAGAAATCCTCCCAAGCTGACTACTTCAGAGCAGGTCACAAGCCGTATCATAGCCCGGGGCAAAAGAATTGTCAGAGTCGCTTATGCGATGCCGGTACTGTCGTAAATGGCTTCGACACTATATCTTGCAATGCCGTTGCCCGACCATCGCGATCAGTGGAACAGGACACTTCTTAGAGTAACTTCTCTATACCACCGCGCGTTGACCTGAATCCAAGATTCTTCATTGCGAGCATCCCCCGCTACAAAGACAGACTTCCATTTCCCTGCGGAAAGTCGATGACGTGTTCCTTGTTCGTCAAAATATCCAGACATGAAAATTAACTGTTTGATCTATTCTTTGATTTATTCAGAAACCTCTACCTTAAAGAACCTGACATGGCCATTGGAAAGTCGCTTCGTAGTATTCCAAATGATGACCTGAAAATGAATTGTTAAGTGAGAGCGTAGGCTTGAATTGTTAAGTCCCTGACATCTGGAAATCTGAAAGCAGTAATGAAAAGTCTATGTTAAGAGTCTTAACAAAATTCCAATTTAAAATTGGACTGTGACAAAACTCTCATGTAAGAAGTTATAAATATAAAATCATTTGCATTAAAATGCCAAATGTGACACATCTTAAGCCACGTTCTGACTACTTAAGTGGATTAACCCACTTTGTGAGGGTAGCTCACAGATTTTGAAAGTCTGGGGATGCTTGGCTCCCAATTGCTTTGCAATGCCATACTCCTTCCACCTTTCTTTGATGCCGTATCACTTTGCCACCTTGAATACACAGTTGTGGCTTGCAAACTATGTAAATAAAATGGGAAGTAAGAAAAGAGATGAAAAGATAAACAATCCACAAAAGAAAGAAAAAATAAAAGAAGAAATGGCAAGAAAATTGTGTTTTCCTCAGATAGTAACTACACTACATATTCCACATAAAAGAAGCAAACTTTCTTTTTAAATCAGTACATTGAAAAAGTTCTTACAAATAGTTGCCAAAGTTCTTTTACAAATCATAAATACATTATTCCTGTCGTTATTATACAATATGTGACCAGTCATTATAACCTATTTACTTGCCTTAAACCTATTCTTACAAAATCAATCGCAACAATTTTTAACCAAAAATTAACATGTAGAGAATATTAATTACACGTCGAATTCACTAGGATCCTACTCAGTTATGCTTGTTGACTTTCAAACTTCTTTTCCTGTGCTTTCTTTTGCGAGTGCCAGAATGGAGGGAGTCTAAGAAAATATCTAGGCGCCGTTAGATGGTAGCCAAAGTTTGGCAAATCCCTGAAATGGCCGCGACCATCAATAAAAAAGGGAGCAAGAGAATGGTCCTAGGCATTGTGGGAAGCAGGGTATACTCGTCAGCTACCCTAGAGCTGCCAGCACCCCGCAGCTCCGAATAAGGAGGCGAGTGTGGCAGGCGCATTCGGAGGTGCATGCGAAGGCAGAAGCGTGGGTGGAGCTGAGGATGGAGACGGGGACGGATGGGGTGACAGCAGGTGGAAGCGTACGCGGGTGCGAAAACTGCGCCGGACTAGGGCTGAGGATGGAACGAGGCGGCGTAGGGAGAAGAGCGGAGGCGGGGCGGAAGACGGGCGGGGCCGAAGACGTGGGGTGGTGGCAAGGGCAGAGGTGCAGAAGGCGGAAGCGGAGGTGTTGGACGGAGCGGAGTCGGGGGCAGGTTAGGTGGTGGGGAAGGAAGCAGAGGCGGGGACGGAAGCGGAATAGGTTAAATGGAGGTGGAGAGGTGGGCCGAGGGCGGGGAAAATTTAGGTGGCGATAGTGAGGCGGGATGGAGGCGTGGAAGGAGGCGGAGGGAGAGCGGAGGAGGGGGATAAATCGGTGGGAGCAGGGTAGGAGGCGGGGGCGGAGGCGTCGATAGGGTGAGGGAAGAGGGAGGAAGGTAGCGGTGGCGGGGGGCGAATGCGGAGAGGGCCGCCTCACAATACTACGGGGGCGGAGGCGGGTCGCGAGGAGGAGGCGGTGGCGGAGGCGATGGCGGAGGCGGTGGCGGTGGCGGAGGCGTTGGTTGAGGCGGAGGCAGGGCGAAGGCCGGGGCGGGGGCGGAGGTGGGGGCGGGTAAGGTGGCGATGGTGGGGCGGGTGGAGGGTGGGGATGGTGGAGGACGGGAGGCGGGGACAGGCTAGGTGGCAGGACCAGGGGTGCGGCGCGGGCGGAGGCGGAGCGGTGCTGGCGTGACTCGCGCCGAGGGCCGGCCCCGTCGGCGGAGGGCGCGCGCGAGGATCGAAGCGGACAGCGGGGGGTGGGGTGCGGGGGTGCGGGAAGCCCCATGCCCCTCCGCCCGCGTCGAGGGGAAGCCCCGGCATAAGCAGAACACGGCGCGAGGCGCGAAGACACGGGCGCGCGATTGGAGGCGTCGTTAAGCCATAAAGCGGTAACCGGCGCCCGCCTGCCCCCCGCTCTTTTACTCCACTCTCGTTGGCTGCCTATTCGAAACGTACAAGCCCACACCCCGCAGCTCGCCAGCAGAAATGGAAATGGCTCGGCGTTCCACTTCCTGCAAAGTTTAAAACCTCTATTTCTGAACACATGTCATGTGCACATGCAGTGGACGAGACTCGAAAGAACAATCCGCATAAAAATAGGCTTAATGAAGAGGGTGTTTCCTCCCGATCGCATGATGGATGGGGTGCGAGCAATGGCGTGAGGACGGGGGTGCCTCTCGCTTCGAGAAGAGCAACCGACACTACAACCTCCAAGGCTCAGGGGGAGGCGCGTGAATGTACGAGTATATTTGGATATGTGTGTGCATGTGTGTGTGTGTGTGTGTATGTGAGGGAGTGAGTGTGTATGTATGAGAGAGAGAGAGAGAATGTGAATGTGTGTGTGAGAGAGAGGCAGAAAGAGAGAGAGAATGAAGGGGAGAACTGCATGCATGGTCAGCAGCAAATACTATCAACATCCCTCCTAACTGTTCCGTAGACAACACAAAACGTCAACTTACGGATATTCGAAGGGATTCATGACGCGCAATTGACGAGACACCACACAGATAACTCCTAAGTATGTAATTTTATAACCCCAAAGAAATCCAAAAAACGTTTGTGTAAATCCAGTATTTCTGATTTTGTGTAAACACTCACTGCTGCTGCTGCTGCTTGACTAAGACTTACTGTAATTGTATGAACCCATTTCTACTCGTTTGGATTATACAGAGTTGTTGGTTTCTTGTTTTGAGAAGGATTCCGAAAAATTATTTTGAAAATATGAAATGAGGATTATTAATTATCCTCCTCCCTTCGAATACGAATAGTAATGTTTATAGTGCCTCCTTGCACTCTCAGAGTCTGCAAAGCACAAATTTCAGATCCGACTTACCCAACACGAGTAACGGAATAATTCGACGGTTCGGAGCCGAAACGCGTCTTGGAGTTGCGAGCGCCGTAGCGGGGGAGAGGGAGGGGGCACCTGATTTCGAATCCGCAATTATGCGCAAGGGCGGGGGGGGGAGACGGGGCGGAGAGCGAAGTTCGCAGCGCCCCCGTCAGCGGCGCTCAATGTTCCGGAATGCGGCAGATACGCCGCGCCGCTTCCTCACTCACTTCCCCCGCGAGAAGAGCTCTTGAGGTGAAGATGGATGGGGAGATAGCGCCCCGCCCGCCCCGCCACCGCCCCTCCACGCCCCGGAAGGAAGCTCGGTACGACGGCGGGGACGGGCACTTTCCGCATCTCCAGTCCTCAAAGAGAAACCAGTTTGAAAATTCAAACAGGCGTTCGAACGGTTCCTATTCCACGCACGCTTTTCTTATCTCTATTCCCTCCCTGCACTTCCTCTGTCGTGGGTTTGAATTTCTATTATTTTAATATAACATTTTTTAAATTTATTTATTTATGGTCGTTTTGTAGGTATTCACCGACCTCTATTGTGTATAGATCATTACACATGTATTTAACAACTAAATCATTTACTTCCCCCTCCTGGCCCCCGACTTAGAAGGAAAGGCAGAACGTACTGGGTAGCTCGGTACGAGGGCGGGGGCGGACACTTTTCACATCTTCAATTCTCAAAGAGAAACCATGATTAAAGCGCTGATTTTAAACATAGATGCGATGTCATCTCTAAAATAAAATTTGTAAGCACCAAAATTTAATTTTACAGTGCCCGTGTTTATTAATTTGTAATTATTAAAATGAAAGCAAACTAAAAATAATAAGAAAAAATAAAAATACTCAACCTGGAAGCCTGAGCGCCCACGGTAATCTCAAATGGTCACAGCTTCCTGAGTTGGCTGAAGAAGCGTACGGGAGGAAGAGGGGGAAGCCTTTCGGCCACAGCGTACGCTGTCTCTCCATGTACGAAATGCTACGAAAGACATACGAAATACCAGGGCATCGGGGTCATTCCGAGCGAGAGATAGTCTGCTCTTGGAAGATGGTGCCATTAGTGCACTCTATGGAACAGAATGTAGACTACTGCGTCACTTCGATTTTGGCATCGTCGCATCCCTAAGAGACGCATACAAATCAACTCAGCGTTATTTTTACATCGTTAAATGGGCAGAGACTGTACTAATCCGTAGGTGGCTCAGCGGTTGAAAAAGAGGCCAGCAGATAGCACTCCGCCCTGGGCGTTTGAAGAGAGTATTGATAGAGCATCGAAGGGCAAAACGCTCGTTCAATTGCATTATTATAAAGACAAATATTTTGAAGAAACTATATTTTATACACATATTTGTTATGAAAATGTTCTTCTCCTTCCCTTTTGTTGGTGTTGCAATGGCACACAGGCACTACCGTACAAGCCACGTCTGTGTATGACCGCTTTACAACAAACAACACAGGTCATCAGCGATCTTTATTGGGTGTACGTATATCGAAAAAACTCTCGGCCAAACTCATCTAATAGTAATCAGTACGTATATATTTTACAGCTAAAACCATTCTACTACAATTATTGTATTACGTTCTTCCTTTCATTATTTCTACAATTTCAATATTTTAGCTGAAGGAAGACGCCGAAAAAACTTTCGCAATTTTCTAAAATTTAGCGATTTCAACGAAAATGAAAACTGCACCATAATTTAAATCTTCCTTTAGGTTATCCGAGGAGAAAGTTTTAATTTAAAAATGGAGACATTTTCGTTGAGAATTATAAAAATATTACGGATTCATGTAACGTCTCCTCAAAAATATTAATTTAACATTGTTTATCATAAATTCATACATAACACACAGTTGTCTAATAATTAGTTTTTTATTTAAAATCTTTATTAAGGGTGAATTACTTGAATGACTTGCAGATAAATGTTTAGTGGCATACGCCAGATTTTCCACTTCTCATCTGTGTTAGCAAGGTCCCTTCTTAATCAGGGCAGATAACTTTTTTCAACGAAAGGCCGAACACATTCAGGGTAATATTGGGATTTTCAGGAAGGATGTACAGAGGTTGATTCTTGTAGCAGCACCGCATGACGAATGTGCATACGGAAAATAATTTATTTCAAACTCTTTCACTGATCACCTTCTCAAACTTCATGTGCTATATACTGCACATCGTAACTTGTTGTTTTCCTTTAAATTTATCCTATTTAATTCATACCAATTATTCATAGTGTATCATATTTAAGATACGGTAGAATGTCTCTCGAAATTTTCATAAATTACATAAATGTTCCAATATAACGAGCCTTGCCAAAGCATGGATTCAAAATCCATGTTTCATTTAAACATTTTTTAATTGAGATATGGCTCACGTACCACACTCTATTCTTGCAGAAAATTGAAAATGATGAAAGCATCAGGCAAAAGAAGAGAACGGTGTTTTAAATTAATTAACAGATCTGAGTGTATGAAAGAACAGCAGAAAGAACAGAATGGCCCCCTTTCCGCGGAGTTAAGACGGAAAAATGCGTTCATAATGGATGAGGGGGCGGACCGGTCCATTTCACAAATTAACTTCTCCAAGTAGAAGCGGCTGCAGAAAAAAACGATACCATTACGAGCGCATAGCAGAACTTGATGCTTAGAACATATTCCCAGTCATTCAGAAGTAAATATGCATTTCATGCATTTGTCAATTTTTTAAAGGTGCTCACTAATGTGTGAAAACCAAAAGTCCGAGAACCACATTTTCAACATTTTGGCATACGAAGACCTTGATGAATTTAATAATATAGTATCATTTTATCTTCATGATAACCTTTCAGGTTTCTGTAGCTGACTTCCCTCAATTTTTGCTTGTCTGTTTTGCGGAAGCGATAAGAAACGCTTAATGAATATTTTGTTGCAATACTAATAAATCAAACCAAACTTTTGATAAAACGTCATAGTTCTTGGTTAGTTTTGGTATTTGATTACATTATATTTGGTCCACGTTCTTCTAACAGTTATACAGAGTGCTGAGTGGAAGGCAGCACAAGGAGCTACCAAAGAATGCAAATGTGTTTGAAATACGCTAAGCACATTACAAATTGTTATCACATTGAGGTATTGGGAAATGGAAGACTGCTTTGATAGCATACTTCATTTTCCGAATAAAACATCGGCCACATTCTCAGATAATTGTTCGATAAATTCTAAATAAAGACAGCACAATATTTTTTGTGTTTAGAAAGAGATTATCATTAGTGTTCGTACGTAATGAAGTCACATTTTTCCGAAATGACAATGATTTTTCTTTGATTTGTTTTCAGCAGATTAGTATGTTGCCTCGACAGACTACCTCCGGCATCTGGCCAACGCAAAATTCCAGACAACTATTCGCAATTTAGGCACGTTACTTTACGATATTATGTGAAAAATATTTGAAACTTAAATACAGTGAACACATAAATGAATCGAGTCCTTTATGTTGCATTATTGGGTTTAAAGTTTCAGAGACGAAACGCAGACTGAAATAGACTAGTTCCCAATTCGATTTGAAATAATATATTTGTATACACACGTACAACTTTTCGTCATTTGATTTGTGTTTCGTGCTTTTATTTATTAATTTTCATATAAATTGTGAGATTTTTTTAGAATTCATTCGAAAATAACGATATTTATTCTTCATTGGTTTTGTGATATTAGTCAATACTAGAAAAACCCGGCAGACGTTCTGCCCTTCATCTCTCCCTTTCCCCTCCCATCTCCGTTTCTCACTGTCTCTCCCTCCCCCACCCTGTCTCTGTGTATCTCTGTCTTTGCCGCTCCCTGTCCCTCTCATTTACATTTACTTGCAGATTCTGCACGTCTCTGAGCAGGTGACGTAATTTCTCGAACGCCGTACCAACAAAAATGAAATAGTATGTTCAAGAAGAGCTCATTCTGTGGATTACGGTGTTTAACAACGTTTCTTTGGCCTCAAAACTCCAGCTTTTAAGGCAAAAAAACATTTTATGCCCTCGTTTAGGAGTTATTTAATAAGTTAATTAATTTATAGTTTCAAAATGCTACCGAGTGCGTTGTGGGTTGCATTTGACGTGAATATTTCGTTTTATTCTATAGCACCATGTAGTGGCGTTACAACAGAATTAACCGCACATAAACTTTCTCGGTGAAAAAAGAAAGAAAAAAAAGAGAGAGATAGAAGTGCCAACTTTCATAGAGATTGGTTATACGGTGTCGGAGTTTACCTCATATATATACATATATATATATATATATATATATATATATATATATATATATATATACCAACATCCAGTTTAAAATATGTAGATTTTGAAAAATAAACTTTAACTTTATGTCGATCGCGGCTTTCGATCCATCTCGGCTGTCACTAGAGAGAATGAGAGGGTACCTTGTTTTCTTGAGGACAATGTATAATATTTGTAATGATTATTTTTAACAGCCATCAACAATTAAGAGGCTAGTGTCAGTGCACACGCTTAGTAGTAATTCTATTTAAATGAAACCTAGTCCAAAGTAACTTTTGTTACCAGCATATTCTACTTGCTTTCCTTGCAGTCCTCGTTGTCCCTGCTTTCATAACGTGGCCGTTTCGTGACGTAATGACTAGAGACAGGAGTTTTATGTAATTACATATATTTTCTTTCTACTTACCGTTCTCAAAATTTTAATCTTGAGCCATCCTAACATGATATCCAATTTTTTCGTTACATATTTTTGCATACTTAGTACTTTATTACATATTTTACATATTTCGCTATTTTCTCCACATATTTTATGAATTTTCTTATATATTGTTATGAAAAGAAGTATTTTCAAAAAATTCAGAATTTTTTTCTTCATTACTATGACTACTGCGTACTCTACTTGTGGTACGCTTCGTGAAAACGCGGTCGGATATTCTCACAGTCCGATGCGCCTGCTTCAGTTATCTCAGTGGCGGGAAGTGCGCGTCAGCGGCAGTTCATTCTCACCTTTAGGTGTGAATAGTACCATTGACGCCGTGTTTGGCGACCTTTAACCTTAATTCTAAAAAAAAGATCGCCGTCGTGTAACACTTCGATGAGACTATTCCACGCTGCAGTGATTGTTTGCTTGTCGTAGATTTCGCCAGTTTGTACGATGGCTTCTATTGCGTCTAATCTGGCAGCTAAACTACATTCCTGGATAACAATTTGTGAAGGTTTTACTACTGATGAGAAAGTAGTATGGTGCATGTATACATCAACTTGTGCTTTCCAAATAATTTTTACAACTTTTGCATTGTTTTTAAAATTTGCATAGGAATTTTTTTGTACATGTAAGTTTGTGTTATGTAAATGAGTTTTATAATTAGAGAATTTTAATATTACGTATTATATCCGATTTTACATACTTATTACATATTCTTTCTGTTTTCATTACATAGTTATGTACATATTTTGACGTTTCATTCTACATATTTTTCTGGTCTCTAGTATTGACGCCCACCTCCTGCCACCTCTCGGATGTTCTTCGCCAGCGTAACCGACGCAGAGGCGCGCGGCGTCCTACATAGGGATGCGACAGCGAGGTGGATGTTTTCAAAACATCGATGTTTTTGTTTAAACATTGATGTTTTGAACATCGACGCCTTAACACCGATGTTTTAACGTCAATATTTTGTGTCGAGTTTTTTTTTCTTTTCCGACGTTTTGTTTCTAGACGAAAAATCTCCATGATGACAATACTGTAAAAGTTTGCACTACCTTCATTGACAAAACTCTCGCCCGAGATGACCTTCTTGTCCTTGTATTTCCTCTTTCTTCGTATTCATTTCGCACATTGAGATATGGTCAACAAATGCGCTATGGGCGTAAGGTCTGCCCCTTCTTCTCGTAACATTATTCTGCAAATTCATGAACATAAACATTGTCAAATTAAATTTTAATGCACCCTAATTTAATGTTAGAGATTACTAATCCAGTCTAAAAACATCGATGGTTTTTAGTCGATGCATTTTGAACATCGATATTTTAATTTTGAACATGAATGTTTGCTAACATAGATGTTTTTTTATCGATGTCACATCACTAGTCTTGCGCCCCAAGCCAGGCGAAAGGACTCTTGAACTCGAGAGAAAGTATCAGGACACGGCATATAAAGGGTTAGGGAATGACGCGTTGAGTAGGGATACGGACCAAAAGACAATGCAGTATATATCATCTTCCTTTTTCTTATCCTTGCCCCGTTTTCCCGTTTCTACGGGGACGGCGCTAATGGGGGCAGGCTCAGTTTTTATTGATTTTTCGCACACTCCATTTTTATCCTGATTGGTTGATGTTTATAGGAGTGAATATCCTTCCTGACGCCAACCACATAATCACGAAACATAGACAACAACAGACAGAACATAGACAACACACATAATCACGAAACACACACAAAAACGTCCGAGCAGGGATTCGAACTTATGATCCTTCGGTCCGAGACCGCCACGGTACTGCGGACCTAGCGATCTCAGCTACCCGGGTCGGCATAAATCATCTTACTACAATTTAAGAAATTCCAAAATAAGAACAGCGAAACGGCTACAGAATATTACACGTGACTGAGAATCGCAAAGCCTTGACCGAGGTGGACACGGAGAAGGCCGCCGCAAGGCGTCCGGGAGAGCAATATGTTTGAAAGGAATCTGCTCCGCGAGAGGAAGAACGGAGGAGAGTTACGGCGAGCGGCATGCGGGCGCAACTCCACAGCGGAGGAGGAAGCGGGGAGCGCGCAGCAGTTGGCGGCGCCCCAATCAGATCAGCGCGGGCGGGGCGGGGCAGGGCGGGGCAGGGCCCGCTTCAAAGCGCCCGGCCCCGCGCCGCCTCGGCAGCGTCGCCCGCCTGGCCCGCCTCGCCGGCCGAAATTATGGATATCGCGAGGCGGGCGGGGTCTTTGCGGAGGCCTCCGCCCGCCCGCCCGGAAGAAGCGCTGCCTCTGCGCGTATTTGGCTTCGCGCGCTCCGCTGCCTCCGCCTCCGGCCCTTGGGGAACTCCTGCCTCTCGCCCCCCCCCCCCGCGCGGCCCAAGACGCCCAGCGCCAGCGCCTCGTGCGGCGAGGTGAGGCAACGCCTGCACCGGCGTGGCAAAGGTGCTCCTCGTGGGAGGTCGCCTTCACATCGAACTCCAAGCGCGGCCTTTGGACCCCTGGTCCATAGTCATTAGCCCTGAAAAAGGGTCGCGAAACGAGGGGTCTTGCTTGTCCGGGTGAGGGGCTGTGAGGCCGACGTTTCTACCATCTTGTTGCGGTCTTCCTCAGAGCTTGTCCTTGATAGCCAAGAGCCCTCGCAAGATCGCGGAAGCCTACTCACTTCGCTTAGAGCCTCCGTCGCGAACGGTCGTGCCAGCAGCGCTCCGCTCCGTGTAGATAAGCTCAAGGCGTACTAGTCTGCGGCGTGCTCTCGACCTACGAGGGCCGCCGCGCTCCAGTGTGATCAGAACTTAAACTATTTTTACAGTTATATTTAAAGTAGGAAGTGCTCAATAGTTTTCAGTAAAACTAAAATGTTTTCTAATCAGTATTCCCATACTGGGGAATTAGTGCGAGGTGCAATGGAAGCTGTTTACAGCAGTGAAATACCAGCCCATCAACAGGCGTTTGAACATCATCGAGGTCAACTGGAAAGCTCACAACCTCAACTTCACCAGCAGGGAATTCAACAGCAACAACCCTCACAAGAAACTTCGCCCTCGCCACAACAGTCTCCAAACAGTTGCCACGAATTACTGGAAATCGGCCAGAGTACCAATCAAAGTGCATCAACAACAGGGAAAAAGCGTGAAGGCGACTTCTCAGAGGACCGTGAGAACTCCAAAAGGTCAGTACCAAACAACAGGCTAACTAGTGGCAGCGGCAAATTGATTGTGGATTTACCAACAAAAAATAGATATGCACCACTTAGCGACTTTGACGATAGTGTTGATTCAAATGAAATAGTCACAGAAAATTTAATTGAAAAAACTCCACCAGTTTTCATTCATAATGCACATAATCATACTCTATTAGTGGGTGATTTGAAAAAGTTTATGAAATCTAAGTTCTCTACAAAACAATATCAAAACAAGAAAAAAGACCCAGTTAATAATAGAATTATTATCGAATCAACTGTTAGAGTTCAGCCTACAACAATTGAAGACTTCAGAAATCTTGTCAAATTCTGTAAAGAAGAACATCTAGACTTTCATTCGTTCAGAGACCCAACCAACAGGCCGCTAACAGTAATAATACGTGGGATACCAACGTGCTATTCTGATAGTGAAGTACTTGACGAACTCCATCGTCTGAACTATCCGGTGCAGAAAATCAATAGAATATACAAATTCCATTCCCCCACTATTCTGTGCGCGGTTGAACTTCTAAATAACGACATAGCAAAAACCATATATAAACTAAACAACCTTTTTAATGCAATAGTTAAAGTCGAAGAAAAAAGGAAGTCAGCGTTCCCAGTACAATGCAAAAACTGTCAACGCTACGGTCACTCTAAAAACAATTGTGGACGCGAATCACGCTGCGTACGTTGTCTTGGCAACCATCATTACGAATCTTGCCCATTGCCAATAAATGCCCCTCCCAGGTGTATAAACTGTCAAGGTTGGCACCGAGCCAGCTTCAAACAATGTCCAAAATTACGCTACAAAGGACAAAACTCAAGTCATGTGGCCCCGAACAGTGCAAACTTCCAACAACCGCGACCACCTGTACCTCAAGCTACAAGGTCCGGGCCTCCGCCAGTTCTGGATAACACTAACTTTCCTTCATTGCCAATTATCAACAATCCAAGAAGGCCTCAAGCAAGTACCTCTCTTTATGCGCAGGTGGCTTCATCAAACAATATTAACAATCCCATAGAGTTCACCTCTCAAATAGTTAATAATATTATCTCCCAAGTCATGGCAATATTAGTTCCGCAGCTACACTCTTTAATCAACACAATAATTTCTTCATTATTACCTAATGGCTCAAAATAAATTAAGCGGTTTAACTCTACTCAATTGGAATTGCAACGGAATCGAAAAACAGTTCGACTATTTCTCGCATTTCTTACGTTCAAAAAAGATCGATATTGCTTGCCTAACCGAAACTCACCTCCGCCCCTCCTCAAAGTGTAATTTAAAAATTCCGGGATACATAGCTTACAGAAATGACCGGCTATGCGATAAAGCTGCCGGTGGAGTAGCAATTGTAATCCACAAAAGAATTGCGCATTGCAGCTTAAATACTCCTTCTTCTGAAAACTTGGAAACAATAGGAATCAAATTAACGCAATCAAGTCAACTTGATGTGCACATAATTGCTGCGTATAGGCCCCCTAACAGACCATTTCCAACCGACCTTCTAAAACAGCTACTTTCTCTCAATAGTCCAATCATAATTAGTGGCGATTTTAACGCTAAAAATAAATTGTGGGGTTGCAATACCACTTCGCCTCAAGGCAAAAAGCTCTTTCAAATCGCATCAGAAAAGGCCTGTACAGTAAATGCACCTACATCACCCACCTTTTATCCATCACATATCAATGTTAAACCAGACATTCTGGATCTAACGTTAACAAAAAATATCAACCTTCCGTTAATACAAAGCCCGCAGCCAGAATTAAACTCTGACCACACACCGGTAATAATAACTTTCAACGTAAATATACTACCCGTTAGACATAGACCACGCATCGTCACAGGAACAATAAATTGGCAAAAATTTCGTGATTACTTGTCCCACCAACTGTCAGTACCAAAAAACATGACTAATAACATCAGAATAGAAACTGAAATAGAACAGTTTACCTCGCTCATCCACAATGCAATTAAAGAATCACAAACAACAGTCCCACGACCAGGTTTCAAGAACCCTACTATCCCAAATAGGCTTTTGAAAATGATTGCCACCAAACGCCAGCTAAGACGCAAATGGCAGAGGCTCAGGCTCCCTCACTTAAAAAACCAAATAAATAACCTAGGTCATCATATAAACAAACTCGAAAAAATTAGATTTACAACATTTCAGAAATCTATTAGTCAAATTACCCCAGCTTCACATGACCAATGGTCAATAATTAGGCATTTAACTAAAGAAAAAATTAACATTCCAGCAATAAAATCAGGAAATAGTGAAGCTATAACTGACAGCGAAAAAACCGGTGCATTTGCAAAGCACTTCGCCGCGACATTCAGCCCGAACATATCTCACGACACGGCTTTTACAGATAAAGTTGAAAACGAAATCAACAAAGATTGGTTCACAGCAGAGCTTCCTACAAAATTTATTTCACCGAAGGAAATTAATAATCAAATTAAATGCTTACGCCCAAAGAAATCTTCAGGCCACGACCAAATACCTAACTTTATTATAAAAGAACTCCCACAAAAAGCTATTAGTGTTTTAACAGCTATTTTCAACGCATGTTTAAGGTTGGGCTACTTCCCACAGCAATGGAAGCATGCCGAAATTATTCCAATTCCCAAACCAGGAAAGGATCATAAACAAATTTCAAATTACAGACCCATCAGCCTAATTCCTTCAATCAGCAAAATTTTTGAAAAACTCATATTAAACAGATTAACTAAATACCTAAATGAAATTAATGCAATCCCTAACATTCAATTCGGATTCAAAGAAAAACATTCCTCAACCCACCAACTTCTCAGACTAACAAACCATATAGCGAACTCCTTCGAAAATAAAAGATACACTCTCGCAGTTTTTCTAGACGTCTCACAAGCCTTCGACCGAGTATGGCATGCAGGTTTACTTTATAAACTAAAGATATTGGGTACACCTTCTTTTCTCTATAAAATCATTCAGAGCTTCATCCAAGGTCGAACGTTTACAGTGTGGTTAAACAACACAGCTTCCCATATTGAAAATATTTCTGCAGGAGTACCGCAAGGATCATCGCTCTCCCCTTTGCTATACAACATCTACACAGCAGATTTCCCCTCACCAGCAAAATCGCAAATGGCTACTTTCGCTGACGACACCACCTTGTTCATTTCCTCCAGCTCTTGCGAACGAGGAGCAAAACTCTTACAAGAAGATCTTTCAAAATTTGTAACTTGGACACAGAAATGGAGAATAGCTCTAAACGCATCTAAAACAGTTGGCAAAATCTTTACACTAAGGAAAATACCTGTCTTACCACCACTAAATATTCAAAATACTCCAATACCCTGGACTGACAAATATAAAGCAATCAAATATCTTGGCTTACATTTTGATACTAAGTTAACCTGGAAAGAACACATAATGAAAATAGAAAAATCTACTAAACAAAAAATTGGCAAACTATATCCACTCATCAACAAGAAGTCTCATCTGAAAACAGAAACTGCCCTGTCAATATTTAAGTCAATTGTAAGACCTTCTATGTCATATGCATGTGTAATCTGGGGAGGAGCCTCCAAGTCATCACTTACAAAACTACAAACAATTCAGAACAAATTCCTCCGTCTGGCTATTAAAGCGCCTTGGTACATTACAAATGAGCAAATTCATCATGAATTAAAAATACCCCTACTATCCGAATTTCTATCAAAACTCTCCAATAATTTTTTAAGCAAACTAAGCCAATGCCCAAGCACAAACATTTTCAATCTCAATAGAAATGGCCCAACAAACCCTAGAATTAAATCTAAATTTCCCAAAGATGTTTTCCTTCCCCCCTGATAAAAAGACTGAATATAGATTAGCTGGTATGAGGAAATACACACCTCCCATCCACAAGACCAATCCTCATGTAGTTAATGTAAGTAATTGTAAGTACTAGTGTTTCACTGCCCATTGTGAGAAGCAGTTATACCTCTTCAGTATTGTAAATTAATTGTAATTTATTAAAGTGTATTAACTTGTAATCCATATTGTATCCCTTGTTATGTAATTAGTTAAGTTCTTTGTAAAAGAGTGTGTAATATGTAAACATATCAACTAAATAATGTAAAGCAGCAACCAGCTGCTGATCTTATTGGATAATAAATTTAAAAAAAAAAAAAAAAAAAAAAAAAAAGGAAGCCTACTACTTCAAGGTCGCGAAGGGTTGGCATTTTTGGTTTCACTCACAGTCAAGTCTCCACTGACATTGGCCGTGAACGCCTATCATTTCTCTTGCATCCTTTTGATTACTTAGCGACACCATCTTCACGTTCTAATTAGCGTTTTATTATTCATCTATTCATTCAGCTGCCCCGTTGCAAAGAATATGGGAAAGGAGTGAAACCGCTCACGCGCATTTTCAGCTTCGAGGCAATGCCGTGCTTCTTATCAGGTACCCGGAGGCCGTTATTCAATTTCAGAGTAAGTTATCACTTTATGGGCGAACTGCTTATGCATTTGGCTATATTAATCAGATAGGGCTGCGACAAAATTAAAAAGACAAAAACATTATTCGACGCTTTTGCTTCGAATGATTTGAATTCATTTCAACTAATACTTGGTAGATCTGAATTCCATTTTTCTCTGAAATCTATTTTCTTATAGGGGAAACTGTCCTAAAATGGCATACTGGGATAAAATGACACACCTCATATTTCTCTCTATTGCCGCCACTGTCAGCACTTTTCACGAGCAAGGTACGTTCTAGGGTTACAGTGATCCACTGGATATGGTGTAGTTCTCTCGTGCGAAATTTTTTTACTGCCGAGAAATCAATGATTTTCGAGGTTCAGAAGTTTGCGACAACTGTTCTTCTGTGATAATTTACATCGTTTAGGTATGATTCAATACACTGATTATAAATAAGATAAGTAAACACTTTCTTTCGGCATGTTTTCAGCGCCTTACCTGCATTTTCAAGTGCTTCGTTTATTCGTTATTCAGGCACCTACGTCACCTACGACACACTCAGGATAAAATGATATACTGGAGCATTTTCAAGCTAGTGGTGCTACAGAATGGCACAGACTTTCCCGTATTAGTTTTCTATTTCGTTTGCTCTCGGCTAGCTATTCGGACTTGCCAATACTCTTGACAGCTGCCATCTATCGCCGCCCAAACTACATTTTTTTGACATTTTATTAATTTTTCGGTTTCTTAATAGTAAACCAAAACTATTATTTTAAGAATATTAAGAAACAGTTAAACCTTCTCCTAAATGGCAATTTTCGTTGACAAATTTGGAGCCGTTTTCAAGGAAATGGCGTTTAAGCGCTACTGTAAATGCAAAATTCGAAGCTCTTTTTCACAGAAATTTTTTGAGTTTTCAAAAACCTTCATTGGAAGTCATTTGAAGCACTGACACTCACAAATATAATAATTTTTACAAATTGTTGGTAATATGCATATTAAAGATGTGAGAGATAATAAACGCCGAATTGGACTATTATTGTCAATTAAAAAATTTCTTCTGTTGGCAGCAGCGCCCAGAAGTAAATCGTTTTAATTTCACTCATAGAATTGGGGGCTGAAGTGTAACCTCTGTTTTTGAGCCGTGCTTGGCCGTGAAAAGTGACAGTGAAATTCTCGTTATTATAACGAACTCGATCGAGACATTAAGCCGCCGTAACTTGGTGCAGTTGCATTTCCGCGACGTGACCCAGAGCTTCGTCGCCGCCCGTCCCGGCAGCTATTCATATGTCGACCCTGAGCCGTCGCCTCCGATCCAGCTGGCGAGTACCTGTGTGAAGAAAAGGGACTTCATTCACGTCTCTGCGCCCAGCGCATCGTGGGTCGTCATCTCGCTGAACAGAAGCTATTGACCTTTGAGGGTGATGTTTCTTACCAGCCAGCCTGCGCTCGCAACTGCCCTTCTGGCGAGAAAACTTTTTCTTAATCAGAACATTAGATTGTCAAAATCCATAAAGTGTTATCAATTGGTGTAATTTCAAAAGAACAGTTCGTGGTCGCGCCTTGGCTCTCAAGAGAACCAGCGAAAAGTTTGTTAAACCATTAGATTTAAGTGTCACTGTAATTGATATTTTGGGGGACACGAGATCGTGAGGGAGGTCTCAAGAAAATTTACATTTTTTTTAAACTTTGAAATTAAATTCTATGTTTTTATCAGACCTCAACTAACTTTTATTTCATTCTTACCCAACGTCACGTCCACCATCCATCAGTTTTATTGCAGCCGAACCATCTGCCGTCTGAGCTAGCCTGGCAGATAAGTCCGCCGCTCCCGGTGTTGCGGAGAGCGACTGGCGTTGCAATATACATACATACATATATAAATTAGGGTGGGACGAAACTTTTTTTCACCCGCTGGGTGCTTAAATTGAAGTTCTCGAAGAGAAAACATGTGATGTGAAACATAACGATTTTTATTATAATTCTAGAGGGCGCACCGATCGCTCAAACTTGGCATTTTTTGGTACTTTTTTAACATTTGGTCCTGTAGAACACAATAGATGCAGCGAAAATATCTGATTATTTTTTTGTTTTCCCCACATTGACACCGAACAACCCTTATACAAAGATATAATTTTTTGGATGACCTAAATATTTGTAAAAATGGATAAGAGCACTATTTTCCCCAATTTTTATGATTTTCTGGCCTATACATTTTTTTAATTGCCAATTCTTCATGAAAATTCATACATTGTGGTTTTTTGGATCTCTGAATACAAATCTGAAGTCACATTTTTAAAACTTAAAATGACCGATTCAATATGGCCGACAAACATTTGAAAATTGCATTGGACAATGGTATTAACAATAATATATGTAGGTGGGTAATACTTGGGTCACTTAATATTTAAACAAACAATTTTAATGAAGGAAACGCTTAACCTAATGCAGGCGTTTGAAACTATGAAAGTGTAAGTTGGCAACCATGCAAAGAGCATCATTTAGCTTTTCCATTAATTTACATAAACATAATATCTAAAGCCTTACATGCGATGGTGTTGCCAATTGATGAAAGTACTTTTGAAGAAACGTGTTCTGTGATCCTATATTATAATTTTAATGAACAAACAATAAGGCAGTAGTTGCACCAACCTTGCAAGCTTTTTGCTTCTTCCTCTTACAACGTATGTAGTAAGGAGAAACTTTGTGGATACCAAAAACTCGATTGACGACAAAATGGCTGTCTGCAATGTTAGTGCCTAAACACTTCAGACGATTTTCTCCAATTGATATTCTTTGATTGATTTGAACGAACTCGAGGCCCTGCGTATTTGAAAGATATATAATTTTGGGGGGAAGGTACATTAAATGAAGCCTCAATAAAACTTACAATTTTTTCTCAATATGGCTCATTTTTTTATTAAACTGTTCAAATCCGCATGGCCTCGAGTTCGTTGAGATCGATCAGACAGCATCAATTTTGGAGAACATCGCCAGAACGGTTCAGAAGCTAACTTTAACCTCAGACGGACGGATGGACGATCAGATTTATTGCTACATCAGACGAATTGACAGACGTGTTGCTATCAATCGATTTTTCGGTATTCAGGACCCACAAAACATGGATTCTGACTTTACAACGTCTTAGATGTAGTAGAACAAAATAAATCACTTTTTTGGTATCAGGGCCCGACAAAGTTTTTCTGTTGACAAAACGCCGATTTCAGACCCACGATTCAATTCTTTCTCTTTACTACCTACGTAGTAAGGCGAGACCGTACGAGTGTCGAAAATGTCGGATTTTTGGATGGGATTTGAATCAGATGAAACTTGAATGCTTTATTTTGTGTCGAAGTGTTCAAGTGTGCAACAGAAACAACAGAACTGCCCGTCCGTAACAAATTCAAAACGCAACTATTTCCTAACTACTTCTTTGAGTCCACACGGTCCTATTTTCTGTAATTATGTGGAGGAGCAACGCGCAATTAAAAGCGTATACTAATCATACAAGATTGAAAACAAAGTCAAATTTGCTTTGAACAAGAAACATGCATGATGGGAGAGGAAAAGGAGGAAACGCTTCTTCAAGGTACCACTCGACCTCATACGGCATAAATGATGCTGGAAACTAGGTGAAGTGGAATGGGAGCTCTTTCCACATACTCCTTACAGCTCTGACGTTGTCACTTTAAACTGTTACATGTTTGGTCTAGTGAAAGAAGCTTTGCGTCACATCAAGTTCAACAAAAACAAAGACGTAAAGAAAACTAGAGACATGGCTCAAGATCAAAGTAAAGAATTCCTTACTGAAGGGGACACAAGATTCGTGCAAAGATGGGACCAGCGCAGATAGATCCGCAAGAATTGAATTGCAAGAATGGAAAAGTACATAAATTGTATCGACTTATGAAACATTTTTCCTGTACATTTATTTGTCTGTTTAATTACTGAATGGCCTTTCGTATTTATATTTTATACTAACGTCAGACATTCTGCTAACTCTTTCTTTTGCTGAAATTTTGTCTCATTGGTCGTCTTCCGTGCAGCTCTAAACTTCTCGTCTTTAAAAAAGAACAGCAGTCTGCCTTAATCACTTCAATCCATTCCCCATAATCCTCTTCAATCCATCCAATTTCTTGATAGCTTGAATTTTTCCGTACCTTTCAGATCTCTATGAAACCTTTCTGCATGATCATCACTCAAATCTCCAAGTTTCAGCATCTCAAACCATATATTTTTTAAAGCCACAATAGACTTGAGAAATGAACATATCGACTAGTAAAACACCTTCAATAGCTAGAAATAAGTTTTAATTCGTCGATTTTTACGCTATAGTACTTACTTCTTCATTACAGTAACTTTAATAAATTACATTTGCATTCATCCTTATACAATTCCATTTTTTATTTGCATTTTTTAATTGCGGATGTGTTGCTCGCGAAAGCCTTAGGAGCTTGATGCTTAAAAAAACTTCTATTAATCTTGCGCGCAAGCGGACTGCGAGTCTGCCGTTGGTTACTTTTCCCTCCCATTGTCTCTTATTAAGAGATATTGAGTTATGTCTTCCTACAACTTCCTTATCCATTGTGACCTGTCTTATCGTTTGGCGTGGATAATTCATTTCGCGATTGTTACTCGCAGCACACGTACTCAGATCGCAGGTCTAGCACGTACACCAGAGGGTTAAAATAAGCAGCAAAGACAACAACGCACTTCCTGGGTCTAAGAATAACATACTGTTTAAACGAAATTTGCATCCATTTTAATATTAACTAATTATGGACGAAATAATAAAAAACTTACAAAGCTAGTTAGAAGTCTAATTATGTATGAAAAATAGACCAAACGGATGACTTTTCTCCTAAAACCTGCAAAACAAGCAAACATGCACCAAGAAAGTATGCCATGAAAGATTATTTTTTTCAAAGTGTTGGCTAAGAAACATAAATTTACAAATTTTTAAAACTGTACGAAAGTTAAATAAAAATATGCATTTGCATAGGAATCTTAAGAGTATATGTGACAATAGTCTATTTGGTTCTAGTCTAAACGGCAATCCGTTACTTCTCTCCGAGCCCGTAGTTCTTTTGATGAAAATACTCTGATCTCATTCCGCTGTTGATTAAAAATACTGCTACTTCGTTGCACAACTGCTAAGTTGCTTCGTTCTAGGAAAAAAAATAACCATTTTTCAGTGCCGAAAAGGTCAGATAAGATCTTCGGCTCGCTGTGTGTGCCGCGCGCCTCAGCGCTACGCACCCAGTGGGACAGTTGGATGAGTCAGTGCTATAAGAAGCGGCGCTTGCGGCAACATTCGCTTTGAGAGCGCACAGATCGGTATCACGTTGGATTTCACGACGAGTTCACGGTCCCCCGTCACATACATTTTCATGAAAAACCCGTCAACACAAGGCCTCCTCCCGCCTCTTTTTCTTCAATGTGGCCCAGCATCTGCGACGTTCAAAGTTCGCTGCCGCATAGTTCAAAAGCACTGCGTCATATTCTGCACGACAGATGTTGAACATTTCTCATTCTTTGAGAAGTGAACATTGCATCAAAATAAGAAAGGAACAATGGAGCAAGAAAATGTCATTAAAAGAGAAACGAGTACCATTGCAATTCCCTAAAGGAAAGTCTCTTTCTGGTTTATCAAGGGGAGGCTCATAGCAATCATACATTGGAGACGTAACGCAAAAATAAGAAATGAAAGGGCTTGATGAGAAACGGAATCTTGCATATCTATTAGCGTTTTGCCTCTCACTTCTGTATTTTGACTACAAAGGAGCTCTACAGTTATTTTAAGAATGAATGAACAGTTTGGCATAATGCCGATGTATCGCTGAGATACCATTAAACGTTCTTGAAAGAGACTAAATAACATAAATAGAAAGATTCGGATCTAAATCGAACCACAACTTGCAATACAATTTTGGAGAAGGTAGGAACACTAGTCGGCATTATTACTACATCTGAATATATGAGGAAATTTCTAGACGACAAAAGTATTATTTTTTATACGCTGCTTATCTGCAATTTGATGAATTTACGGAACAGTAAGAACATTTGATTACAACTCTAGAAGATGAGTGGATATATCCCCAATAGCAATCCTCCTAGAATAGAATAAAACTCCTCAAACACAGTCTAATTTGTGTTCACTTCCACTTTTGCAATTGCTCTATTAATAGTTTCGTATGCGAATCTAAATAAATATTAAAAGACAACTGTTTTGTATGTTTATATTAATAAGGTAATAGTTAATTTAATATGTATAAGTTGTGAGTAATATTCATTTGAAAATCGGTATTTGTATTCGTATCTGTATTTGTACACTTAGGAACGTAAAAGTGAGAAGTCGAACATAGTTCATTCATTCATTCTCTAACATTACTCACAGTTTTATTTTCTCCGTATTCACTTGAAATTCTTCAAATTTAATACGTTCCAAGGCAATACAGTTCGTAATTTTGCAAATTATTTTTTTTAAAATACGGTATTAGTCCTACAGATATAATTTAAATTGAAATATTTCTTCACTTCTTCACTTCAAGTTAACATCAATTGTTCAGTAAATTTGTCAACATCAGTGTCGACAATGTCGTGAAAGAAAATAATGGCGTATTGAGCGAAAAAAAAAATGCCTTTGGATATTGGAGTTTAATCAACGCCACCTACATAGATCTATTTAAGTGTCAATGGTTTAATTCCCGGCATACTTACGAATATGGCAGCACCAAAACACGCAAAAACACGTTTTCGGAAATTTATTTTAATTTTCCGGCCGGACCCGAAAACAAATTATCAGTTCCCCTTCAGGAGACCGAAACGCGTCGAATGATACCTCGTATGACTCGATTGGTGCACGGGAAGTGGCCTAACCGTGAGACACGGAACTGTATTTTCTCCACGCACGCACACGAGGAGTTTACTCAACTACTGTATAGGGATATGTGCTTTTGGACATGTTTGATTCTTGTAAGAAACACTTCAATTATATTACAGGTCATCGGATTGATCGAAACACTGCATCGTCTTGGGCAAAGAATCGAAAAAGATTTCTGGACATGGCCAAACTTTACATAAAACGTTCAGTAAATACAGTGATTAAAATAAATGAATTTACCAATGTCGCAGGCATCTACAAATCTAAAACAAAAGGTTCTCAAAATTGGCGCAGTCTTTCTCTTACTAGTTAGTTTCCAATTCTCTTCGGTCTTGGATAGCTTTTCGGTTTTGCTCCACCCATTTCCCAGCTGTCATCGATTGGCGCCTGAAAGACAACCTTTCTAAACGCAAACCTAAGATGAAAGTTTCAATTTCAATTTGCCATTACGGTACTTGTGATAAAATAGAAGCTAATTTCAGAAATATGAAAAAATCTAAATATTCAGTTAAGTTATTCCAGACGATATATTAGATAAAATGAAAAATAAAAAAACTCTATCTCTTCATACATGAATACGCACACACCATAAAATTGTGCGCATTTGCGTGGTCCTCGCTCGCTAGCCAATCAGAATCGCCCGGTGTCGAATGAATGTGCAGTTCGCTGTAATAGTGGCCCGATCACTGGGTAAATTTAGCGATGACCACTTAAAAATGCCACGCCTTGCCGCCGCCGCCGCCGCCTAATGTCTGATATTGGCATCCTCGGAACTTGTAACATTGTACTTCGACTAGAACTTCGCAAAGTACACTAAGGAAAGTTTCATCTATGGCTTTGAGGAACCTCTGACCACACAAATTGCGCGTGGGAGCGAGGTTGTCGTTTTGCCGTAACAAATGCCTTTTTATAAGGCAACGGAGGAGAGTTCACAACTTTTGATATATAAGAGGGTTGACAAATGATTCGTTTCGTCGAAAAAAGATAACAACATAACTCTCATTCGTCTCTTCTGAATTGATGTGATGAAATTACTGAGAAAATAATAGAGAGCTATCAACATGAATAAAGTGAGGGCCATTTAATTGTGAATGCTGCGATTAGACATACCGTCTCTCCAACAACGTTGCCAGATCGACTGCTTTCCTCACTGGATTTAGAGGTGTTATGCTTCGCCTGACGGGAGACACTTATTTTGCTCCGTGCAACACTTTCTGTGGCTATGAAGTATGCCTACTAGTGGTAGTCAAATGACAGGCGAATCAACTAAAAGAAATAAAGCTAATTTAAAAATATGAAACGTGACAACTAGATTCAGTTTTACGTTTTGGGAGAGTACTCTCGAAAGAATAGTGTACACCAAACCAAAAATGTTTTTTACAACTGGCAACTTTTACTTTCTCGCCCTTTCGAAGGTTCTTTGCAAGAAGAGAAAGTAATGTAATCGTGCGACGGAAAACGGTGAATTAATGGCAGAAAAACTCTAATTGCCGGTCCCTCGTAAAGTAAGTGGATTAATCACGTTAAATATCGAAAACAAAATCCTCTAACACGTGTTGTAGCCACAATCCATGTTTTGTGGGTCATTGATACCGAAACATCGTTTGAAGGCAAAACGCCTATTTGTCTGTGAAAATTGATATTGCCTGAATGAATTCGAGGTTTTGGACTTTGAAACAGATATTTTGATTTTTTAGGATACTTTACATGAAGTAAGTATTTACATTTTTAAGCGTCGGCCTGAGACGGATTCGTACGGCGCTTCTGTGGCTTTGTGGTATCAGTGACGGCGATTGAACTCTGAGGATCCCAAATCGGGTCTCGGAGCGAAAAAAACATTTTTTGCCGGTTCAAAACAATATTGCATTTTATGTAGTAGTCTAATACAGCGGGACAATTAGAAATAATACGAGAGAGTACGTGTTGTTTTAGCGCCACTAGTTCCATTGGCCAGTTATAAGTTCATGTTTTTTTCAGTACATTGGCGAAATCAATTTATCGCAATTAACGAAGCTGTGCGCGTTGCGTAGACGTGGCAACGGTGTGCGTGGGCGGGGCCTTTGCCGCGGCCGGAGGAGGGGCGCCCGGGGACACGACCTGTGCCCCGCCTTCCGGGCCCGCCGCCCGCGCCGCGCCGCGCCGCGCCGCGCCGCGCCGCGCCGCGCCGCTCCGTTGTCTCCCGCGGGGCGCGTTTTTGCTCCTCTCCGAGAGGCCGCTCCGCGCGGCGCGGCGCGGCGGGGCGCTGCGGGGGAGGGGAGGTCGTGTCTCGGTTGCCTGCGCCGCCGCCACCGCCTGCGCCGCGATAGGAACGACATAATGCGCACTCTATGCGGAGCTCCCTTCCCGGAACGCATCGGGCGAAATCGCGCTATCAGAACGACGATTGCCGAGCAAAATCGTAGCCTTGTCTTTCTTAGAATGACATTGAACTGTTTATCACGTGAGCATGACTTCCGTTGTATAAGTACTGTCAATTTTCACAAATAACGAGAGGATTGGTAATTTATGGGCGTGTCACTTTAGAGATTTTATAATGAGATTAAATTTATCTTGGGTGTACAGTTTTGTAGGTGGCATCGCTAACCTAGATATTAATACTAATCTTATTCTAATCTTACAAACTACAATTTACATTTTACGCTATTTATTCTCACACTATTGCACTTATAATCTAAACTTACATTCTATCACATACAAATTAAACTTAAATTAGACGCTACTTATTTACCATATTTACACGCAGTTGCATTTACAACCTAAACTTAGACTAACACTGAGGTTTTTTATAGTTTACCAGTCGAACTTACTGGCTCTTGAGAGTCACAGTCAGTTACTCTGCCCCCCTCACACACACACACACTCGCACGACGGCAGAGCCATTGTATCCATGAGGCTGACTAGGCTGCAGCCTAGGGCCCGGAACTTTTGGAGGCCCACAAATTTTTTTCTCATTTTTTATAGGATTTTAATCGTAATAAGATTTACAAGCAAAAGTTCTAAACTTTACACAAATGTTCTCGGTTTTAAATAAATACACACAAAGTACATTAATATATTTATATTTTTTATTCTATCATAGACTGATATACTTAAAACTAGTGCTGCTACAGAATGGCACAGACTTTCCCGTTTTAGTTTTCTGTTTCGTTTGGTCTCGGCTAGCTATCCGGACTTGCGAATACTCTTGACAGCTGCCAACTATCGCCGCCTAAACTACATTTTTTTTTTACATTTTATTAATTTTTCGGTTTGCCAATAGAACAAAACTATTATTTTAGAATATAAAAAAACAGTTAAACGTTGCAATAAATGGCAATTTTCGTTAAAAAAATTTGGAGCCGTTTTCAAGGAAAAAAAAACGGCATTTACCGCTAAGTAAATGCGAAATGTGAAGCTCTTTTTTACAGAAAAGTTTTGAGTTTTCGAAAAACTTCATTTGAAGTCATTTAAAGCACTTACACTCACGAATTGAAACGCATTTTAACCGTATGAGAGATCTTTTAAAAAAATTGCATTTTTGTAATTTTTGAAAAAAACAAAAAAATACCCCCAAATTAACTTCATGTCATATGAAAGAGTGCAATTAGCACAATCCGAAAAGTTTGAACAAAAGTTTGAAACCATTTTTGAGAAAATGGCGTTTGAGCGTTTCTGAAAATGCGCAATTTTGAGCTAGTTTTCACAGAAAACTATTCAATTTTCGAGAAACTTTATTTGACATTATTTAAAGCACATGTACTCATTAATATAATAATGTGAACAAATAGTCGCTAATGCAAATATTAACGACGTGAGAGATAAATAAACAAATTACATTTTTGTAATTTTTGAAAATACAAAAGAATAGAGCAATAGGCGTTAATGTAATTTCACAGATAACATTTAGCACTATCCCCTACAAAAAGTTTAAAGAAAAAATTTGGAGCCGTTTTTGAGAAAATCTGCTTTTTGTAATATTTTAAAATTTCAAATATTGCGTGCAATATTGCGAAAAAACTATTAAAATTTTCAAAAATGTACATGGCCTTAATGAAAGAACTCACTTTGGACAACAAAGTTTATTTGAAGCAAAAATCTCTATCTTCAATATCTTCAATATCTCTATCTTCAATATTGTAGTTCTAGGAAGACGCCGAAAAAATTTCAAACTTTGGCAATTTTCGGAAATTCAGAGTTAACCGTAAAAATGGGACATATTCCACCTTAATTACTGTATTTTACTGTATACTTACAAGAAATTTAAAGAAAAACTTTGGAGCCGTTTTTGAGAACATTTTGAAAAAGTCCGGGGAGCTGCATGTAATGTACCTTCAAATTTTCAAGAAAGTTTTTCAAAATCGAGGTGCCATGAGAAGACGCAGATCCACCGGGGAATATCCATTTTGGAAGAAATCGCACGTATGGTTTACGCGCTAGTGTTGTTCACAGACTGTCAGACGGACAGACAAGACAGACAAGACGGACAGACAGACGGACGGACGTTTTGAAAACCACTTTTTCGGAATCAAGGGGACCCCAAAATGTGTATTTCCGTTGAAATCTCGAAATCGATTTTCCGCAGCATTACGTAACTTTCCCTATACTACGTATATTACTTTGTATATACGTACGTATACGGGAAAGTAAAAAGCAAAGAAAGTACGTTTCTGAATCAAGGGTCTTTCATTTAGAAGAAAATCTTAAGTGTGCACAGGACTGATCAAAAGCGCCGAGAAAAATATAATTTTATGACTTTATTGCTTTTAAGTGTTGACCACATCGTTTGAACAAAGCATTGTTGGTCATATTGTTTTTAAAAACAATGTATTATTATTGTTAATTATTGTACTTAAAATTTCAAATTGTGTGTATATATATTATACTGTATATACTATATTATTATTATTATTATTATTATTATTATTATTATTATTATTTAATAACAATATTTATTAATAAAATAAATATTCAAAGAGATAATTATGTTGGGATGTACATTAATTATCCTATGGCTCAAGGGCCCATTACATTTTACAGCCTAGGGCCCAAAAACGTGTTACGACGGCCCTTCCCGTTGGGGGCACGCGCGCCCAAACGACTTCCACAATATCCATGTATTGGCATTATGGCCTATCCATCTCAGCGAATTCCATGCCTCATTTTGGTAATTGTCGCTCCAGCACCAGCACCCGCGCGAAATGCAATTACGTGATCTCGTCGCCGGCGCCGAAACGGAGTGCTGAAATGCAAATGCATAGCAGAGGAGGAGCCGCCTCGTTGCGCCCCAAACGCCGTGCATCAACCCTGTTTGCGCGCCGGCGACACGGAGCCGCTCCCAAGAAGCGGTATTATGTCGATGCACAATACGATTTCGTGGAAGTTGAGAAATCCCGTTAGCCTCTGATGACATCAACGTTTTTACGCAGCTCCCGCTCGCGAACTTGTTAGCGAGAGCGAGTGGGCGGGCGGGCGGGCGAGCGGACGCGCGGATCCAGCGCGAGGCGGGTTGGGGGGCGGGGGGATGAGGGATGAGGGGCGGGGACGCAAAGTTGGGCAAAGTTGGGCGGCGGCCGCTTGACCGGCGCCTGGGGAGGGCGAGCACGAGAGCGAGGGCGTAGGTGAAAGGGCGAGGGCGGTGGGGGCGCATCCGACGAGCGCTAACAAGGGCACCCCGCCGAAGGGGAATGAGTCCTGGGCCGTGGCGGCTCCCAGCAGGTGATCGGAACTTCGCCCGTCCGAAGAGCTGCCCCTCGCTGCCTCTGGCAGCCTCGTAGGAGAAGGAACCCGCAGGCGTTCGAGCCGTAGGAAAGGTTTGGGAATCCCGTTATAAGGCGCACATATGGCTCTAAATCTTCCCCTTATCTTCCAAGCAAAGAATATGTCTTGATTTCGGTTTACTAATTGCCGGATAATATATGCGAGGGAACTTGTTTCTAGTAATAGTACGCAGGTTATTCATAGCTTCATTAAGCTATTTAAGTTTAAACAAATTGTACTGTTTTAGTATTTTAACAGTAATTTGAAAAGTCATTTTTAGTTTCTCGTCTTACTACGTACAAATGTAGAAAAGAGAAACTTTTGTTTTGTTGTGCAAATCGGCGATTTTCGATAGCAAAATTCGGAGGGTTATGCTCTGGAGACATAAATGTGGATATATCTTATTCCTACATGTAAATTACTTCTGCTAACGCGTTTTCAGATCCGTGTTCTGTAGGTCCTTGGTTCTGAAAAATCGATTGACGGCAAAATGTTTCCGACAGTGTGTCTGCAATCGTCTGCCGGTGTGTCTGTTCGTCTGTCTGCGAGTCCTTGTTCAACAATAGCATCTAAACCGTTCAGATTATTTTCTCCAAAATTGATATTCCCCGACTGATGTAAATGCTCTGGTGGCCCTGCAGGTTTGAAATTGATATTTTGATTTTAAGGGATAATTTACATGAAGTCTCAACATTTTCAAAATTTTCTCAAAATTCACTCCAAAGTTTTTGACTGACCTTTGTCCACAGAAAGTGGAAAAGTCGCTTAAGAAAAAGGCGCTGATCTCATTACGTAGAAATTGTTTTTCTCTGAATTTTCGAAAATAGCAAAAGTGCAAAATTTGATCGTCTTCCTCTAACTACAATATTGAAGATAAAGATTTTCTCCAAAATGAAATCATGAAATAAGATCATGTACAATTTTTCAGAAATAGCAATAGTTTTCCCGTAATTTTGCGTGAAACGAAGGCAATTTTTAAAGTATTATTTTCTCAAATACGCCAACATTTTTTTCTTTAATTTTTCTCCTGTGTAGCAAAGAATGGTAAAACGTTGGTGGTAGTCTCATTTTCGGCAAACTCTCTGTAATTTTAAAGTTTGTAGAAAATCAACATTGCTAAAGTACAACACTGATAATAGAGATTTTTTCGTAATAAAATCTATTCATCGGAACATTTAATCTTTAAGAAAGTTCATATACAATTTTTTTGCAAAATCCAGTAATTTGTGAGTCATTTTTAGACGAAGTTAATGCAATTTATAAACATTTTCCCCAAACGACTAAAATAATTCTTTATTTTGTTCAGTAATTGAGCAAAGAGCGCATAAAAAATGCGCGGGTCTCGTTTTTGTTAAATTAAGAATTTTGAAATGTTAGAAATAATGCGAGAAAAGAATGTGCTGCTGAAACACCACTTGTTCACAAAGACAACAATTATAAAGTTTCGTTTTTTTTAAAAAATACTAATCTGAGTAAAATGGTGGATTGTAGGAAAATTTTCTAATATTTACGCTTTCTCTAAATTAAGTTAATAATCTAAATTCAATATAGATATCATCTGTGGAAAGCGGTTTCGTAAACGTATCGTGACCCACATTTCAAAACTATTCCACGACACCGTCCGTTCCGTGAAGCACGTTGGTCGTAATTAATGTTAGGAGGGCTGGAGAGGGAAGTCCCTCTTCGGCGTTGCATCGCCCGCGCCCGCAGCCTCTGTCCCGAAAGCCGCCGCCGCCGCCGCCGCCCTGCCGCCGCCGCCGGCGCCGCCGCCACCGTCGCCGCTGCCGCAGTAATTAATTCGAAAGGGCCGTCCAATAATTGCGGGCGTCGTCGTCTCGACGGGGGGCGCTGGCGTCGCGTGCGGGCGGCGCGTGGGAGGCCTCTCGGCTGCATTATGGACGTCGTCCCCGCCACCCCGCCCCGCCACGCGATCGCCCTCGCCTCCCCGCCCCGCGCCGAGCCGCGCCTTCCGCACTGAAAGAATACGCAATCACAGCGGCCGCGACGCGTGCGGCGCCACGACGCCGCTCTATTCTTACGGCGGCGCTCCGCGGCCACTCACCAGCAATGAGCCTCACGCTGCACTAGGGAGACGACTTGAAAGGGAGCGGCCGCGAGGGGCGCTGGGAGCGGCGACAGGTGGCGCTGCGGCCCCTTCATTACTAGCGCGTTAATCAAATATCCCTAGACCGCGGTTCTTGCGCTCTTACGGGCTCTTCGGGAAACGTTTAAAGTTATATCGCGAAGTCCGTTTGTATTACAAGCTCATCTAATAGCCGCCGCGTTAAAACAATAATAGTTGTATTCGTACACGTGTGATTACATTGGAGTCTCATATTCAAACAGAATTCGGGCGCAGTTGTATCAGTCTTGTTAGTCGGAGCAGGAAGAGATGACTTCATGGATGACATAGCGCAAGGTAAAGACATCTAGGTGAATGGTGGTGTAATGACTTCCCGAAGGAAAAAGTGTGAAAAAATGACTAAAAATGGAGGATTTCACAGAATTAAAATACAGTTAATTTTAGAAATTATATCGACCAAAATTAATGGGAAATTTTTTTAAGATAAATCAAACAACATCAAGCTAATCGACATGCTGAACAACATACAAATTTGGAGATCGAAATAAAACGGTTTTAGTAAGAACGAAAAATCCAAAGTCGTAATTCGTTAACTTCACCATCCGTTGGAAAAAAAATCTCTTATTTTTTTGCGAAATATAAAAAGAAAAACATATTAGAACTACGAGGAAGTTAAAACTTAAAATCTCTTACGCTTCAAAATGTTTTTAAGGAACGTCTATGAATTTTGTTACTTGATTTTCACTTTCATTATAAAATCATGATACAATAAATCACATTGTTTAATGTAATTACTAAATACACAGGACATAGAATCTCTGACTGAAAATTATCCAAACTTCGGTGACGAATCAAAGAAGAGAGAAGGAGAGTGTAGGCACGTGCACATCCAAGTACTAGTATCTGATGTTAATGGCTGCTATTTATAACAACTGTAAGAAATAACAAATTGTTCTGGTTGTCTCCGTCCGTTGAAAGCGATATAGGAAAGAAAGCCATTTGGAAATGTGAGTTCTCATTACTCGAGTTAATCTCCTCGTAACAGTGAAGGGGAACATCTGTAGCAGAGACGAGGCCCGCGGCCCGCTATCAGGAGTTGTAATGAGGCGTGTCTCGGACGCCCCGTCGCCCGCGACCTCTGGCCCGCTCCCGCCCCCGCCTCTGCCCCAGACTCCTCCCTCGCCGCCTCGGAAGAGGTGAAAGGCTGAGATGGGAAATGGAGAATGTGGCCTTTTCGGGCACTTCGCTTCTCACTCTTCGCTGCCGGAGGGGAGAGATAAACGAACACAGCTTGACTTCATTGCACTTCTTAAAGCATTACTACGAAATCACAAAGCCATTAAGTAATTCAGTTTGCCTTAAGAGAATCGGGCATGTTGGGTGAAAGATTGGTCCAGAAGGCGTGGGATACGACTTCGAGGTCTGTCCCAGTCCGTGGTGTCCAAGCGCCAATGCGAGACTTCGTAGTTGGCAATGAAGTGGGCGCCAGTCGGGGACACACGTGCGTGAGAAGAATTGGGGCAGGACGGAAAGACCCGCGGCCTCATTCACGCCCTTAAGACGAAGTATCCTCATCAGACTGTTTATGGCACTCGCTTTATTTCATCACGTTATCGTTATCTGTTACATTACAAGAAAACGCTTCGTGTTAGGACACCACAACCCAAACGAGGCTCCACATTTCATCAAGAAAACATTCGCCGCGCCTTCGCGGGGAACGCTGTTACGCAGCTCAAGAGCTGCCCGGCGGCGCGAGAATTGTGCGAAACAAAAGGGCGGCGAGTGGGGACCGGGAGGACACTTGCGTCCGCTCGCCCTTTCGATTCGGGCTGCGCGGAGGGCGGCGCGGAGGACGGAGGGCGGAGGGGCCCCGACATATGGGCGCCAGGAGAGCCCTCAGAGGCTCCGAGAAGGGTTTGTTCGCCCTCTTTCCGCGCGGCGCGCCCCAATCTGCCGAGCAAGATATTAAAAAATTCTATTAGTCTCCCGCTCCGTCCCGCCCCGCCCCGCCCCACACCCCCGCGCCGAGTCGCGCCGTCTCCGTCGGAGACTCGCCCGCCCAACCCGCCCGCCAGCCCGCCTTCCCAGCCGCCCGCCCGCTCGCCCAGAAAAGGATAAAGGCACGGACTGCAGCCGTCGCGTCGTAAAAACTCAATTTTAAATCATTTTCATTTCGGGGCCGCGCCTCCCTCTTAATGGCGATAATATATGCATCCGAGGGCGAAGGGCTGAGGGCGAGGGGGAGGGCGGGGCGGGGGCCGGAGGGTGATGGGCGTCGTCGGCATCAGGGGTTAAGGTGCAGCACAGCCAACCTCCTCCCCCTCCGGGCTCAGCCTTTTTCACGTCACAGAAGAGCCAAGGAAGGGACCAAGGGTCAGCAGTTCTGCCTTTTTTAAATGAAAAATATGTAATATTGAGGATTCTTCGGCATTTTTCACGCAGAATTGAAATAAGTCTTTAACTTCAACACATTATTATAATTTCTTAAGTTGCCAACGCTTCGGAGATAAACAACAATATAATGTTTCGTTAACTGTGGATATGGGGTGGTTCTTTACACCACCACGTAGATAAACGTCATTCTTGTGTTTCCCTGAGTGAACTTCATGCGGCGTGTTGGAGTATCGATTAAACAATCATGTGAAAACACAAGATCAAAGTTTAATTTAAGTGAAAATACAGTTTTAAAGGCTCTACAGAAACTAATCTCTAATTTGTTTTATTTTGATTACTCAGTTTAATTATAATTTGTTTATCAGATTTTAAAATGTAATTGAACTTCCATTTCAAGGGAAAAGGAATCACTTCCTTGGAGATTCTGTCACAGACGGATCGTAGTAGCCGGTTTGGCCCCTCCATCACTCACGAGAGATTTCTTCCCGACCGCATCTCTTCTTCCGTGGTATTTGCTGTTTATTGAAATCCAATCCTATCGGCCACACACAGACTTAAGAGGTTCGCGGGTGTCGTGATGACATGGATGGGAGGGAGTATGTGACGGGAGAAAGACGAACTCTTAGTTGGCTATTAACAGCGGTTTATTATAAGCCCTGGTTTCAAGTACATTGTCACATCCTAACAGAGGCTACGCGGTCCAGCACTCAGTCGGTCGTTGCCATGAGGAGGGTGGGGGAGAGGTGGTAGGCAGCGGCAGCGGCGGCGGCGGCAGTGGCGGTAACGAAGGCAGATAGGCTGGCGGTGGGTCGCTTGGCTCAGCCTTGCGTCGATTCCCGACTTTGTCAACCCGAGGGCAACCGTGGAGTCGGGACGCCGGCGATCAGTACCATGCTCACGACGAGCGGTAAACAAGCGACCACTCGGCGGGCGTACGCCGCCTTTATATACAGCCGGGTCAGTCCATCCCTGCGGCAGCGGGGGTGGCATTGCCCTCGTTCGGGTCACTCACAGGGGGGGCGGGGGATGGGCAGTCAGCCTGCACATCTGGAAGCCATGCCTGCTCGACCCGGGCGAAGTGAAAGCCGAAGCGTCCAAGGCGGCGTCGCTTCACCACACGGGAATCCAGGGCGTGTAAATCTGAGGTTCTCTAGATCTTCAGAGGCACTTCTATTGATTGATTGATAAGTGATTCCGAGTGCGTTAGCTGCTAAGATCATTACTCCCGTAAGTGTACTGCATGCTTTATATCGCAGGAGGTGGCGGCGAACATCCCTCGCTGGATGGCGAGATTCTCCACGTCAGCTTACGGGATTTTCCCTAACTAGGCATCTCCCACCAGCGGGGCATCGCCCCATTCGGGACAGGCTCTATGCTCCGAACTAGTCACCCGACATGTGTAGTAGTGTAGTAGGTGTAAGTGTAAGTATGTGGTGATGCTAGGACAAGGAAGAGCAAGAATAGATCGCGCGTGGCCTGTTGCCCGTTTTTTAGGGTTCTGATCAGGCATTCACCTGGTGCTGATCAGAGAAAACCATGGAAAATACCGATCAGAAGCACTTGTAATTTCTTGCTATTACGCACGGGCACAGTCCTACATTGCTGTTGCACCGCACCGTCCGCATTCGCTCTGGCAAAGAAAAAAGACTGTAGCGCGCACACACGATTCCGTGTGACCATGACGAACCTCTTTTTGCAACCATGAGCCGCCCAGTGCCCTAAAGCCACACGTGAGAATATGGACTCTGAAGTTCTGGTTACTGGAGAGCTTGGTACGCCACATCAGAGCAATATTTAACCCTGCATCCACTCTGGGTTAGAATCTTTGCATCACGCAATTCACAAAGAACATGTCACGCTCCTTCGATGCACGCGAAAATTCTAGAGTATTGCACTAGTATGTTAATAAAATATTTTCTACACAAGTCAAGTAAAAATCAATTGATAAATTGATTAATATCAAAATAACAAAGGTAAAAAATGTAAGTTGCAGTAATGCAACTGCATTGAATGCGTATACCGCTGTAAATAATTACATTCCACACTGCATTTTATTTACTTAACCAAAAATTAACGTCAGTATTTTTTTAAATAATATGATCTTTCATTTTATAAAACGTTGCAACGCGTTTGATTCATTCTTACATATTTAGTTAACTAATTTCGTAGCCATTACTTTTTTTCCACTGACCTCTGCATACTTGTTGCTGTAGGCTGCAGCACTTAGCTGCAAAAAATTACATATTTATTAAAATCTTATTTCAGGTCTTCGAACAAAGTAAATATAAAATAACGGATCAATATTCCAATTTCACGCTTATAAAGCTTAGAAAGGTTAGTTAGTCCCCAGAGGTTAAAATACCCGTGCGCCCGCTTAAAATGCGTCGCACGTAAAGTCTAAATTGGCATATATTGTGTAATTCAAACTCTGCAAAATAAACTCAAGAGCATTTCTATGTAAAAAATACACTAAAGCTGAAATATATAAAACAAAAATCCCGGGTAACCTTCGTTTGATACTGCTCTAAAAAGAAAGAGATAGTAAATGCACTGCATACTGTTACAATTTTTTAAAAAAATATGTACCATTTAAAAATTTGAAATAGAATGGTAATTTTCTGAATAGAGAATTGACGTGAAAAGTCATAGACGGCATTTCATTTCTGATTTGTTTTATTTTATTTTTTATATCCACTCTAAAAACGGTCTGAAGTAAAAAAGAATATATTCGAAATACTTTTCTTGTCGCTTAGTATAGCCTACTTTTTCCACTCAAGAGTCTATTTAAGGAGGCTAAATTAGTAAATTTAGTAAGTTTAGAGCCTGAATATCAGAGGTCCAAATCTCTTGGGAAAATCTGAGGTAGCAATGACATATGAAGACAAGTTAATTGAAGTGCGGAAATTCGCAAAAAAATAAAACATCTTAAATACGTACTCAATGCCTCATGTGTGAAAGACAATGTTTTTGGACCACTAAATAGTGCGAAAGAATCCTCAGAGAATTTATTCCAGAAGCCCTGGACCCCCATGGTTCATTTCCTCAGCAGCCTCCACCCTCGCGGTCTGCTTCAGACTTTTCATTTCCGCTCTCACGAAGTAGAACTGCTCTAAACCGCAGAAAGGGCCATTCCATTGAAGTGAGATGAAGAGAAAATGCGGATTAATTTCCCGTTTTATTTGTACAATTACGCTCCCATAGAGCAATAGATTGGACGGTCATGTGTTTTAAGTGTCCATATCAATATTAGAGTTTTTGCAAATTTCGACGCGGCTTGTGCGGGCAGTTTAAGGAGGAGGCAGGAATAGCAAGACGATACGGAAGGAACAGGAGAAAGGAGAAGGGAATGACACTGGAAGAAAAGAGGAAAGCCGAGGATGGAGAGGCAGGGGAGGCCGAAGAGAGGGCTGTGAGTAGTGGATGTGACGGGGTGATGTGATGTGGAATGAAAATACTGATAGAAGGGTAGTGGGGATAAAGGGTGGAGGGGAGGGTGGGGAGGGGAGGAATGGGGAAGGGAGGACTGAGTAAAACGATGTGACTGGACATGGAGTGGGCAGACGGTTAGTGGGGGAAGGGGGAGGGGAAGTTGGGGAGAGGAAGAGTGGGCTAGACACGGTGAGAGTATGTTTAATGAGAGGGCGTGTAGAAGGGCAGTGTGGGAAAGGGGGAGGGGGATTAGGGGAGATGTGAGTAAGACGGGGAGATGTGGAGTGAAAGGGCGGGCAGAACTGTAGTGATGGAAAAGGATGAGGGTGGGTGGGGAGGGGAGGAATGGGTAAGACGGGATGATGTTGAGTGAAAGGGCGGGCAGAAGGGTAGTGGTGGAAAATGGAGGAGGGGAGGAAAAGGGAGGGGTTGGTGAGCGCGACGACGACTCGATCCCCCGGCGCGGTCTCTTTACGACTCGCGTCCACACTCGCACTTCATTTCCGGCGGGCGGGGCGCGGGCGGGGGCGGGGACGGGACATGAGGGAGGGCGCCCGGGGTGCGGGCGAGCTGCAGTTAAAGGCCTCGAGTGGACGGGGCCGCGACCCGAGCTGCACTCCACGACCAATTACACGCGCATAGAGGGGAATAGGACAATTAGCCGCCATTTGAATTCCATCTCGTATATTAACTCGAGCTAATAAAACGTTAAATTTGGTGTATAATAAAGTTTTTATTTCGTCAGCGGTTAACGCAGATGGAAACGAGGCCAAGAGCTAGTGGAAGCGTCGTCCTTCACCGTGCGGAGGGCGACAAGACGTCTTCTTCCATCTCGCCCACGACAAGGGCACGCAAAGCCCTTCGGCTAGTGGAGCCTCCTCCAATCAAGATGGAGAAACCCCACACCATAACTACCGGGGCCAATCTATTTAACCCGCTCTCTCGAATTCTCGAGACCAGAAGAGTTAGAATTTAAGACAGAGTTGTTTTTTCGTTCTTTTTTTGTTCGTTATTTGAAATCGAAAATTGAACAAGGAAGAGCGCAGTGATGTACAACATCCTTTTTCTTTTGGACTCGTCGAAATTTTGCTACTTAATAACCTCTTATACAAGTAGTCCCTTATTAATACATTGCATTATCATATTACTATTTATCACGTTTATAAATATTATATATATATATATATTGTGACGTTACTTACGTACACAATAATCATTTACAATGAAAAAAAAATGAACCTGAGAGGGGCAGGAGTCTTGGCTGGGAAAACTCGGATATCGGTTATTTGCGAATAATTCACGCTTACGCTGGTATTTCTGGCAAAACAAATCAGTTTTATTACAAAAAACTAAACATGTAATTAACTCACTCACTTTAACAAAATCCAATGATTCTTGAATCTTTCGTGCCAAAACCTGTACTTATTCAGTATGCTCGATCACTAGTCTCACTTCAAAAAAATGGGATCCCATGTGAGCTTAGATACCTTAAAACTTTCATTTACCTTAAATTGCTAATCTTTACTTTGTCATCTGGTTATCTTTCATATCTTTGAACCAAAATTCCACATACTTAATTACACCTTCCAAACACAGACAATACCCATCCAAAAAGAAAATCTCTCATTAGCTTATTTACAATAATTCAAAATGCACTCCTAACTTTCTAGCATTGTTCATAGTCTGTTTAACTGTTTGAATACATTTTCATTGTGTCTCCCTTTCAGAAAATATGCAATTACTTGGCTCAACGCCGTCTTAGTTATGACTGCCTCTCGTTTGCCTATCTTCCAGTTACACGAGTATTCAAATCTACAGTCCCCGCTACGTCGACGTTTCTTTCGCCTAATTTCAACTCTAGTTTTCCAATACTTATCGTGCGTCGAGAACTGCTTCCTGCTGCAAAAGGTCGCTCACTCGCCCCAGGTGGCGGCCGCGTGCCGTGGCGATAAGTAGACCTTGCTCGCTTCCCCGTCCGCGCGTCCACGCCGTCCCGCGCTGTTCCTGAGGTCCCTCGGCCGCTCACTTTCGACCCCAAATCCTCTTCCGTCCTATTCGTGGTCGTCTAGTCGCCGTCTTCTTCTGCTCGTCCCCGTTCCGTCTTCTAACACGGTCCCCTTCTTTCTTGTACTCGTTCCACCAATTCTTCTGAGCGGTATTCTTACACGATTTGGACTTTCGTGTGCATTTAAAATAGTTTTTTATCACGCTCACTGCCTTTTAGTAGTTAAATACTTTACGCAATTGTTCATTAATTAACTTGTCCAAGTTCTCAATCACTTCCTGGGCCACTCGGTACTCGTAGCCTCTAATAACCATTAAATCCCTCCTTTACTAACGACTCTCCTACTCTGCTCTAACGGTGTCTCTCCGCACTCGCAAAACGCCAAAATCCAATAGCCTCTCCTCACAATGTCTCTCTCTACGTCTGCACTCCTCGAAAAAAGCCCCTGGAATGGCCAATCATGCCACCTCTTCACCTTTGTCCGTTTAACCGAAATTCCCCCCTCTCCACTTCTCCTCGTCTCTCTGGAGTCCAATGGGTTGACCCCGTCCCTCCACCCCTCAAACGACGCCTGATGTGACGTAATTCTTCCCACTTCGTTGCTCATGCGACGCCTCCTACTCGGCAATTTCGAACGTATTGGTTTCCTACTAAATGTTGTACGGGCCTCCCACGCCCACATATGATCCACATATCATAATATATATATATATATATATATATATATATATATATATATATAATTGTTTCTCGCCTCAGCTTTGTTAGTCTATTCTCGGTCGATCTCGCGGAGGCAAGACATGAATCAATGTTTCTCTCTCGGCAATTACAATCGTTAGATCTCAATTACACACCTCTCTGACTAGTTTACTGTTTATTGCATCTGATTCAAGCACAAATTTGCTAATTTTCACACTTGGATTGAATGAATCGTATGTGTCAGTATTAATAAAGTGCTGAGCTTGCTTATTGTTAGTTTATTTGATTGTGTAGGTCAGATTTATTTTTTTAAATTTATTTTTCATGATTTATTTTTTAGGTCACCCTTGATGAGGAAGCATTTGAAACAACAATTTCCTTTCGATTTTCATGTTGAAAACAGAATCTAGATTGTTATTACTGTCGACTGCTAAATCGATTATTATGATAGTTTTCTTGAACTTGTTTTCGAACAATTATATCAGATCCATTGTTCAGAGCTGACGTGTCTGTAATGATATTTTGTCTCACTATGGATTCCAACACCAATTTTCCAAGCTTGTGGCAATATGGTATTAGTAATACAAATTATTTTAGAATTCAAATCTCTACTTTCGTGTTAATTGTCCGTGAATGATATTATCCATATTTTCGTGTATGACTTTATAGACGGTGGGGTTTTATGAGCTTTATGCTAGGCACCATACCTACATTCATTACTAACAACAGAGTTTCTTATAATTTATCGTAAATAATTTATTAGCCTGATAAAGTAGTCTGAGTGACTATCATCATGCTGCAGTCTCTTGTAATCGTAAACGAAACCTTTAGAAGATTTAAAATTATATTATTATTATTATATTATTATTATTATTATTATTATTAACTTCTACAACACTTTGCGCAAAATGTGGGATGTTCCAAATAAAGCATTTTCTTGCACTTCCCAGTTTTTCGAATCACCCGGAAGTTTAGCCAAGTTACTAAACAAATTTTGCCGAACAAATCCCAGTGATCCGATAACTATCTGGACGACATGGGCTTTTACACCCCACATTCAGTAGATCTCGATTTCCAAACTCTTGTACTCTTGTATTTAAGACGTTTCCCCTACTTTCTTGGTTACGACGTTTTGGTCACATGGCACAGCAACGTCAACAAGTACACACGATTTTTTTCTCCAAATCCTGGATAACAATATCCGGTTTGTTTGCCGCCATCGTGCGATCAGTTTGAATTTGGTCGTACAATATTGTAGGGTCCAACAGATGTCACTGATTGTGGTGAGTGTTCGTACCACTTGGAACATGTGTTTGGAACTTCGAGGATGGTGCAGATCTACCAGTGGAGTTAACCACATACCCTGTCGTGCCTTTTCACCTAGTCCTCCGCTTCGCGTCTCTCGTTGCTAGAATTGGACAAGTTGAGATGATATGATCAACGGCTTTTACTTGATCCTGGCAAATGCGACATTTATCATCTTGGGAAATTTTGAGAACCGCTTTATCACCATGTGTTTTCAACACCTGATCGTGGGCAGCTATTACAAGTGCTTCTGATTCTGGCTTCATTTTCTCCCTTTTAAGCTGCATAAATGATTGATCTTTATTGATCTGCACCTTGTCCATTCTTTTTAGACATTGTCCATGGAGTGGTTTGTCCCTCCACGATTTATTTAACAATTTTTGTGTGTCGCATTTCATGTTAAGTAGCTTCAGAATTCAGTGTCTGTGTTATTCTGCATGTCTTGCATTGTTTTCTTTGCAACGCTTCTTGCTACACTAAAAAGTCTCTGTTTCCTATTCTTAGGTCAGATTTCATGACCTGTCTAATTAGTGGGTCATCTTGATGACTGACTACATACTTTCCAATCCCGATGATTGCATTACGCCAGGAAGATCCAATTTGTCTCAAGCCTCTTCTTCCCTCCATCCATCTCCTCCTCCTTCTTCTTCATTTCCATCTTCTTTACATTAAAGATGTAAATTTTGTCGCGAAATGTAAGGGAAACTTGAGTAAACGATGTTAAAGAAATTTTGGTCATCTGTGAATCAAAATCACAATTGCCCGATTGAATTTCTAAACAGAAGCTGCTACAATATGACTACTCCGTGGCTTAGCTCATCGCACGTTTTCCAACACAGTAGCTTCTTCTATTTTTTCCTTTTTCTTTTTCTTCTTCTTCTTCCCTCTTTTCCTCTTTTTGCGGAATCCCATAGTTCTCTCCGCATCCCGCATCTCCGACGCCAAGGACTTCGATCCTGCCATTCTTCTTCCTGCCTCAATTCCTCCCGCGCCGAATCCATCGTCCGTCGGAAATGCTCTACGCCTTCTTGTTGTTCCAGGAGACTAATACAGCACATCCCTCTCTCCCACTGTGCGGTGCAATAGCGAACTACGTGCGCGTTCTGAGTGCAATAGAAGTCGGAGGAGCAGTGAGAGAAGCGCCACTGCGGTTGCGTGAGAGAGGCTGGGGGAGTGGGCGCTGTCCACTGCGGTCACCCGCACCACGCTCTCCATTTGTCAGCGTCTCCCACCCACTTCCCCCGGGGGGGAGGGGGCGCTCGTTAGCGGCGACGTCTCAAACTATTTCTCTGTCCTCAACTTCTATACAACGGTTTAGGTGGCTCAGGGCACCAACTGTAGTCACTGCACTGCCGCTGACCGGGAGGTCCTAGAGTTCGAGCACCGATGGTTGCAGGATTTCGACACTAGCTACATAGTTGGGTCGAATTCAGCCACTGTTCAAAGGAGAATTCTAGCTCATGGATTCTCTGATCGTTAGTTCTCCGTGGTTTCTCCGATCAACTCCAAGAGATTGACGGAGTGTGTTTCCTTCCTCTTCCTTGTCCTATCCTCACCCCTTACTTACACACACACACCACTTATTTACACACACTTACCACTTACTTACACACACTTACCACTTACTTACACACATACTTACCCCTTACTTACACACGCACGACACTACCACACCCGAGAGACCGATCAGGGACTTAGTGCTTGTCCCGGCTGGAGCGGTGCCCTGCTCGTGGGATATGCTTTGTTGGGGAAACCCCCGCTCGCCGACCTGAAGCAAGTCAGTGCCTCTCGAGGAAAATATGCTCCACACTTACGGGACTAATGACCATAGCCGTTGACGAGCCCGGACACATGAAATAATCAAACACCTTCTATAGAACATCCATTTATGACATTATAGTCATTAATCATTATATTTAAAGAAATTGAGGCTTACACTGACTTCTTAAACGCACTTATACTACACTCAATAGTTATATTACATTATTGTTATGTATGTTTACTGTTCAGTGTTTTTACTTCCCGTATACGTACGTATATACGGAGTAATATACGTAGTATAGGGAAAGTTATGTAATGCTGCGCCAAAAAATGGTGAATTTTCGCCAGAAAAAAATTCGTTGCCGAGCCGTGATAACGAAAAAGTGGATAAAACCAGTTTCTAAATTAAGAAAAAAAATCCCCTAACAAGTGGTGTAGCCAGAACCCTTCTGTCCGTCCGTCCGTCTGTCTGTCCGTCCGTCCGTCCGTCTGTCCGCCTCTGAACACTGCTAGCGCCTAAACCATACGTACGGTTTCTTCCAAAATGGATATTCCCCGGTCAATCTGGTTCGAGTCAAAGCTTTGAGATTTTGAAAAATATTCTATAAAATTTGGGGTACTTTACATGAAACACCCCGGACATTTTCAAAATTTTCTCAAAAATGGCTCCAAATTTTTTCTTTAAATTTCTTGTAAGAACAGAGTAAAATGCACTTATTAAGGTGGCATAGGTCCGATTTTCACGATTAACTCTGAATTTTCGAACATTGCAAAAGATTGAATTTTATTCGGCGTCTTCCTCCAACTACAAAATAGCAGATGGAGATTTTTCCTTCAAATAAGATTTGTTTTTCATAGTGAGTTTTTCTTTAAGAACATGTACACTTTTTTGAAAATTTTAGTACTTTGCGTGCAATATTGCGTGCAATTTGTGCAATTTTAAAAAATACAAAAATAAGATTTTCTCAAAAGGGCTCCAAATTTTTTCTTTAACTCTTCGGCGGGTGCGTAGCAGCACTCAGTGCCGTATTCTTACATTTTTGTTGATTTCGTGTAAATAATTAGTGTCGCACTCTTGAGCTCATAGTTATTCTTCATTCATTATATTTTGAGCCGGATGACACTCAAATCACGATTTTAGGAACTGCCGATCGACCGTTATTCATTAGTAATTCAACCTGCGTAACGGTTGCGGACTCCGTACCCCACGCGCTTTGTCATATAAGTATAATATTTTCGTTTTTTATCCATTAGAATTCTTATTGCTGTTTTGTTATTGAACTTTATGACACATGTTGGAGTACTAACTACTAATTCAAATTTAAATGCTTTGTTTCCAAAGAAATGTTAGATGACACGTTTGCACCGTATTCATTCTCCTTCATGTAACACGTATACCAAGACAGAGGGAACGAGTGATGCATCAGATTCTTATTAATATTGTTATTTCGTATGCTATGTAGTTAGTTATTATGAATTAAAATTTATAAAATCATAAATAAAGAATATTTTCTTCACGTTCAATAACAAAAGTAATAACTATTGACGCGAAAATGAAATGTGATAAATGTCGCACGGAGTGCCGCACGCGCCTGCTGGTGGGAAATGATTATACGCGCCCGCCAGAGGGTTAAACTTTTGGTATGAATATTGCTAAATGTACCCTACGAGAAGACATACTTCATATTGCTCTATTCTTTTGTTTTTTCAAAAATTACAAAAATGTAATTGTTTTGACTTGTCTCTCACGTCGGTAATATTTATATTAGTGGCGATTTGTTTACATTATTATATTTATGAGTTCAAGTGTTTTAAATAATGTCATATAAAGTTTCCGCAAAACTCAACAGTTTTCTGTGAAAACTAGCTCATAATTGCGCATTTTCAGAAGCACTCAAACGCCATTTTCTCATAAATGGCTCCAAAATTTGTCTTCAAACTTTTCGAACGAATTGTGCTAATTGCACTCTTTAATATGAAGTAAAGTTAATTTTGTTTTTTTTTGTCTTGTCAAAAATTACACAATGTAATTTTTTGAAAGATCTCTCATATCTTTAATATGCACATAACCAGCAATTTGTAAACACTATTGTATTTATGACTTCAAATGACTTCAAATGAAGTTTTTTGAAAACTCGAAAATTTTCTGTGAAAATGGTTATTAAATTTCTCATTTTTAGTAGCGCTTAAACACAATTTTTCTTAAAAACGGGTATGAATTTTTAAAGGAAAATTCTATATAGGACGTGATTTTTGTGCTCTTTAATATTCTAAAATTAATATTTCCGTTCTACCATTAGGAAACCCAAAACTTCAGAAAATGTCGAAAAAAGGTAATTTGGGCGGCGATAGAAGGTAGCTGGCACGAGTATGTGGCAATTTCAAATAGCTAGCCCAGACCAAAGGAAATAGAAAACTAATACGGGAAAGTCTGTGCCATTCTGTAGCACCAGTAGTTATATGTAGATGTAGGTGTCGTTTGTATGTACATAGGTGTAGGTGTAGGTGTAGGTGTCGTATGTATGTGTTTATTACTCTGCAATGGACATTGACATCCTTTCTGTCTACAGTATTCGACTCATAACATAACAGCTTATGACACATCAAAAAAATCTTTGACATCGAATTCCCCACAATCTATTCACTGATTCCCTTTCTCCGTACGAAAGAACAAACCCACTACACACAATGACAATCATGTTATTTCTCCACAGGGCGCAGGCAGATGATGCTGTCAAGTCCTGAGGTGAACCGTAAGCGACGGGCAGCATGGGGAGCTGACCAGTGCGAGGGACCAGGGCAAGGGCGGGGCTCGGCGGGGGCGGTCGCGGCCTCCGATGCCCGGCGTTCATGGCTTTCCGGATACCCGATAACATCGACTCTCGCTTGCGACCATCGGCAGTCGATGGCGAAATCTTTGCGGCCATCGGAAGCACTCGCTTCATCGCCGTCAAAGGCGCAGCCCTCGGCCCTTCCTGGCCAACGCGCCCTTCGACGGAACGGACGGGGGAAGTAGGGAAGCCACTTCTACTGGTGATGGGCAGCAAAGGGACAGCTCGTTAGTGAAAGTATTGCAAGCCAGAAAGGGCCTTAGGACCTTTTTACGCGGTACAGTTTTCGTGTAGATTGTCGTAGGTAATACCATGAGTGCTTTGGAAGTTGTCGATAAATCCCCGACTCGACGAGGAGAGGATTTATCTGAGTGGAATTTAATAGGACTATTTCACGAATGAAATTATGTCCAACAGAGTTCCAAAGTGTGCCAAATATTGAAAATAACTGAAAGCTGTGGGGTTATGTTATATCAAAGAGGTTATGTTATAGTACATACGCAATTTATTGACAATCGACATAGCGATCGATGTTCACCGCCTCCTAAGACACATGAGTCACAATTTACGGTTGGCCAGTAGGGACAAGTGGTAAGAAAAATCGGATAGAAAAAGCGACAAACTTTTTGAGATACATCGCCGTGATTGGGGCATTTTGTGCGTATAGTTAAACCCTATTAGTTGTATTTTCACGAGTGGAATAGTCATATATAAAGTGAACAGAAACTTTAAGATCCTAAACTTAGTACAAGAAGCCCCATGCTATGTTTACATGATCTCCACGTTTTCTGAATGACTAGTTACTACACGCCGCAAGGGCCTCTGCCGGCACCCAAATGAATTTCCGACCGGAATTGCGCTGTCTGAGTACATTCATTCTCCAAATTTGTGTACGTGCGTTCTGAGCTACTTTATTACCATTTTTCAGCATTAATGAAACATGAGAAAAAATAGAAAGACTGCCGTCGTTGTCGGTACAAACATGGTTGTGGCTGCGAAGGCTGTAGGGAGTGCACTGAAATAACGCTTCGAATAGAGGAAGTCTTGGCTGCCTCAGTGAGATTCAGTGACTCCCCAGAAAAGCCGATAACTCGAATCCGCCACGCCAATACACAAACTCTCACGAATCGCATCTAACCAAACTATAAAATTTAAAAGAATAGAGCATTTCTGCCGTAAACAAAGCCGTTAGCGAACGAATCTGCAGCTAGAAGCGATAGAGTGAAAATTTACGTTTTCGGTATGAAACAAGTTGAACATACTCAAAATTTTTCATTCAGAAATCGTGAGGTCTGAAAAGCACGTTCTCTGAACGTCTGCACAAAAACTGTACCATGTTTAGGATGCTGCCAACAGAACGAACAATTCGATGTGAACAATACTGTATATACTTAAGCAGGAAATCTACGACATTGCAAGTTACGAGACACTTCTCCTCTCCTCATTTATATGAGCAATATATGTAATTATACAAATGACGTATTGCATAGCATTTTTCAGATGCATCCTCTTTCATGCACACAGGAGATCGCCATTCAGTATGACCATGAATTGGAAAGGGCAAGTCTTGTGAACATTTTTATTTTCGCTTGATCGTTAAACGGAATCAAATTTTGTTCGTGAGAAGCTCAGCGTTTTCCTCCAACAAGACGCCCGATGGGTCACGTAAGATGGGGACCTGCCGTAGACGGACCGGTGCTCCGCCGACACCGCTCCGGTGGCGGTGCCACGCGGCCGACCCGCTCAGCGCCCGCCCCTCCGGCAGCCCTTTACGACTTCCAGGAAAAGCGATATGAAAGAAAGCCGCCCTCAAATCTATCATTTCTTCATTTCGGGAGATTGTAAAGCCAACAGAGACTACTCGACGACGGCCTTAAATGTCAGCGGCACAAAGCGATAGGACGGCGCGTAAATTTTAACGCACCCGCCGCCGCCGCCGCCTCCTATAAATTTCGGCCTCCCCCCCACCCTCAACCAAAGGCGAGGGGGGGGCGGAGCCCCGCGACGCATAAACGCGCCCTCTACGCCGCAATGATACGCGCGCGAGGATAAATATCGGACGAATATGCCTGGGCCGCCCCGCGCCGTAAAAGCCGTCTCGGCAGAGGCGCCCGTCTCTGCCCTGGGCTGTCCTGCGAAGCCCTCCAGAAAGGGTCGTAAGGCTTCGCTCCTCCGCCCTTCGAAATAAAACGCCTGCGAGGCTTCGCGGGAAGCGCCAGAGACTTGTCAACAATACACTTCTTACGACTCCTCGATATTTCCGCGAGCAGTAAAGCAGACGTTAGCCATGAACTGCTTCTTATTGCTCCTCCGTACGACGATCCACGGTTCCACACTCCTCCTGGGAAAGAATGCGTTTCCACTTTATACTCCCAGTGATAACAATCAAATATGAATCACTAGCATTTCGAAATACGCTCTTAAGAAATCATGGAGTATAACTTTCCGCTTCTGGAAAACGTAGAAACTGTTGAAAGCGTGCGGAATCACGCTGTCCTCGGAAAAGAACGGCGTATTGACATTCAATGTTTTTTTTCAATCCTCAGCGGTTGCGCTGTACAAACATAATAAAAGCCAGTCATATCACATGTATTACATATTACCATGTTACATTTACATGATGCGATATAATTATGTTCGTTGATGACATTGAAATTCAAAATGTTCGCAACTTGAAATGTCGCAGATTGCAGCCATTAACTTTCCATTAGCAGTGCATCACGGGCATTTTATGCAATTAATCGAGCATCCTTCTGTGGAGTGTGCGGTTTCATAGAGGGGGCACATGCGTCACAAACTCTCGTCAAAAATATTCAGCTTTAAGAAATAATGGTTATTTCGAATATAAAGAGAATGAGAAAATAAAGAGTATGCAAAATATGGTCGTGTTGTTAATGTAATATGTTGTTAATGGAATTATTTTCAGATTCAGGAACTTTTCATGATACAGTTCACTTCCGGAAAATTAAAATATTGAACGCCAATAAATTTATACTTAAAATTTCCTACATTATAGCTTGGATATTTTTGTAATAGAATCAAGCAACAATATATCTTAATTTCTAGAAAGCATTTTTGATATTACTCTAACATTGCATTAGATCACACACATAAAGAAGATACAAACTAGATATATACTATTTTTGGTTTTCTTCTAATTATTAATACATTTATTAAATTTTCATTAAAAATTTTATCAAAACTAAATATTTTAATATTTCTTGGTAGCCAATGCCACGCCAATCAAACCAGCCTTTATTTTAATGAAAGGTATGTGTTGCTTGTCAGTATGTGTTCAGTGGTGAAGACTGTCACTACAATGCCTCTGACCGGGTGATCCTAGGGTTCACGTCCCGACAATGGCAGGATTTTCCACACTAGCTTCACAGCTAGGCCGAGTTCAGCTGCTGACTGGAGGAGAATTCTGGCGGCCAGCTGCTCTGATATGTAGGTTTCCGTGATTTCACCGATTAATACCAGGCGAATGCCCGAGCAGTTCCTTAAAAAATGGGCCGCGGACCGCGCTCGATCTTTCCTTTATCTTCCTTGTCCTATGTTCACCCATTACTTACACACACTTACATGAACTACATAACCACACTTGTCGGGAAACCGGTCGGGCTTGTCCCGGCTGGGGCGGTGCTCCGTTGGTGGAAGACACCTGTTTGGGGAAAATCCTGCAAGTCGACCAGTCGGCGCCGGATTTCTCCATCCCTCTGGGAAGATCACCGCTACCTCCCGCGATAAAGAACATACACTACACTTCGGGACGAATGACCTTAACGGTTGATGCTTCCCGGAAACATCAATCAATCAATCAGTGGTGAAGAATCCAACCAATTTAAGCAGGGGGCATTAGAGAGTTTTTGCCACCTCAGACGTTAAACACTATTGATCTTCTGCGCATGCGCAGATGCATTCAAGTCATTCAAAATTTGAATTGCGCATGAGCAAAAGATCGATTGTGCTTAAGGTCCGAGGTGGCAAAAACTATTTGCAGCGACTTCTTTCATGCGCATGCGTGTTCGTGAGGAGCGAGAAGGGCGCCTTCGACCGTCGCCGTCGCCAGGGCGCGCGCTCGCGAGGCCGAGCCTGGGGGCGGCGGGGGGGCTGAGGGACGCCGGGCGCGAGGGGTGGGGGCGCGTCTGATTGTGCGGGCGTCGCGGCGCCGAGCGGCGACAGGTGACAGCGGCTCCTTCGCGGCCGCTCCGGTGGTGGCTCGGGTTGCGCGCGCTGCACTGCGCTTCGCCTCGCTTCGGCTCCGATAGGGCTCGCTTCGCCCGCGGCGCAATCCGAGACAGTCCGCGCCGCGCCGCCCCGTGCCGTCTCGGGTTCCTCGCAACGCAACCCCTCCCGGAGCAGCGCTCCCAGAGACGTTATTGTCCTGCAGACGCGAAGCGGACCGCACACAACCACCACCAGCAAAAAACGGCAGCTCGTCTTTTGTGCGGAAGGAATGCCATTGATTCCTCCGACTTTTTTCAGATGTGCATTTCGGAACTAATTGTTGGGTTGGAGACCATCCGAACAATCAGTTCGATGTAAACAAAGGTATTCAACTTCGCCAGGATTTGTTGGTTAGTGCCCACAGCAGAAGCGCCATTTGCTAATGACAGCACTGTTACGACAGTGCTTCCATTAATACAGAAGCGTTTCTGTGTTAAAAGAGATATATGGAAAATGGTTATAGAGTTGGGAATATTTCTTTATTATAATGCAAATGCCCCAGCGGTATGACCTTATCTGGATTGGATGAATGGTTTCAAGAACAGAGCAATAAGGAAATTTGATATGAATGATGAAGAAGCAATGGGGCAACGGGAGGCAGGGGAAACGGGAGAATGTGAATCTAATTTGTTGTCATTTCCCATGTGGAGGGATAAGAAATGGAACCCCGGTCTCAGCGGAGAAGGCGGACTGTCTGACCGCTACGACACGCGTCGCCCCGTGTAGAGTTGTATAAGGCGCAAGCCGTTAAATAGAAATAACACATGTTTCATATTTGCTCTATGGTGGCTCAAGGAGAGCGTACCCTCTACATGCGACATGCTTCCCTCGGTGTGATCCCGGGTTCAATTCCCAGTCAGGGCAAAAATGGTTGTAGCTTCCCTGTAAAAACATCTCAGTTTCTGCAGCAGTATGACTAAGAAAAACTCAGACAGGTCTAGTTTTACAGTTACGGCAAAAGGAAAACGTCCCGTTTGCCCCATTCTCTCTCACTCTCTAAGAGTGGGTATTAAAATAGGCCCCCAATACTGGGTCACCGTTAGCTATCCGGCAAAGTCGGACAATCGACCCAAAATGCCAAATACAAATATTTTGGATGTTATTGGGAGAGAACAGCTACTACAACAACGTGGCTGGTGAAGCTGAGCGCATCGGGAGAACAAGTGCAGCGCTCGGCACGGGGCTGAGCAGCGCAAGCACGCGTCCGCTTGTTGCAATTACCGCAAAGCGCATTAGCGATCGCTTTGGATTCGCGCCGCGTCCCGCCCTGCCCGCAAACTTCCCGCACCCGCGCTGCCACTCACGCACCCATTTCCTGCACCCACTCCCGCACCTACTCTCCTCAAGTCTACCGCTCTCCCCCGCCGCGCCGCGAAGATCTGCTCCACCCTCACCCCCACTCGCCCATTCCTCCCGTTGCTATGCACCCCTTGACCCCGCCCACAAGCTCCCCGCCCCGCTCTGACCCGCCTCCCACGCGACGTCCTCGCCCCGCCCCCGCGTCCAGCACCCGACGCCCCAAGCCCCACCCCTCACCAGCAGAAGACGGCGGCCGGAGCGGCGACGCAGATCACCGCTGCGCCGCGCAATGAAAATTCAGTAGGTGACCGCGCGGGTGCGCTCGGAACAATCATTTGCATAGGGCGAGCGCCGCCCAGCGCCGCCGCGCCTCCATATTCATCGCCCGAAACAATGGGCGGGCGACGCGACGCGACGCGGCGCGCGCTGCCAGAAGAAGCCGTGCCTGTGGAGGGTGGGGATGGGGGGTGGGCCTGCGGTCGGCCAAGACGCGGCCGCAGCTACGTCGCCGCCGCTCAGCCGGACAAAGGCGCGGATCGGGTGTCGCCCCCGGGGAAGCCCCGGGCACAGGCCGGCCGAGGCGGAGGTGGAGGCGAAGACGCTGGGGGGGACCTTTCTATGGGCGCACGCCCGCACGAGCTGCTCACGGAACATAATGCACTCTCGGACGACTACTCTGAGTGAATGAGTTGAATGAACGGTTATGTATATAATGCTAAACAAGTATAAATGATGGGTGAATGTACGATGAAAGAAAAAAAATATAATCCATACAGAAATTTCGATGGTGTAACGGTTAGCGTATCGGACTGGTATACCTAAGTTCGCGGGCGCAAACCCGATCGAAGCTGTAGATTTTTGAGGGAGAAAAAAATCCCTCGTACGTCTTCCTTCGGAAGAAAAGTATGTAAAGCCGGCTGTCTTATGTTGTACATTTACATCATGTAAAATATCATCAAACCTAAAAGAAGCCTCTGAGGAAAATTGAAATCGCCAGTTCTTTCACCCTAGAAATACTTCCTTTCTCTGTTAGACGATGAAAGGAGCGTAGCGGAATTTGCATGGTCAGGCGGATAAGCAGGTCTGATGGCTTGATCCTCGCCACGTAAAATAAAGCATGAAGGGAATTGAAAAAATAAATTATTTTCCAGCATTAGGAAAAAAATACTTATTTACTCGTAACTTAGGCGTACAAAGTGCTCACATTTTTAACTGAACAATTAGATTAAGTTAATTTTTGTTCGTTATTAAGAACTCCCCTTTCCTCTAGCTGATTAAACCACAAGGCGGTGACTTGTTGCTTAAAATAAATCTCCACGTTCACATGGTTACTGTGGAGGGAAAAAAAGGGGACTACTACTCGTATAAACAAGTAATGTCCTTCCTCCCCTCATTTGTTTTCCAAATGCGTATTTGCTCTTATTGTTAAGAGAAGTTAACCACGCTGTCAACCTTAAAGAGGCTGCAATGCTCTGGAGATATCATTTGGAGGGTGTGGAAGTCAAATGGTAAACGATAACTCGTTATTAATTAGCTAACTTATCTGTGACAGGGTGTTCTAGGGGACTGATGGTTCCGAATTAATCAGGTCGGACGTTCCAGTCGCTCGAAACAGTACTACGAGCACGTGCATGCTCCAGTTTCTGAGGTAGTAAACGTACCAAAAAGACGTAATTAAAACATACCAACCTGGATATTTTATCGTTTTTTTAAAATAATTTATTAATCCTTGTTCGGCCTTTAGGCCTTTCAAGGTTTTGAATCATACATACAATTTTTATACAAAGTTGATAACATATATTTTATCGTGACTTGTGAGATTTCGAAGGCAACAGAAAAGCCTACGGCGGCGTCTGATTTGCAGGGATATTCGGGAAGCCGTATTTCTCGGTGCTTAGAACGGAACGGAGTAGGGTGGCCGGGTGGGAGCGGGACGCCTGCCAAGACGGCGCCCAGTGCAGCGCCGCTCCGCTCCGCGTCCGGCGTCCACCAGATACCGCTGTCGTCGCGCCGCTCGCGGACGCCAATTGGCGATGTCGCTCCCTCGAGGAGATACCGGACGCGTCGGGGGCGGCGGGGCGCGAGAACGAAAGAGCGTCATCGACCGCTCCGGCGCAGACACATGCACAATCGCTTGCAAACATCCTTCTCAGGGGGTGGTGGTGAGCGTGGGCCCCTTGTGCATCGTATTCCACTTCAGCCAATGAGAGTGCATATTATTCTTAAAATAAACTGACAGGGGAGCCAATGACCCTAGAAGTTGAAGAGTCATTAAACCTTAATAATAATAATAATAATAATAATAATAATAATTCAGCCAATGTGAGCTTCAGGTACTGGTTTGTGTCACAATATTAGCGGGAATTTTAAATGTAACCATATACCGAAATTCTCACCTTGTTACAAGTTATTGAAACAGTTACATGGAGCATTTGTTTTAAATATTGCATCTTGTACTCATTAATCATGATATTTTTGGTTGTATACCTTTGAAATTTGTCACTTTACGACACATTAAAAATGTTTACCAACTCTTCACACACTCCATGCAACATGGCGGCCATCGCCTGGTCTGGCTATTCAAACGAAGTGCCCGTGCTGTGGTGACATGATTCGTGACGCAAATTGGTGCTGCGTAGAACGAGCGAAAATCGGGGCGCTGAAGTAACTCACCCATATCTTTCCATCATGGGTCTACTCAATCAAGGCACAAGGATACTCCAGAAAACGTACAATTTTACCATTGATCTTGATCGGCGATAGCTATTTCATGTACGCCATTTTAATTATTTTAAATATAAATAGAATACGACTTGCTTGGTATTTGAATCGAGAAACTGCAACATAATAAATGAAATAATTATTAAACATGAAAATAAATTTATTAATTAAAATACAGTTCAGAATCAAACTTATTTTTGACGTTGACTTATTTTTCATACAAACACATTTAATTGAAACGGCTGGTGATTGGAAAAGATGTCAATGGTGACAGTGTGGTATGAGATGAGGCATATTATTAAAGGGTGAGACGGGGCGAAGAGTGAGTGGGATGGGTGCTGCTGCCCCCCTCTCTTTTGTAGCCTCGCAACCTCTTATCCCCTCCTCGCAGATTGCATCCTCAGTCCATCCACATCTGATCCCTCTTATCGACTTCTTGCTGATTACTCATTGTCCTCTGAGCCACGACTTCACATCTCGCTTCCAAATCCGCACTCGATTGCGTGCACATAAGCGCCTTCACTGTGCTCTTTGTGTGCGCCGAGTGAGAGCCCTTCGTCGCATGTGGGAGGCCTGCCCTTCGCCCCCCACTGCGCTTCCAAGGGCTCCAAGTTGCCGCCACCAGTGCCGCCGCCGCCGCCCCCGCTGTCACCGCCGCCGCCCGTCACTGTCACCGCCATCACCGCCGCCGACCCCGCCATCGCCATCACCACCACCACAGCCTCCGCCAACGTCTCCGACTCGGCACCACCCTCGTCCCCGCTCCCGCCATCGCCTCCGCCACACCCCCCACCGCCACCGCCATCGCCACCGCCACAGGCACCGCCAACGTCTCCGACTCGGCACCATCCTCGCCCCCGCTCCCACCCCCTCCCCCGCCCCCGTCGCCACCACCATCGCTATCGCCACCGACACAGGCACCACCAACGTCACCGACTCGTCCCCGCCCCCGCTCCCACCACCGACCCCGCCACCTCCACCGCCACCACTGCCACCGTTACCCGTCACCGTCACCGCCACCACAGCCGCTGCCGGGGGCCATAAGGGCACACGTGTGGCGCGGGCGGGTGGGCGGGCGCGCCCCTGTCGCTCCAGTAAATTGACACGCTAAGTAGAAACCGCCGCCCGCCCGCGGCCGCGTTAAAATGTTTCCATCGCTGCGTCACGCTCCGCGGAGACTCGCGGGTGCGGGGCGGGGGCGGCAAAAAGAAGAGAAAGAACAAGAAACGCCCCACTGAATGAGCCACACTGCTCCGGGGCATTCGTTCTAAAATTGGAGCCGCTCTGAAGCATTCAATCTGTGTTACCAGTGAAGCGAAGTATATATAAAGCGTCTGTGTCTAGTATTAATTGAAAAGCATTTCGACTATTAATGTCGTGGTTGTTATAAGCGTCAACTACAATGTTGATCCTCTAGATGAAAAATTACTGAAGTAGATGCCTGTTAATTGAGACACTACGTTAGACGCCTAAAGATGTTATATGATTTACAGCATACAAATTTCAAGAATTATAGATATCAATATTCATTTCCCCCCGAATTTTACTTTACAGCAGAAGACGCAATCACTTATGAAGCAGTACTCCACCATCACATTTCAACATTTTATGGGAATATTTGCATGAAACAGGACAACTGTACTGCATTTATTTCTGCAAGAAATTTGCTACCACCATGGAATGCATTTATTTCACTTAGTGACAGTAGTTTTCACAGTTTTAAACCACATTTCATTTTTATTTCCTCTATAGGTAGTATTTATGATATGTATGGAGCTTTCTCTATTCGTACTGTTTCTCACACTCCTACAGTATTCTTCATGTGTAGTTTAAAAAAGTTATATAATGTTGCAGTGAAAAATGGCGATTTTTCGGCAGAAAAATTCGTAATGAGGTTCCCGATATTGTGAAAGTGAATAATTCTTGTTCCTATATGTAGTAAATTATCTAATACGTTGTTTAGTCATCATCCACGTTTCGTACGTCATTAATACCCAAAAATTGATTTACGGCAAAGTGTCTGTTCGTCTGACCGACCTTCCCTTGTAATGTGTCTCACATCTGCGATTTTTAATAAGTTATACTTCTCCGGAGAAACTATTACACAGACTTAAAGTGCCATGGAGGCAGATATATGAAATGTAGCAAGTGAAGCAAACTGGACAATTTGGTAAGTCAACTCACCTACAAAAAATTAATTTACCGAAAATACTTAGTATATCTTCAATTATTCTTTGAACATGCTGAGAACTAGCAAGTACTTTCTCGTTCGTATAAAGTACAGACTATATTTTCTGACTACGAAATAAAGAATATGTCAATCACAGGTATTTCATATCATAATAATTTATATCAAAGCTAAATCTGATCAAATTTGGGCACTCGAAATTAGCTTTATTTTTCTAAAAACAAAAATATGAAATGTAAAATGCCTTGCCGGCTTGTTTCACCATGGAGGTGAATCCTTACCAAAGAGCAGCATTCAGTATACCAAGTCATACACTGGATCGTATTCCACAGCATTAAAATAGAAGTGGGAGGTTAAATGGAATATTTTAATAGCAGGAGCATTAAAGCAGCGTTTCATCTGCACTAAAAACATTTTCTAGGAGGGTGAATGAAACCAGAAAGGAAAGGATTAGGTTACATGTAAGCTGAAAATCGTTTAGAAGTACAGTAAAACCTGCTCAATGCGGAATCTCAAGGGACCAAATTATTGCCTTATTAGACGAGATTTCGCACTATCAAATGTTATTTTGTAGAGTTTATGTTTACCGGGACCGCGATTTCTATTCACATTAGACAGATTTCCTCATTATACATGCTCCGCATCGAACATGCTTTACTGTAGTTATTTCATTATTACTTAGAAACTTCTTCCCCAAATGTGCCTGTGCTTCGGAGGCATTCGCCTTCCCCCATACCACATTGCCATCCTCAACACATCGCCTCATTTTGTTTCTGTGAACTCGCTTTCCTCCGCTTCCCGAAATTTAAGTCTTGTTTTGAATGTGCAGAAGTCGTTGCCCTGTTGAAAACTGCCCCCAGCGGGGACTGCAAACTGCCCTCGGGTTCAACGTCTTTTCAAATAGCAGTCGGGGCTGAGCGCCGCGCCGCTCTGACTGCAATTCGCCTGCGTTGAGGAGGGGAGGGGGCGTGGGCGGGGGCGATGGCGGGGGCGGGGGCGGGGCGGTGAGTCATCGGCGGCGCCCGTTCGAGCCCCCGCGCGCCGAAGTAATAGCGCAGCGGGGGGCGGGGCGGCATGAAGGGGGCGGGGCCCAACCCTTTGTTGCGAACGAGCGAAGAAGTACAAACAACATCGAGCGCACGCAACGCCTCTCCCTCGCACCGCCCCCTTCCCCTTCCCCCCTCCCCCACGCGCGCTCATCATCGGGCTCCCGCCGCTCACACCGCGCTCACGTCCCTCCAATTTCACACGCAATTAACTCGCAATACCTGCCGTACTTGTTAAGAGTGATGGGAGATTCTAATCCTCAAAACGATTCGACTGCTTCGTTTTTTGACCCGATACTTTTGAAGTATTTTCGTCTTCCTTGATTTACACCATGTTTGCTGGTGTTTTACAATTGTGTTACTTTAATATATGCACTACGTATATCACACCTTCTTCTTCTGCCCTTGACGATTTAGGCCTGTTCAGTCTTCACAGATTTTCCTTCCATCTTATATATTTTGTCAACAAAACTCGAAAAAAAACTCTCTTTTCTGTATTCAAAATTCGACTAGAATATGGTTTAGGATAGACACCACAGAATTATGAAAACGTGCACAAAATTCACTTCTCCCCATAGCTCGTCATACGCAGTTTTTAACTGTTTTTGACGTAAATAAATTTTAAAAAAAATCCTCGGTCTTCTCAAACCCCTCCTTCCTTTCGGTGGCTAGTAGAAAGTTGCTTAACGGTACCTTCCATTCTTCCAATATGTTGTAACCATTTGTATCTTTATTCTTACATCCTAGTATTTATTGGTTCAACTTTCAATTCTGTTCTTATGTTTTCGTTTCTAAACCTTTCCTCTCTTGAGCATCATTTATTTTTACCTAAAAAGCTCATTTCACTTGCCTATATCCTTTCCATCGTTCTCTTTGTAGGCACCCAGCTTTTGCAACCACAGAGCAACACTAAAACATGATATTCCTTACCTTTCTTGTTAGTCTAGCCTCGAAGGCACAGAAGCTTGGAGCTGTGCCCAATTTGGAGGCTGCGGACGTGTAAGGTATGCAGTATTTTCAAATTGACGATGTCGCGTGATTGGATACTCATTATCTCTCACCACGAATCCCTTCTGAACCATCAGGCCGCATACTGTCTCAGTAGTCAGCACCATCAAGGGAGACGAAAGATACCTCCCTGGGCTCCATTGTCATCATCAGCGACATCAGTTCCTCTTCCTTTGTAGATCAAAGAGGAACGGTCACATATTTCCGAATTCGACGCATCTTTCTCAGTTTGTTCTTCTGAATTGTTTTCTTGAAAGGCCTCACCATGCAAAACAATTAATACAGTAACTGTTTCAATATTTAAAACTGTTTTAATAGAGATGCCGAAGAGGAACTGTTATTTTTCTTTAAATATTTTCTTTAAATTCTTGAAACAGTAACTGAGTGAAACGCTTTCGACTTTTTAAAGCTCTTGTTAGTGGTGTGCGATTTGTTACGCTTCGAGTACCTCCTTTGAGAAGCAACCTATAAGGTAAATTGTATTTCTCTTGTGCTCCTCTCCGTAATTAAAATTAACTCCATTTAGTTGTAAAAGGTATTTCGTTGTATTACTGCTATTGTGACTCATAAAAAAACAAATATATAACTAAAATTTATTCTAAAAATCCCCGTCGTCATAACACCGGCCGACACGCTGCGTAAATAAAAGAGGTATTGGCTCATGGACTAAATCAAATGGAGCGTAATACGTTTTTTATAAAAAGGGGAGTTCTCTTTGAAAGTATTTCAAACCCGAAACTGACACGTAAATTGAAACAGTTTGATGCATTGTTTATCGTTGAAACACTTTTGTTTAAATTTGTTTGCAGCAAAGTTATTAAAAAGTAAGAAACGAAATGTACTGTCATAAAAAACGCAAACTATGTACTACATATATTTTTATGTTCAAAAAATACACACGCCATAAACAGTTGTGAATGTTTATTGTGCTCTTGTAAGAATACCAGAGTTCCAAACTCGAATCGAAAACAATGCTTCAACCAATATAACTCGAAAATGTCCCAATACTCAATGCAATGTTATTGCCACCCGAAGAATTACCAGTTCTTAGCTGAAGTCACGAGTGCCCAAACAGAATAAGCAAAAGCGGAAACTGTCGGCATTGGCAGAATTACAATATCAACTATCAGCACTTTGGAGCTCACTCGCAAAACCAGACTGCTGGGGCAACCGTGGCTCTTTATACAGAGTGTCCGGTGAGGAAATGTCGAAACTTCGAAAATAAGCTCTTAACACAATTTTAAGTATATTTTGTCTTATAAACTACGTGGATTTTCCGAATGGCTGAGCCGCAATAAGCATTCAAAAGTCAGTTTGAAAAAGCGATTTCTAGGCCAATATTTGCGTTTTAGAAGCATAGAATCACTGCAGAAACATGTAATGTGTTTATTATTTACAAAAGAAATGAATATATTTGTTCAGAAATAAAAAAATAAGCCTAGTAATAAAAAAGCACCCAATTTACACCATTCGACTGATTTTTTATTTCTCAGTTATTTTTGTCTTTCTGAACAAATATATTTATTTCTTTTGAAAATAATAAACAATTTACATGTTTCTGGAGTGTTTCTATGTTTCTGTAATTTTTGCCTAGAAATATTTTTTTCAAACAAACGTTTGAGTGCTTATTGCGGCTCAGCCATTCAGAATATCCACGTAGTTTATTAGACAAAATATGATTAAAATTGTCTAAAGAGCTTATTTTCGAATTTTCGACGTTTCCTCCCCGGGCATTCTGTATATGGGCACTATACTTCAGTTACTCGTAAAACATTAATTCCGGTATGTCAGTTTGCCCATCTGAATTTATTTATTTACTTATCTACACTATTTGTTTTACTTTAGAATAATAATTGATGTCATTCCAAATTAACTTTCTCATTTTATCTTATATAACAATTATCTCACTTTTTACATTTGTCATTTTAGTTTTTTCTTCAAAACTGTGTTTCTATTTTTGCATTTTATATTTTCCTTTTTTTTACTTAAAATCTATTTTGTATTAAAATTAACAAACAATATTCATTACTGAAATAGACAAAATTTTAGTTGTAATTTAGTTGTTATTTTTGTAGCACTGAAGATGGCCGCAGTGCGTCCGAAATAGCTTTATGGAAAAATAAACACGACAAAACAACACCTCATATCTATTTCTATACACATTAAGTCCGTTGACACTTGGTCAGCAGTGACGCTGTCACCATAGTGATATTCAAGCACCCGATTGGATGACAGCGTCACAGCTGATCAAGTATCAACGGAGTTAATATTTTAATTAAAGTATAGCAGAGACTCGCCCTGGGCTTGCGTTCCAGGCTGCTTCACTCACCCTGGAAAGTAAAGAAGTTGAAACTGAGTATGAGGTGGAGAGCAATATCAATTTCTTCAAAAGAGTAATTCATCAGGCACAATAATGCTTCTCTTCAACGAAACAATGTACAACGAAGGACCAATCATGGGATATAGATTGTCTCCCCTATTTGCAGAATTAGTTATGAGAGATTTGGAAAATTATTGCTTGAGAAACGTGGATTTTAAACCCATTTATTATAGTAGACTCCAACCAGAGCCGAAACGTCGAGATATAAAATTTTAAAAAATATCAAGTGTCTGTTTATGAAAGTCAGAAAACCAATACAACTGTTAATGCTGCCTCTGCAGCATCGCGGAACGGAAGGTCCTAGCATTCCAATTATGACGATGGACATTTTCGACATAAACTCGATCGAATTCCATCAGTCTGGAGGAGAGTTCTCGCAGCCGGCTGCTCTGTTAGGTCGTTTTTCATGCTTTCATCCATCAATACCGGGCAAACGCCGAAACGCAAACGCCTAACAAATGGGTCACAGACCATGCGCAATCTTTCCTTACTCATTCTTGTTCCTCTTCTTCCCTTACATATACACTTACGTTCATTACACTAGAACACACGTTGAAAGTCCGGTGTGGAGGTTAGAGCTTTTACTGGTTGGTGCGTTCCCACTGGGAGAATTTTCTTGGAGAAATAACCCGCAAGCCGACGCCAAGTGAAATATATTCTGATGGATAACTGTTTCTAAACAATTGAGAGGCTATTGGAGACAATTTGAAACTTCACAAAGGGTGAAAAGGAATAAAAGCAAAAATCTATAGTTGATTTACTTTTGCAATTAGTTTTTATTACACTGGATCAAATTTTTCTTATAAATTCTTGTCAAAAATGCTTATTCCCATCTGTACTCAGAATTCAACTTGTATATGGGTGAGGGTAGCGACTCCAAAATCTAAGAAAACGTTCACAGAATACTCTTCTCCCCATAGTACATCACACACAGTTTTTAACGGTGTTTGACGGTAAATAAATAAAAAGACGCAACCTTACGTTCTAGCGGGGAAGAATCACCGCCACCATCCGCGACAAAACATTCACTTCACTTACGGGAAGAAGGATCTTATGTAGTAACTGAAGTGCCCGAAAACAGACTGTGTAATAGAATTGAGTTCACTGAAAATAAGTACCGCCTATTGACCGCATCACATTCCAGAAGTGTATTCTCATTAAGCATGAGATTGGTGGGATTTCATGAGTAGGTCCCGAATTTTGCGACCCTGATTTAGGGGTGTAAATTTCTCATCAGAGTGCAGGAAGCGCAATAAGACAATGCCCAGTAATGAATGTCTGAAACATTTTGATCGACAGGCTCTCCGAACCATGAGATGCACATGCTTGTAATTACTCCTGCTTTGCATTATGCAGACAAATATTTACAAACCAGGAGTAATTGCAAAGATATCGTTCATCTTTGATACAGAATAAGCAATTACCGAAAATCCGGAGATAAGTTTGGCAATTCACGACGATAGCCCGGTGGTCATTGAAACGCAGTATTATTTTTCTTTGTTTTACAGCAAGACGATTCCCGGAATATTTATTTACTCACTCGTATCTGAAGCATTCCATTACATTGAAAAATAATTATACGCAAATATGAAAAAATACGTAAATTAAAATCGGTTTTAATTCAGAATTTCATGAAAACTCTAAAAAAATACTAAATGAAGGTAACATACACATATAAAAATATGTATTTACATGAACATCCGTTTCCTAGTCATTATACAGACAGAAATTCAAAGATTGAAGATTAGTACGATTTGATAGCTTCCAAAGGTCCGGAATACGATGGGAGACATTTTAGGATTCATTTAGGATTTTCAGTAATTTAACAAATATATCTCGAAATGTTCAATTACTAGTGGAGTAAATATACATTTAACAATTATCGACATTTAACCCGCAATTATTATTAGAATGCTTCTACAAATATGTCTTTGCGTAGATATTTCAGCCACGACACACATTTTTTTATCACCAATTTTTAATCGTATGTAACATCACGTTTTTATTGAACTGGAACGAACATTGATACCATCTACGCCGAAGAAAAAGTACTGACAGTTCAAGAATCCAAATTATCATCACATTCATCTTTACCACACTTCCCCTGTAGTCCCCAATACCCTACCTGGCTGCGTGCTTAACGATCTTAGGCCATCGCAACGCTGCTCTGAAAGGGAGGGCTTCAGGGCTGCTGGTTCATTATCTGCGACCGCATCTCAAGGCGCCTGCCCCGTTGCCTGTCGCGCAGTGTGTCTCCAGGGTGTCGCAGCGTGTCATCGGGGCGGAGGGGTTGCTTGGGAGACGGGACAGACGGGACGAAGGGGAGGATGGAGGGCGGGGGAAGTTTGGGAAGGGAGGAGGGCATGGAGACTCAAGGGAGGTGGTGGAAACGAGGGGGTGGAGTGAGTTGGAGGGCCGGGGTGTAAGGGGAGGAAGGGAATGAGGTGGTGGAGCTGGCGGGGGCGGAGGGGTGAGGGGTGGAGGAGGCGAGGTGACGGACGAGGAGAAGATGGGGAAAGAGGGGTTGGAGGGGATGGGGATGTGGACATAAGGGGAAGAGGGGTTTGGGGTGATGGAGGAGGCGGGGGCGAAGGGGGGAGGGGGGAGGAAAGGGCGGTGCAGGGGGCAGACTCCCACGCACCGCCACACCATCGAGCACATGTGGCGATGCAGGCTGCGAAGGGTTGAGGGGTCGTTCAAGGCGCGGCCACCGGGAGAAACTCCGATGGATGGCTTTCAATGAGCAACGCTTCGTTCGTCTGTATACAATTGCTGATCGGGCAAAGGTAATATAATGAAAAGTTGGGAAAGAGTTCCTTCTGGTAAAAAGATTCCTTGTGGTAAATCGCACTTTTCATAGTTAATTGGCATTGCACGTCAGCTTCTCTGGGATCTGCGAATGTAATAAGAATCTCATCGTTGTAAAGGCTAATGGTAGCTATGGATTCAGATTTTCTCGAGTAAATTATTCATTGATGAAAGTTATTTTGCTGCTTGCTATCAGATTGCAATAGGTTCTCTTAATTTTTTACGGACATTTTGTTATAAATTATGTTCAAATCTGAGAACTCGTGTGAGAGAAGGAGAAAGGCAGAAAGAGAAAGTGAGAAACCGAAAATAAACGAGTCTTCAGTACACTTCCACAAGGCTTTTCATAACTGTAGTGTTTCTTCAGATGCATGTATCAAGTGGACCTCATTTCACATACATATATTTGCTTTTAATGATACCCAATCTGAATACTCATTACTGAGAGAATTTATTCTTTATTAGCCCGATGAGAGATGGGGTCTAAGTAGACTCTTTTGACTAGCACTGGACATTGACAGCCGATCATCAAAGAAATATGGTAAGATTCTAAACTGGGTCATCTACCAGTCTCAAAAGTTGTTAAAATTGGTTGAGCCGTCTAAGAGGAGTTAGTCTGAAACGCCTTTCATTTTTATTTACATAGATACTCATGTCGTTGAAAATTGTGTGCTCATGAGTTTTCACTGAACCTAATAAACCCCAAATGAAAGAAATTAAAATCGCATATTGAAACCAGTTCTAACTTTATTTTACTTTACATGTAAATGTTAGAAGTTCACGACTGTGACCTGTTCATAATCAACAGCCACGAAATACTTTTTTTTATACAGGATCGTGGATTTTTCTTTTTCGTCTTAGAAAAGGAATTATGCATCAAGAAAATTTCCAAACCCAAATGCACATATTCTTAAAAAACCAAAACAAAAATTACCCATTGTTCAATACCAAAATCAATATAACATAAAGATTCTCTTCTCTTTTGATGAAAAAAAATTGACAACTCAACAATTCAAATACAATTATTTAATTTTTAACACTTTGACAACAATATAAAGGGAGCATCAAGCACAGTTTGTAAAGTTAAAGTTACATGCACTTAAATGGGCTTGTTGCTCTCTGCCTTTACTTTTTACTAATGCAGGGTCTAATGACCGTTATTTACTCTGGAGGCTGTCATGACACGCAATCACTGAACGTGGGGGTGGCTTGGGGCACTATGTAAATACCGTCAAGAGCCTCCTACGTCTTAGCGAACTGGGCAAACTTGATGCTTCGCGCAGTCATGGCAAGTTTGTAGCGAATGATAAGGAGAAAAATATAGGAAAGGCGATTATTACCGACCTCTTCTCAGGGCCTTGCGTCACCCAACGGCGCGAAGCTTGCGACGGTCAGCGGGCTGGTGTCGCCGAATATACGTCTCCGCGCAGATCCGGATTCTTACACGGCAATGTGGACGCCCGTAAACCTAGGCGCAGCAGCTTCAGTGTCCGTTTCTCTTTTTCCTTCTCACCATGCTCACCACCACTCCCCAATAGCACAGTTTTCGACCTTCCTCTCTCGCGTCCCAAAGCCATCTCTCTTGCTCCCTACCGCGTAGGTCGGCACAGACACTCTAATTCAAATATCTCAGAATATATATAAATGGGGGTTTCCAACCTCTTGCAGACGGTACTGCCCGCGCTATTTGAATGTAGCGTTGGTATCTGGCAACCACAGATGGGTAAAGGTTACAATATAAAGAAAAAATACAGCATATTTGCGTAGTAATAAAACTTTTGATACTTAGTTTTTTAGTTACTACGACTACAGGTTATAGAAAACTACTTCGCCAAATTATGAGGTTCAATAGTCACAGACAAGTATTTTGACATCAGCAACTAAGGCCATTTAAATGCGCAGTTATGGAGGAAGGCAAAAATAGTACAGAACTTCTGTAGAGAAAAGAACTGTCTCTGGAGAGAAGGCTTATTGATAGAAAGTTCGAAAGACCACTGCAAATTATTTTCAGTAAAATTATGCAAATTATCCTCAGAAAAATTACTTTTAGAGATTCAAAAGAATTGTGAATTGTTCTTCAAGAAACGATCCATCAAAATTGTGCTTGGGCATTTAATTTTATGGGGAATACTGTGCCTGGTACATACTTAGAAATCTTCAAATATATTTAAATTTAAGGGTAAACACATTTTTCCACTAAACACAAACTTCACTCATCTAATACTAATTTAACACTATTTACCTTCCAATGGAAAAATTTGCTGCAGTTACGCGTTTTTTTTCTAAAGAAAAGATATCTAAACACTGGGTATAAAAATCTTTGTTATTTCAATACTTTTTGAAATGGATTGTTCCCATATCACAGTTAGAGAGTTAATCTTTCTATCATCGAGTAACTTTTTTTTCTTTTTAATGTAAGGAGATATGGAAAGAAACCCATTCCAATATTTAATGTTACCACAATACATCTAAAAAAGATATTCGCACCTCCTAGTGTGGATTTGTTTCGAAACTACTTTCGATTCTAGAACGTACCTCTAGCACTTTATTCAGTTGCGCGATTTCCGTGACATTATCCTTGCTGTCGCCTTGCCTCCTTTATGAACTGCCCCAATTAGGTTCTCCGCAATCCCCGCACAGTTCTGGAACTGGAGACCAACAGAAGTTTGTGTCCAATTAGACATCTCCCTTTCAGCATGCTTTCCTATGAGAAGTGGAGTGCCACAAGGTGGCCTTTCGGGACCACCGCTATTGAAAGCGCTGCTATCGGCCAGCGCTGTCCCCGTTGTGCGCGGTGGCGCGGCGGGTGGCTCCGGGCGACAGAGCGGGAGGAGGGCGGGGGAGGGCGGGGACGGGGAGGGTGGCGGGGACAAAGCGCCGCGGGGGCGGTCCGGCGCTGGCGACCGCTCGTTTGTCAACGGCCGCGACAGGACAGCGAAGGGGTGGGCCGCGCGCCGTATCGCGCACCTTCCGCCGGGCCCGCGCGTCCTTCATTTGTCAGCCACCGGCCACGGGCCGCCGCCAGCGCGGCGAATGCAGATTCACCCCCGCCGCTCCCCCTCCCACCGAGGACGGGCGCGGGCGACAACAAATGGAACGCGGAAAGCGGGCGAAGACGATCTCGTGGCCAAAAATGAAGGATGGGAAAGAGGGCGACGCGGGAGGGATCGCGGCCTCAAAGAGGGAAGAGGGGGGGCGGTGGGGGGAGTGGCGGAGGGAGAGGGTGACGGTGCCCGTTGCCCCTCCCACTGCGCTGCGGAGCGTGATGGACGCGGGCGCCGGAAGCGCTGATTCGCATCTGTCTCCGCCGCGCGAATGGGCGGCCGTGCGGGCAGGCGGGGTGGAGGGGGCGGAGGGGGCGGGGCGGTGAGCAATGGGGTCGGGCGCGGGTGATCCTCGCAGTCCATCGCGCTCACCGGACGACGCGACGCGGCGGCCGCTGCTCTCGCTCTCTGCGGGAAGCGCCTCGACCTTACTGCATTCACCCCGCGGGAGAATATTCGCCAATATCTTCTGTTTCCACCCCAAATGACATTCTTAAATGGTCCTATCTAACATATGCTTGTGATCCTTCAAGCAAAAAAATGAATATAAAAAAACTCACATGAAAATACATTTTCCTTTGGAAAAAAGGTGAAATAATACAAAAACGAAAATTGTTACTCGAATTAAATTGCTCCATACCTTCGTACAGTAAAAAGTAACAAGATTCTTAGATATTGAAGAAGAAAATTTAATTTGCATTGTGAATTAATGGGACGTATAATTATTTCCTTCGTAGTGATGTATTCGGTCATCCTTTATTCAATGAGTAATGTATAACTGCATTATTTTAAATTGTGTGTAAGTCAATATTTAATTAGTATAATATTTCATCAAAAATAATTATGATAAAAGTATGAGTAGGGAATGATTTTTCAGTTCCCATCGGAATTACACGCTCCGGAATCCCGTGCGCCCCAGTAAATCGTGCGGTTGATGTTATAGTTCAGCGGGTCTGTTCGCTAATTTCAATACCATCGAAATATTTCATCAATTATATTGAAATTACGGATCCTATCATTTTCGAGAGGAGAGTATTACACAAAATTAAATTGCAGATTCATAGTTATGTATTTCGTAAATGTCGAATCGTTTGCTTACTCATTAATGCTTCTGTGTAAACAACATCTTATTTTTGTCTGAGAACATTTCTTTTTGTACCATACACTAATTTATATACATTATGTTATTAGGCCGCGCTCCTAGTTGGCAAAAAGCATTTAACCGGATGATAAGGGCCGCTGAAACGCGAATGAAACATGACTTTTAGAGCAGTCTAGAGACATCTACTCCGGGCTCCTACTCCTCCCCTGGGCATATAAAAATAGAATATACTCTCCTAATTTAAGAGTGGGAAATTAAAATATAACTGTAGAAGATGTCTACACTGAATGTGATCGATAGGGGGCGGATTTTAATGTAATGTCATTTTTTCTTTCCACTTTGGAACAATGTCGTTTAGTATAGAAATTAATTTTAGGTTACGACAAAAGGAAATGACTCCTTTGTATGCGTCTTTTTTTTTTGCACTCTGTGTCGGTTTCGACTAATAAGTCATTTTTTTTACCTTTTCCCGTTTTTTAAGAAGTTTTCGCTGATTTCATAGATTTCAAAGTCATTTAAATGGTACTTGCTTCCAATAAAACTTAGGCAACAAATGTTCACCATGAGTTCCTGAGTAGCCGATTCGATTTCTTCGCTTGTCAGTCATTGTGAGTACGTGTGTCTTCGAGATGTCAGTCATTGTGAGTACTATTCATTCCAATGCTCCTGTGACGCATATCAGCGCCATTGTCAATTCGGCTGATTTCCCGATCACTAAAGACAGAGAACTCTGGTAAAGATCAAACTAGCAAACGTTTGCAAGCCGAGTTCACTTGAACGAAAAGAAGAAGCCTCTTACATCAGTAACATATTCAACAGCTTGAGTTGTTCATTTGAATTGATTTCGGTAACATTTTTTTCGTCATATTTCTTCTTTTAGGGCATTTCAAAAACATTCTAAGAGCATTTTATTGATCATTTTGGCATTGTTTCAGAACATCAAAATCCGCTCCCGAGTGATCAACATGCAATTTAGTCACTACAAACAAAAGAAAACTTTTCGAAATACCCTGAAAGGAATGTGTGTAGCGCTGTATCACCTGACGTGAGACTTTGAGTGTACCCTTTCGTACGGAGTGAAACTAGATTTTCGGCCGGAGCAATGCCGGAACTCTCGGCTGCCAGTCGGCGGCGCAATGAGGCGAGTGTGCTCGCGAGAGCGGCCCTTCCGTATCTTGCTAGCGCGAGCGATGTGGGCGGGGCGGCGGGCGAGGGGGAGTGACAAACGAGCGTCGCGGCGCGCGCGGGCCGTCGGGTTCATTACCCCGCTCGTAAATCCGCATCGGCTCGAATTAAAACGCGCGTAATTCGTCATAAGCGCGCGCGGAGGGGTGGAGCGGGGCGGGGGACTGAGGGGGAGGGGAGGGGAGGGGCGGAGCGCGTGAAAAATCGGGTGCGTCCGCGCGAGCGCCGGCGCCCAAGAGACGGCGCAGAGGCAGCGGCGGTTGGTGGGAAGAGCCATGCGGTGCCGCACCCCTCGTCACTCTACCTTATTACCTACTACACTCTCCCTTACTAACCGTCACAAAAAGCACTGCACAACCAAATAACTAAATAAAAATAATTGTAACAATAACAATAATAAGTGAAATTATTATCCAGGGCGTCCGGAAAATCTCTTTCATCTTGCTGGTGAGAGGTCTAGCAAAAGAAATTACGTTGGTAACACGAGCATGCAGCTTGTAACAAAATAAATGTAAACTGCGTACCCACCACAATCATAAGGATTGCTGAATATTTTGTCCCCTTCACTTGTTTCCGAGTAATCTGGTTGTTACCAACTTAAATGCAATTATCAATACGGACCTGATTCGGCTCAGTGCGGAGAGACTTTACTGGCGCATTGTATAATATTGTTATTATTATTATTATTATTATTATTAATTATGAATGTTATAATTACATAATAATAATAAGGGTGTTAATGGATAATAACAGGCCTAATATCCTTTTCATTTATAAAACCAACAAGATAGCCTTCATAATTGATATTGCAGTTCCTCTGACCCATAACATCAGGAAAAATCAATTACAGAAAATCAGGAAGAGGAGCTTGCAATACAAATGTAAAAAATCTTTTACTTAGTAGCCAGAGATGTAGTCTGATTGTAAAATATTGAAATATTAAATGTTACTTGTTCGACAGTTTTCTAGACTTGTAACTTTTAATAACAATGTATTCTGGGACTTGCTTAAAGTAGACGTTTCAACATGCGGTGTTGTTTTGTTTCCTTATAAGTGACTAGCAAAATACCCGACGTTGCCTGGGCATTTTTCATATCCACTCCTTGTGACAGAGGAAAAAAATCAACTTTATATGAACCCCAGCGTTTAAGATTATTATTTTTAATGTAATTGGTTCAAATTTTAATAAAATACTATAATTTTCTTTCAGTTTATTTTTCTGTACATTGCTATTAGATTTTAAAAAATATCATACGCACTACTAATGGCCATTAGAGCAATCTATGAGGTACTGTCGCTCTGCTTCTGGCCTCTGGCCACAAGTATAAGGAACCAATGTATAAGGGACCAATGTAAATGTACAAGAAACCAATCTGCTCGTAGTGACAGGCGTAAAAGAATTATCGTGGTGCATCTACCAACATATTACTTAAATTATTTATTTTGTGGATTCATCTTTAGGCAAACTTTGCAAAGACACTGCGAAAGTCCTGAAAAAGAGCTTGTAAAATTTTCGTATGTATTCATACACTATTTTTTGTGGTATCGATGCCGGATACATGTTGAATTCGCTTTTATTAGTATGGATAAATGTGATTAATTTTGGTACTGTTTGAATGAGTATATGCATTTGAAATTTGCACCTTTTTTTCTAAGAAATGTGCACAATTTTCAGCGAAATTAAAACTCTTTTTTCGCACAACTTTTATACCTGAAATTCCTAGCTCCAGTGGCGAAGCTGAAGGGTAATATGGGAACCTTAGAATATCCAAATTATTTTTCAACAATATCTGTCGTTATGTGTACTTTAATAAAAAATACTTTTACCGCATCGTTAAAGAAAATTACATGTTTTCAACTCCTTCACCCCCGCTTACGCGCGAAGGAATTAGTGGGATCTTTAGCTGAGCGAGGAGCCTGCCAGTGAATAGACACCGGCTGGCTCTGCCGTGCATGCGCACAAGAGAGCGCGCGCAATCCTCTCCCACACAATGGGGCAGGGAGCCTAGACTTCCAGGGGCCCGTTTCACAGAAGTTACAAGTCCACAAGTTACATGTGGATTCACTGTTAACTTGTTAGAACCGCGGCAATCGCGTTTCACAATCATATTAGTAATCACTAACAGTTACAAGTGAGTGCCTAGTAGTTCACAAGTGAAATTCTACAAGAAACAAGTGTTCCTGTTTCTCAGAACTTACTAGTAATCTAATAGAATTGTACATGAGTAGTATTATGTTACAAGCGTACAGATACGATCCAGACATGTCACAGACAAAAAATTAATATGTCTAATTTCGAAAATCTGCCTGACCTAAAAGCACATCTCCCTTCCCCGCCCTCTAGGTGTGGGGGGAAACAACTTTAAAATCTTAAATGGATAGCTCCCATTTTTCATTAAAGAATTTGATTTAACGTGATTAAATCAGTGCGGGCGATTTGAAGTCGCTGGACGTACATGAATACAAATAATCGGATTGTTTCTCTCGATCATAAAATGTTTTAGACCAAACATGTATTTTTTTAGTGTAGAATCCGAATCTGCAATAAAAAGTGGGGGGTTCCATTTAAGATTTCAAAGTTGGCTCCCGCCTCACCCCCAAGAGGCGAGCGGAAAAGTTTGATTTTAGGTCTGAGAGATGTCCCCCTTGGAGATATTATTTGTTTGCCTTTGACATTTCTTTGCACGTTGCATATTTTTCCGAGTTATTTTGATTTGTACAAGTTAAATGGGCCACCCTGTAGTAATTGAGTATTTAAATAAAAGGTAATATTTGTATGCGTGTGCTCGATAGATGCCAGACTAGTCACTTGATTTATCGAAAGTTTCAATTTGTTCTTATTAATATCGTAATGTATATTTAGAGAGTGGTTTGAATGGAATACAATAGATGAGGGTGTTGTTTTTAGGGTGAAATTTGTCACAATTGAAAAGCGTCCTTCCGTTGCAAGAGGTCATAACTCGAATTTCTATCCAGAGGTCTGTTTCAAGAGGCATCTCTCTCGTTTTTAAACGGTTTTATTGTCATTTATTCTTTACTGTCTGGATGCGGCAAGAGTGGTTTCAATGAGATCCGATGTTGATTTAACAGTATTAATTTAATACTGGTTTTATGCAGATTTTGACTGCAGTGTAAATTGCATTGTTCTACTCAAAATCGATAAAATTAAGTGGATTTAGTAGAGCTTCATACAATTTTGTAAGTATATTTCATAAAATAATAGTTTTTTAATATTGCAATGGTTAAATATTAATTGTGATTTTACACAATGCATCAATGAAACAAAAATGAATTATCACACAAAATTCAATTAATGTAATTTTTATTGAATAAATGAACTGATATGGAAGTTCTATTGCATTGATTTAATTCACACCCACACACGCATGTATACATTTAGCAATACAGCAGTAAATCCAGGTCTGATAGAATATAATATAACTTCTAAACACTAATAGTTATACTAATAACATATAAATAAACGTGATGAGTTGAATACTATGCATCATTCTACCTTTCGACAAAGTCAACACACTATTTTTTCTATCGATTTTCTTGACGTCTGAAGCACTCTTCACAAACGTTCCACGAGTTATTAGAGCATATTCTTCTAGTCCCGACGCCCCCGCTGCAGAGTTTGCAGCTCGTAAGCACCCCCCCCCTCCCCGCCGCCGTTGCGGGCGAGCTCCGTCGCGTCACGCAAACCGCCAGGGGCCGCTTTACGGCGGCGCGTAAACAGACGATTTTTCACAAATAATCACCCCGGGGCTCCTCGGCGGCGGCGGCGGCGGCGTGCGCTATTGTGCTAATTTCGCGCGACGCACAATGGAGCGCCGCCGATTATTACTCGCGCGCCCGTTTTTCACCGCCATTCAGCCCCGCGGCCGCGCCGCGCCGCGCGCCGCGTCCTGCGTTGCTCTAATTCCGAGCGGGGCGGGCCGCGCGCGCCGCCCTCCGTGGGTGACAGAGATTGAGTCGCGCTCTTGCCTCCCCGCGCCACCCTCCGCGCCCCTTACCCACTCCCTCACCCTCGCCGGCCATCGTGTGCTTTCCACTTTGTTCCGTCTTTTTCCTGCTCTGACCGTCGCCGCTCCGCTCCTGCCCCGCTCTCACTGCGAGCTCACCCTTCGTTTTTATTTTCTCGCCTTGCGAATACTTCGTAAGAAGAGAAAGCCATGTAAGCGTGCGGCGGAAAACGGGGAATTTTCGCCAGAAAAACGCTTATAGCCGGGGTCTGGTAACGAAAAACTACGTCATTTCTATTGCTAAATTTAGATTATATTGCTAAATCCTCTAACTCGTGGTGTAGCCAAAATCCATGTTTTGTTGCTTCTTGCTACTGAAAAATCGATTGACGGCAAAACGTCCGTCTGTCTGTCCCTCTGTAGTCAACGCTAGCGCCTAAACCGTTCAGCCGCTTTTTCTCAAAATTGATATTCCGCAATCGATTTGGCTGATCTCAAGGGTCCCGGAATTTCAAACCGATATTTTAACTTTGGGGTATACTTTACAAAAAGCCGTTGAACATTTTCAAAGTTTTCAAAGAAATGACTCCAATTTTTTTAAAGGTAGTTTTTCACGGCGTACCAAGTGCAAAGGTGATTAGTCCCGTAAGTGTAGTGCATATTTTTATTTGTGATTTTGGAAGGTGGCAGTGATCTTAACTTACAGGATGCTCCGTCGGCTGGCATGTATGTAGCTAGTGTCAAGAATCGTGACACTATCGGAACTCGAACCCTAGGAGCCCCCGTATAGAGGTACTGCAGTGACTTCAATTAATGCCCTGAGCCACCTAAATCGGTCCACTCTTCGACCCGTTCTTCTTATGTAAGACAGAAGTCACATAATAACGAATACACCAGAACTTTAAAAATTAAGTTAATTAAGTCATTTCTTTTGTTCACCTTAATAACAAGTATCCCTTTCAAAGTAATTGCCTACGCAGTAAACACATACATGACTCCCAGCGTTTGTTATACTGAAGGATTGTATCCCCGTAACTATGCACTACACGGGCCATCATTTGGAGCTTCGTATGTTTACATTAACATATTGTAATAATCCCCCACCCAATCATTCATGGGCAAAACTAGTTAATAAACTAGTTTTGCCCTGTTCTTCTAACTTCGCGGGATGCGGAAAGGAGCAAGTCTTGCAAACATGCATTGCAATGAAACAGATTATTTATTCTGCTGTGATAATTAAAATTGCATATACATTTAGGTTACACGGCCAACGTCTAGCAATAAAGGAAACAACAACTACTACTGCAAACACTGCATGTTGCTGACGCAACAGTTCATTACACACCGTTTAGATGCCCTTGAAATGGGCAGGTAAGCTGGTGACCCTGTCGCCCTGGCCCTCAATGTTGGTGGCCACACAAAGGCTGCGGCGGTGGCGGCGGCGGCAGCGGCGGCGTCGACGACAGCGGTGGGTCTCCGCCGGCCAAGCTGGCGGGGGCGGCTATTGACCGCTGGCAGATTATCAGATGAATCTGCTATGGCAAATGCTGGCGAGTGGCGTCCACGCAATCATCCGTCACCATACGACTCCAGCCGACTTAACACGTGGAGAGCGTAACATTAATGCTTGCTTCACTACATAAAATGACGAAATCAAGTGCAAGTCTCGCACTTCGCGAAATACGGCGGATGTCGCTCTCCCCCTCAAGAGCCAGAGAGGCCGTTTGACGCTTACTCGTCGATAAAATTTGTCGGAATCTCTTTAAACTGAGCTTCTTCCACGATCAGCTCATAGCACGTATACCCGTTTGATACGGTGGGGATCGATGTACTGTTACAATATCTACCTAAAGAATTCAACACATATTCATTACTAGAGACCGAATTTTTATGTAATTACATATTTTTTGTCTTTCTACTTACTGTTCTCAAAATTGTAATCTTGGCGAATCATAGCCCTCCTAACACAATATCGTTTTTTTTTTACATATTTTTACATATTTAGTACTACATTACATATTTTGCTCTTTTCACAATATATTTTCTTGTTTTATCAATTTTCTTCTATTTAATTCTATATTTTTGATAAAAAGATGTATTTTTTTTAAATATCAGCATTTTTCCTACATTATTGGTGAATCTGGGTGTCCAAATCATCATTGACACCGCGTTTTGTGATCTGTAACCTTAATTTCGGAGAAAAATTTGCGATCACTGACGTGTAACACATCGATGAAGATGCTACAGTGTATGTTTGCTGGTAGTAGATCTCGCCAGTTTGTGAGGTGGCTTCTATTGCGATTAGTCCGGCTGCTAAACTACGGTCCTGGATTACAATAAATGAAGCTTTTTCTACTGACGAGAAAGTTGTATGATGTGAAATGAGCAGTTTTTATAAATCTAATTTCGTAATACGTAAATGTATTTTATTATTAGTGTATTTTAATATTACATATTATATCAGATTTTACATATTTATTACATATTCTTACTATTTTCATTACATATTTATGTACATATTTTGACTTTCTATACTACAATTTTTCCGGTCTCTATTCATTACTATATTTTTGATTATGAGAATCATAAGGTTCTTTCACTTACCTTCATGATGGCCACAACCTAACCAAGACCGAAACTTCAATAAACATTATTACTCAATAATTCTTTTGAAGTCTCTTTGGATGATGGTCGTGATTTATTATTCAATGTTTACATTAACAGCCGCTTTCCGATGCCAATCCGGTACCCGGAGAATACCAATGAGGGGATCAACAATGAATCCCAGAATAAATTGCAATATAAATCAAGGAGGAAAATGTTTCATTTTTATTAACTACGTAATGTTCCATTATTTAACAATACATAACAATAATTTGCTAAAAATTTGTGTTAAAATATTTTTATCTGCAAATTTGTAAAGTATTTTGAGTTTTTGTGCTAAATATTTTGAACATTTTCTTGTCTGTCCTTGCGGTTCTTACCACGGCTTAGAAGATGGCCACGACTATTTTCTGAAGAACTAGTTAGACATTCATTCAGTTGCTTTGACTGCATAACTGTTCACTACATCTAGACACTGCAATAAGATTGCAAAGTGATTTTGGGCAGGCCTGGTTGTAAGAAAACACCAGAGTTTCCAAGAAGCGATTATGCATGGGGACGATTTCCAATTAGGGAGTTTTTGCACCCTCAAACGTTAAAGCAATCAACAGCACTATCGATTTTCTGCGCATGCGCAGTTCAATTTCGCATCACTTTTGTGCATCTGCGCATGCGCATAAGGTAGAGATTGCAGTCAATTGCTGCCCTCTAAGGCGTGAAAAAACTCCCTATTAGGAGGTTTGTACACCCTCGAACGTTAGAGCACTATCGATTTTTGCGCATGCGTAGTTCAAGTTGCGCATCACTTTAGTGCATTTGCGCATGTGCAGAAGATCGATAGTGCTGTCCGCTATGGCGTGCACAAAATCCCTAATTGTTTCTTAAACTTCGATAAAGAGATGAAGCTGAAACATCACTTAGAAATAAACGTTTTAACTACAGAAAGTTTTTGCACGGTATAGCCTGCAGCAACGACTGCAAGTCTCAATCTTTTATGCATGTACAGAAAAGTGATGCGAACAGCACATGCACAGATTGATAGTGCTGTCGATTACTGTAACGCTGAGTCGTGTCAAAACGCGGGTTCGTAAAACATCGATCCTTCCCATTGTTAAGTATATTCGGTGCCATGAGAACGAAAGCAAGCGTTTTCCTGAGCCGGATACAGTTTCCGCATTCTGTTGCAGATTATCTTCTGTAGTAGCGACGTGGAGAGGGGACTGTTGTAAGTGAAGAAGAACGTGCAGGCACCGTCGTTTCCTTCCCTCGGGGCATATTCAGCGGCGTAATGAGGACGCCAGAGGAAGGCGCGGGTGGGGAGGACTGACGGCCAGGTGCAGCCACTCAGCGCCCCGAGACCGCGCCACAAACGCTCGCCCAGGGCTGTCGCCCTCCCCTTCGCCCATATGGCACAAAAGTGGGCGGCAGTGGCGGCGAGGGCGGCGGAATCCACACGAAGGCGCCTTTCGTATAGGAAATATTATCCCAAGAAGCCAAAGACAAGGCGCCCTTTTTGAACATTTGAATGAGGACTGTGAAACTGATGGAAGGAAAAAGGGTGTTCTTCATTTTTATTGTTCAGATTTTATTGATAGACACTTTTGCTATTCTCTATGGGTTGTTGGCCTTTTTCCCGCCCCGGCGAATGCCGGCATTGAAGGGGTAGGTAATGATCGTACTTTCTCACGGTGTCCCAGACCGGATTAGGATTTCAACGAGAGGATTTCCTTAGAGTAAGCAGGTCCGTCTGACGTTTCTGGTTAATTAACTTGTTCTTCAGGAATATTTTGATGTCGTCGCTAAGACGCGCACACAGTCATGAAAATGTTTGATTTATAAGATTGGTAAGAGATTTATAAGCTTGCTACCTTTCTGATTACGGCGGACTTTCCAAGGCATACAGCCATTTCTAAAAATAGAACTCCCTCACGGTTTGTTTAGCTCTAGAATGTTATTTGAAAACTAATGAATATCTTCACCATCTGTCTAGTATAATATTTTAATTTAATACCTAATTTTATTTAAAATTTAAAATTGTACTACCACACGCCATGAAACACAAAATGCACTTTTATAATATTTTCAACAAAGAGAGTAGGGTAAATCTTTCTTCACGTATTGAGTATTCTTAAAACTGTCTATGGAAATATATACTATCTAGATTCTCATCTTGAATTCTCGGCTCTCTCTCTCCCTCTCTCTTCTCTCTCCCTCTCTCCTTTCTTTCCCTCTCTCCTCTCTCTCCCTCTCTCCTCTCTTTCCCGCTCTCCTCTCTTTCCCTCTCTCCTCTCTCTCCCTCTCCCCTCTCTCTCCCTCCCTCCTCTCTCCCTCTCTCCTCTCTCTCTTTTTCTCTATATCTCTCTCCCTCCCTCTTTCTCTCTCGCTTTTCCTCTGCCTCTGTATCTCTATTCCTTTCTCTCCCTCTCTTTCTCTCTCACACTTTCTCCCTCTCTCTCTCTCCTTCTGTATCTGTCTCCCTCTGTCTCTCCGCGTGCGGCGCGCGGTCTCGTGCGCCATGGGAGTTGTTGTTGCGCCGGACGTGTAAAAGTGACGGGGTTTGTGGTCATTGGCGACGGATGTGGGGGGCTAAGCCGCGCATCCTTCTTCTGAGGGGATGACGCCCGGTTTAAAATAATTGGAGGCGCCGCGCTCCAGATGGGCCCCATTTCTCGCCCCCGCCCTCCCCCCCGGCCCCACCCCCCACCTTCGCCCCCGCTCGCGGGCTTGAAATGTGACGGCTCTGGGGCTGCGCGCCTCTGCATAGGCCCGCTGCTCTCACAGCTCGTCGCGATGCAGGAGGGGAAGGATGTGTTAGAAACGGGTGTTAAAATTTATGTTCATAAACAAACAATATTTATCGACCATTTTCCTTTACGTTGAAATTTGAGCACATTGAGCAGATTATTACACACCCTTAGAATTGAACCAATACAAATACAATATTATTTAAAATAAATAATATATATTGTATTTAAAATAAATACAATATTATTATATATAATTACATTTTAAATACATCTAAAAGTTATTGAAAGTTGTCAATGTTCCGGACGATTGGGTTATGGCCTTTAACATGACAGATAAATTTAACCATATAAATTGATTGAAAATTAGCCTCAGCTGAGCACAGTCATACTGAGTTCCAAACGAGTTGGCGTAGTAATCAGAGCTAGAGCCCAGAAATTTTGCAAAATACCTTTTTTAATTGATATTTTTTGACTTTTAACAATAGGAATCATTGTACGTCAGAGGTGTTTTTATAGATTTCCATTTTAACGTTTGGGCGATTACTTTCCCGTATACGTACGTATATACGGAGTATATTCGGCGTCTTCCTGCAACTACAGTTGTAAAGATTGTTATTAAGACTGCAACTACAGTTGTTTTTATTAATGAAGTGTGCTCATCAAAAACAGATCTTTAAATAAGGTCATGTTGAATTTTTTGAAAATATGAGTAGATTTTCTTTAATTTCGTGACTCGTAGTAGCCCGCTCGGAACTGACTGTGCTTCGTTTTCGTCGTCTTCTTACAACTACAATTGTGAAAATAGAGGTTTTTTTTCAATGAAATGTATTTATCAAAAATACATCTTCAAATAAGGTCCAGCTTAATTTTTGAAAATATGAGTAGTTTTGTACTAATTTTGTGACAAACATAATATCCCGCAGCAAATTTACTGCGCTTCAGACAGTTGGATGCTTCGTATGTTAGAATTTGTATATTATTCTTTGTTCCTTTCTTACATTCAACCTTTTGTTACACATGTACACATTATTTTTTAGAAATGATTTAAAACCTATTTGAAATATACGAAGTAAAAATTGCTAGCTCTCAGGGAATATCGTCAGTGCAGGGAATGCAACAATGGAATTGCGCTTCGCACTCGCGAACTTCTGTAAATTACGTGTCATTGTTGTGACCTGATGTAGCTCTATGAAAAGGAATTATAATTGTCAATTTTATGTTATTTGCATGAAAATATTCAGTTTTCGCAGATTTTTTGCCTTGACCTCGGTCTCGGCAAAGAATCACAATCTCGACTGTCAAACGAAAACTTTCTACACTTAATATTAATATAACTATTTTATTATATGCGTTTAGTACTAGGGGGTAAAATGATTACCTATACAAAATGTTAACTGTTGCTAACTCTTTTGTTTAATGCATATTCTTAGTTTTAAGCTCATATATTTGCTATTTTACGTGCATATATTGCCAATTTTAAGTGCATGGTTGCATGTACATTTTTAACTTTTCTAGTGCATGTAGTTTCGTATAGTTATGTATACTATACATTTAATACCATCAAATCCTTAAAGAAAGTTACTACGTGTTGAATAAAAGAAAAAAAGATGAAACGGTGTCGGTATCTTACGACGAAAGGCAATTCACGATTGAGCATACAGAATTTTCGTAATTATTTTGATGTCAATTGCACATATTCTTATTACTGTATAAACATTACTAGCCACGCGAATTCACATATTCTTGACAACACCGCGATGGAAACAGTGAGTTGCTCGCTTCTTGGTTGAATTGGACGTTTTCGAATAATATTTAAGATGTTAGTAGCGCAGAAAATGCAATATTTCAATATGACGTAGCTGTTTCCAATAATGCGGGAAAGAATGTGCTGTTGTAGCACCACTAGTTTTAGCTGATGTTACCTATTTTTCTCATTGTTTCATATTTTTGCCATATTCTGAATTTTACATTATTATTTCACTTATTTTTACCCTGGCAGCGATCCCGACGGAGCTGGATATAGAGCTGCAAGTCCGGACAACACGAACGCACGGTCGTGTTTTTGTCTATGGAAGCAGAGGCTGCCTTAAAAGTCTAAATGAAAAAGGAAGATGATAAAAGTCAAGATTTTTTTATTATTCTCAGTGATGCCGACGGGCTTTGTTCGCTCACGAGGTATACCATCCTTCTTTTGAGTATTGCCTCCGATCTCCTTTGAGGACAGTTTTCTGCATAAGATATACGCTGCTCAGTGCTGACGATTACACAAGTGCTAAGAACGAAAAATCGTATTCCGTTTTCACTGACGTCATTTCGAGATTCAAAAGGGAGTCCACAATATCCAGTATTTTGAAAAGTCAGCGTCGAGAATAAATAAAAAGAAATATTTAGCCATCATACCGGAAGGTCATGGGGAATCAAGATTACAAAGAAAATATCGTTTTCTTACACGCAAGTGCTAAAGTAAATTTTAGAGTAAGAATAAAAATATGAATCATGTTAATTATTAATTGATGACAATGATTCCTTTTAAGTTTTATTTTTAATTGTTTACATGCATTTTTGAACTTTAGCTAGAATAAATGCCTTTTTGATTGACTAATTTAGGCAAAATAAATGCCTGAACTTCCTGCCTCTACTAAAACAAAATTCTAAAGAGGTGTAGATTGACTTCAAAGACTTGCCTCAGAATCATTTCCCACATCCTTGAGTGGTGATACATCTCCCGTGACTATATGGGAAATAATTATTTTCAACAATAATTTCTATTGTTTTTAAATGTAATTATTTGTATTGGTTCATCTTGAATAGTACGTCAATGTGATGAAAGTTCAAAGTAAAATAGAATATAAAAGCAGACGTATAATAAACAATAAGAGTTTATCAAATATTTATTACAAAATATGAATCACATTGAGACCACAGAGCTTGTATATTTATTTACAATCGGTAATGCGACATAATATTTCGTTGCCATGAACTTGTAGCTGCATCCCCGATTCTCCGACACTCGTCAGATATGCTTCACATGACCAAGGATGGGGAACCGGTCTTCTAAGTGGCGTCGTCGTAAGTGGCGTCAGAATACAAAATGAAGGATTATTGGGTCAGTGGCGGCGCTCCTAAGGGGCTGTAGGGCGGCGCCCTCCCCAAAAAAGGCAACATCGGGAAAAGTTGCAGAAAGTATTAAACTTGCAATAAATCGACTCGTTTAATTTGTGCATATCATAAGTGTAATTTTTGAGGACGAATTCAGTTTTACATGTCTTCTTTATGAAAGATAAATGTTTTTAGAATGGGTCGCATTATGGGCTATCGCAAGTCCGTCCGTAGCTAGTTCATGCAAGGCAATGGATGCGTGAGGAAGAGTGGGTGTACTTGAAGTTGGATGAGTGCAGCGTGCTGTTAGTAGGGTTTTGTTCGGCAGAGTCCGCGTCTATTAACTGACCCAAGACTACCGACCCTTTCATGTGATTTCATAAATTACTATTTTATTTTAAGGGTTTTTTTTATAAATATCTTATATTCGCTTGAGCAGAATTGTATCTTCCATCATCAAAGTTAAATCAAGGATGAAAATCCTGATGCCGGCAAATCAGTTGTACACTACATGCTACATATTTCATCGTCCAAGAAATATTTTGAAGAGGTAAAATGTATGTGATAATTCGGATATATTTGTCGCCATCTCCTAATGCCACTGCATCCGTGGCCTGAGGTAGAGAGAGCTCCGGCACTTGCTTGGAAGTATTCGGGGACATCTCAGTGACAGATCAGAACTGTCAATCTACGAAGCTAATCCACAAATTGTCACAAAATAGCTAATATTTATCATATTGAGAAATTTTCAGAATTAAGTTTTTATTTATTGCAGTGTACCACGAGACTATTTTATTTATTGCTCTCTAGCAGTGTGCGTGCTACTTTTCAGAAAACCAATATACTTATACAATATAATCCAATATACTTACATGCGCCTCGTGTTTTGTGTTTGAAAAGATTTTTCATTTAGTAATCTTTCAGAGACATCATTAGTAGAGATCGCCAAAGAAAAAACAGAGAAAAACTGTTTGCTACAGAGATTCACAGATGATTTATAACAGCGCCAGTAGGCAAACTCAGCGCTTTCTGAGTCTCTCTTCTGGTAGCGCTATGAGGAACGACGCAGACTTCAGAAGTTGAAAGGAAGTGTGTTCGCCCATCCACAGACTTCGCAAAGACAAAGAAGCACATAAAGACTCATTCACTCTCCAAACAAATAAAGAAAGACAGAAGGAAGGAAACAAAGAAGGAAAGAAAGAAAGAAGGAAAGAACGGCATTCTTGACTTGATAAGCAAAAAATGAGAAAATCAAAAGCGGTAACTGAATAATGTGATGAACATTAAAGAGAAAGAAAGTTCCTAGTGGGAAAAAGTATCACATTCATGCATTCCGAAAACAGTTTTAAATGTATTCACTCATGCAGCAGAAAGAGCAGTAATCTTTTCATTCATCCCAGATTTGGTGAGCACTAAATAAATGAATAAAAATGTTCGTGTGTACCAAAGTGAAGAGGGCGACGCAGCCAACGAAGTAGGGCATCGGTAGAAAACTACCCGTTGTGGCTGCGGAGTCCGACCAGCGATTTCTATACAGATATGCGATGAGTGGCAGGTCATTGGACCTGTGGCTGGGAACAAAGGGGGAACTGCTACGAGGATTTCCTGGGACATCTGGAGGGAAGGGGGTGGAGGCTGTAGATGGAGGGCGTGGAAGGGCGGAGTAGAAAACCAAAGCAGGTAGCACTCTGCTCTCTGGATCTCACCCATTCACCCCCTACTGCGATTGGGATCTCTAATCTAAAAACAAGTAAGGAAAGTTAGTTTTGTCGAGTTACAAATACTTTGCGCACTAATTCAGATCAGTGGATATTACAGATTTTGGTAGGTATTGTAGATACACGATGATGAAATATACTCGACAATAAGTGTGTGGCAAGTGGAATGAACTCAGTCTGTCCCATTTTGCCCCCAGCGACTTTCATTCGTTAACTTTGTTTTGTAACGTGCTGCTAACTACCTTATTGGAATCAGAACGTTCAATGATTGACAAACTAGAAACTATAGAAACAGTTATGGTGCATGTATTACATGTGAGTTCTTTAGTGTAAATATGTGTGAGAGCAGAGTTTGACTTCCCTCTTTCGTATGCCGGGCATTAGATTATGGCGGTTCATTTCCGTCCGCAAATTCCGTTGGCAGCAGGTCGCCGGCGGAAGCCAAAGGATCAGGCCAACGAGAGGTCGCTTTCGCCGGGGTAATTCAATTAGGCAAGTCGCCAGGCGTTAGCGGCGCTCGCCTCTCCATTAGCGAATTTCCTCTGAGGCCATAGGCACATCAAGGCGGCCCGGAGCTTCGTCTGGAGAGCATCGTTGTGTATGACGCGCAGCTAACGAAGTGCAGCGGTTGGAAAAGACGGGAAATACGTTTTTCGCCGCTCGCCAGAAGACGGAGCCTTGCGATGGCATTCTGCTGAGGAGCAGCGCTGGGCAACGAGGGGCATGCGAGTGTAGCCGCTCCTGTCGAAGCGACCCAGGCCCAGCGCACCCAGACTTTCGCTATTTTAATTGTTTAATTAGTGATTCTGGGTGCGACAAATATTAAGGTCAGTAATCCCGTTAGTATAGTACATGTTTAATCGCGAGAGGGGTAGTTGATCTTCCCCCGCTGGATGGCGAGATCCGGTTACGACCTACCCGTCAGCTTGGAGGTTTTCGCCTAACAAGGTGTCTGCTATCAGCGGGGAACCATCCCTGTCGGGACCAACTTTACGCTCCCGAGTGGTCCCCCAACATGTATGGTAGATTTGTGCATGTAAGTGCGTATAAGTAAGGGATTAGGGTTGACAAGGAAGAAGGAGATATCACACGCGGTCCATGGCCAGTTTGTTAGGGCACTGCCCCGGCATTCGCCTGTTGATGATCGGAGAAACCACGGAAAACTACCGATCAGAGCAGCCGACCGCTAGAATTCTCCAGACAGCGTCTGAACTCGACCTAGTTAAGTAGCTAGTGTCGAAAATTCTGCCATCGTCACGACTAGAACCCTAGGATCTCCCGGACAGAGGCACTGCAGTGACATCAATTGATGTTCGGAGCCACCTAAGCCGCTCCCAAGCGTTTGCCACACCAGCAAACTCTCAATTCAGTCAGTCCATGTGCAGTTCGCCTGCTCCCTTTCACATCGCTCTACACCTTCATTTTCGTATCACACCCACCCACACCCATAGCAAGTCTAAATGGCCCGTGATGTAAAGGATGACGAATGCGTGGTGAACGTCACGTGAACACAATTCCGGTTCAATACTATCGTTTCAGTTATAACGCAATTCGAATGCGTGTCAGCGCTACCCGCTTTCCCACAAATGGAAATAATTCGGCCCAACTTTTCTGGCCGGAACGCCTTCCAAGCAGCGCCGCGCCGTTTCGTTCCCGGAAACTTCTTCGGCCGCGCGCTGCGAGTTGGCGAGGCCGTTGTGCGCGGCCCTGCTCCACCAATCAATGGGAAGCGACCGCGCGGGGAGGGGAAGGGCGGGGGAGGGGAGGAGTCGATCGGCCGGAAGCGGTGCACCGGGGCTTCCGCCGCAATTAAGCGTCAGGGGCGGAGGGCGCAAGGAGAGCAGGGGCAGGCGAAGCCCCCGCCCCCGCTCCGCCCCCGCTGCGAAGCCTCGACTTCTGGGCGACTGACTCCCGGCCGGGAGGAGGGCACGGGACAGCTGCCCTTCGCAAACAACGGCCGGCGCTACACTGATGGCACACACTGGCAACCTTTTCGTCTTTCTACTAAAATAGGAAAATAACTGAATTACACGAATGGCATGGAGCAACATTCACGGACAAATGGGAAACATAGCTTTGCTGGTGAAGAGCAATGCAATAAAAAGGCCGTCCTGGATAGCCGAGGTCGCGAAGGCTAAAGAGTCGTAGCTGCCTTGTACCTGAAGTATCGCCGGCTCGAATCCCACTCGGGGCACGGGTGTTTGTGTGTGTCCGTATACCGTTATGGTTACTCTCAATATTACTTACAGTGGTTGGTATATGGCGTAAGCAGTAGAAAAGCGATCTTAAATACAAAGTAAAAAAAACGCCTAAGTAAAAAGGACTTTCCTGAGAAACATCAAAGACAACGGATGCCTTCGGCTACTACGGGCGAGAAACGTTCCCGTTAGTAGAACTCGACAGAGAACGAATGGCCTTTCGGCTTTCTTTTACACCGTCACATACTTACGAGATACCTACTAAGTTAGGGGTCTACGAAATAACTTGTGCACTGAGCAGGGATTAGGCATAGATAAGTGGTGCTCCAAGACGGTCGCGTTATTAAGATCATCAAGCTTTCGCCTTTAATTTTGCGTGCTCTCGCTGCCATAGAATTGGTAACTGTGCCACGAAAGATGATGCTGGTCGCATTTAGGATTTGCGAAACGTCGCTTTCCGCCGCAGAGATGGCGCCATTTTCGCCCCGTGTGTCCATTGTGTGCAGCGCCGACCGAAGTCTGGATGCGGACACTGGAGCCATGTTGATATTCCACCAACACGACGTCATTTTTCTTCTATATTATGAAATAATTTTCCAAAGTTCTTTCTACTTATTTTTTAAGTTACATAGTGAATTTAAGAAACAATTTTATAAATTACTAGGAAAACCCGGCAGACGTTGTTCTGCCTTTCATCTCCCTTTTTCCCCTCCCATCTCCGTTTCTCACTGTCTCTCCCTCCCTCACCCTGTCTCTGTCTGTCTCTGTGTGTCTCTGTCTCTGCCGCTCTTTGTCCCTCTCATTCACATTTACTTGCGAATTCTGCATGTCTCTGAGCAAGTGAGGTAATATCGGGAAGCTCCGCACCAGCAAAAATGTAATAGAATGTTCTGGAAGAGTTTTAAGGCCCTAGAATGCCTCGTTTAGGAGTTATTTCACGATTTAGATTCAAAATGCTGCCGAATGTGTTGCAGGTTGCATTTGACGTGAATATGTAGCGCCATGTAGTGGAGTTACAACAACATTAACAACACATAAACCTTCTCGTTGAAAAAACACGTAGAAGAGAACTTTTATGGAGATCGGTTCAACGGTGTTGACGTTTTGCTCATGCATACGAACTGTTTTTATATATATATATATATTACTTTATAATAAAGTCGATGTACATGAGTAACAAGTTCAAAATTGTGAATGCATTCGCGAGTTTAAGATCGTGTCAATATAGTTTATAAGTATATTTTTTAAGTGCAAACACATTTGTATTACATAAATGGGAATCCCCTAAACTTCCCCCCCCCCAATAATTAAAACCCCAAACATCCCACTAACCTAAAAAAATCCACCTGATCTACAGGGAAATCCACCAATCTTGCAACACTTACTGGAGCAAATCTCCTACCCACCCACGGCAATCCGCGCAGCAATAAGCGAGCCGCGCGAAAAGCTCTGCCAAAGTTCTGTTAAATTCAACTTTTTTTACAGCTATAAATAAAATTCAAAAGATTTTTTCAATGACTTGGGCGATTTTTTAAGCCTTTCGACCAATAAAAGTGCAGCAAATGGTGAGGAAGTTTTCCAGCTGATCGAGCGCGCGACATTGGTTTGGAGCGGAATTGAGAGTTTAGTGCGATATTGAGGTTAGAGCGTGGATTTACGAAGTTACGTTTTGAAGCGTTTTTTATTAGTCATTGTTGAGTTGTTTTAGCTCCTTTTACTAATTATAGTTTAATTATTTTTCTATTCAAGTTAATACCATGAATTAAAATTCCCCCAAAAATTAGTTTTATATATTTCGTTACTTTGAAGTTGTTTGTTTTCTTCATAACATTTTAGTGAATTGTACTTTCCGTAAGTGCGTAGAAGTTTTGCATTATTTTTTCGTTCTCAAATGTCAAATCAAAACCTGAACAGAACAGCATAGCTAGAAGTGCATTGGTTTCGGCCACAGTTCCTTCAAGTTCTCTTTTTTTGCCGCTACAGGTTCGTATTCCTCCTCCCGTTGGCGTTTATTCGAGAGCGCACGCATCTCAAGTTCCCGTTGCCGTCTCCGCCCTCGCGTTGCCGTTCCCGTTCGCGGGCTTACTGTGGAGCGGTCTGAAGTCCACTCCGCCGGCAGAGCGCGGCGGGTGGCGACTCTTCAATCGGCGAAAGAAGGGCCGATTGGGCGGACGGGCTGTTGGGCGGGGGCGTGGGTGCGGGCGAGCTCTGTCGGCTCCGGTTACACCGCCCTCGGGCCCACTTCTTCCCCGCACAATGGACGACGCAGTTTGTGTAATGATTTAAAGACGCGGGCGGCCCTTCCCCCCATTTCCCAGGAACACAAATATGACACTGGCGCATGCCCCCGTGCTTATTGTGGTTTAATGGACCATGGCCTGCTCCTGTCGCCCTCGTGCGGTGTTTCCTTTCAGAGTAATTGGGCTCCGGTTAAAATAAGTGGGTCCTGCGCGACTAACGGTGCCCCTGCACTGCGATGGCAACAACCCCTCTCTTTCTCTCCCTCTCCCTGAAATCCCGCTCTTTCGATGATTATTCAGTCCCTGTCTCAATCAGTTAAACAGTTAAACGCGTGTGAGTGTAGTAATAAAAGTATTAGTCAAAAAGGATAATGAGATATTTCCTTGCTGTATAATATTCTTTATGCTCAGTGATGACACAGTCTAGCGAAATTAAAATGAACACGTGAGACATTATTTGAAATATTTACATCCAAATAAGAAAATGGGAACAGTGGGCTCCCGTCCATCAACGTGAGAGGAAATGCACGAGTCATTCCATGCACAAAGTACGACTAATTGTAAGACACGAAACTTTGAATTAGAAGATATTTCAGTACGTAATTTTCCAAGCTCCATGTATGTCAGGCACAATCTTGAAATTACATTGACCATTGAATGGAAATACTCGATTTGAAGAATTTATAACAATATTATTGATTTTTACAAAATGTATGCTTTTGAGACAACTTTTAATTGTACCCGACGCCGGAATACCGCCAGTACATTATTCATTATTGGAAAAAAATCACTGAAGCAAAGAATCTAATATCTGACACTTGAACTTTTCATTATTAAGCTACTAACATATTAGCGAAGAAAAATAATCTGAAACATCAGTGTCATAAACTTTGCATGGATGTCCCAAGGGTAGTGGCAACGGTGCTTGCAGCTAGTTCTTCGGGAACATTCCTTTCATCAAATCCATCATCCATTGTGGTTCGAGAAGGCGTGGTCTAAAATTAAGAGTGATGTGTTGTTTCTCAAGCAAAGTGAGCGACTTTCTCCAAGGAAATTATTACTCGGTAGTCGACTGCACACACAATGTTTGTTCATAATGGAACACAACGCGAGACTAATAAACCAAGTGAACATTGAAGTAAAATACAGCGTTATTTAACCGAACCGCTCCTATCGATTACATACACAGAAACTTGAGGCATACGGTACAATCATACATATTTAAAGTCTCGACACTTTACTTTTAAATAAAGAGTGGAAATCAGCACATGAAGTTTGTTGCCTGGAAAAATCGAATACTTCGACTTTCGAATTTCGAGACAGCGCCTGCGAACGGGGCAAAACTCAATAAACTCGCACGCATTATCGTTTACGGTGTTTGCCAGGTGACCAAGGAAACCTGGCACCCCCTTTGGGAATGCGTGCATATTGAGAAATGGCTGCAAGTAATATGGACAAAAGACAATCTATCCCAGTTGATTCTCTAACCAATCGTGAAAAAATGATTGTATTTGTGGATAACGGAACGGTGACGAAGATTTTTATGTACTCGAAGGAACTGCAATATCGTGAGAAATTCTAAGTATAAAAGAATTACGCGTGGTCCATTTGTCTGTATGATAAATGTCAGAAGAAATGACTTGTCAGAATCTTAAATTGATTCAAATAATAATTTGGAAACAATCCCGCAGATTGGAACATTAGTAAACATGTCGTTCCATTAAGCTACAACATTGTCTTGCAAGCTCCAAGCCACAGACAAAACTCTTGGTATCAATATTTGAACTTTACTTTGAGTTCTTCATTAGCCGCGAGTTCTAAGAGTTCCTCTTCAAAATTTGATGAATATTGAGTATCTGTATTGGCGAAAGAATCTAAAATCCAACTCGGTAAATTCATTTTTAAAATATCTTGGGAACGCTCCGTAAAGTCAATCATGAAGAACGTCCAAGGGTTGGCAGTAAGTAAATAAATCTTCCAATTTTGCAGAGAGTTCTGATAATGTGGAAAATTGATTGTATTCACCTCTACCTAGATTCCGTTTGAATACAAGACGTTTTCCCGCAAAAGCGCCTGACATTTTTTGTTTTAATTAAAATTTCATCACCTAGCAATTTTCATTTGTATGTATTTACCGGTATGTATATGGCAGCCTGGCGGCTTATCTCATTGTTCAGCGTGGTCTCATTGGTCTCATTTTTCAAGACGCGACCCCGGGCTCGATTCTCGGTCAGGTAAGATTATAGTGCGCGTTTTCCATGCAATGTCCCAGCATATGTTGCTGTGTGACGATGAGAAAATTAACTTTTCAGATTGGTAAGATCAGAGTATAGTGCGGATGTCTTCGTGCTAACCACTCGAACCTCCTTAACCCATGGCTGCGACGCCGGGTCGCTGTTGGTAGGCCATGGCCCGTACACGGGCCGACGCGCTAAGTACAAAGAAAAAATTTTGTTTTTGGCATTTTAGGGTCGAATTAGTTCAACTTTTGCCAGCTAGCGGTGTTCCCAGGGATGTTGGGCCCTGGGCTCAGTGGCCCTGTGCTTAGTGGCCAGGGGCCCTAAGCTCAGCGCTTACTTATTATCTAGACCTGGGGGTATGGGAGACATGTGGCGAGTATGACATATTCCCATCACCGTATCTAGCATTTATGACCTGCTTGAGCTTTCTTTTTCGTCACACAGCTGTAGAAACCGAGACGACGTAATGGAAAGTTTCAATTCTATTTTATCACCTACGGGGACTCGAACCCCGGATCGCACTACGGAAATCTAGCACGCTGTCTATGAGCCACCCGAGGAACGGCAATTTTAACTTCAGTAAATATTTTAAACAGATCTGTCAAATAAGGGGCGTTATTTTTGTATGGAATCTGTTTTTCGGGCAATATTTCGTCTCTGACTTAAAGAACTGAGTCAAATAAATTGAAAAAATGATTTAAACACCTTTAGAGAGCCAACGTACTTTCTGTATATAGCAGCAAGCGTTTGTAATCTTCATCAATTTTACTACAAAGCTGTCCAAATAATCGGTCATTCAGTGAATTGCTTCTAATTTTATTGAATGCTCTATGGAATGGCGTATGCAGACATTCATTCAAGCTTTTGGAAACCAAATGCTGACTATGAATAATAAAATGCACAGCCAATGCGTTTGGTACTGTTCGTTTCAAATGCGCTGAGAAATCTTTATGACGTCCTTTCATTGCTGGAGCATCAACAGTGGCGGCTGAAAAAATGTTGCAAGTAGAAAATTCTTTCTCTTGAAAAAACGTTTACTTAACATAATCTTCCTTTGCATCAGTTACCCAATTTATAGCAAATAATACGAGAAATAAGATCCGAACTACTAACGATGTGATCTTGCCTCCGCTCATGCGCGCAATATTTGTAAATTATACTTTATAAACATTCAATGTTTTTTAAAATAATTTTTATTTTAAGTCGCATAAACACCACAGGTCATGAGCGACTGATATATTAAGGAAATGCAGTTACAGATCTGTCATTATATCAATATTTTTACAGAATTGAATTACTTGTTCTTGGAATCTTCGAGATGATAAAATTTCATTGAAATCTTCGTTCCGTAGGCACTTTTTTCTCCTTTCGTGGTAGTTGGAGCACTCCAGAATTATGTGTTTTATTGATAGAATACTATTGCAGATGGTAAAGAAGGTTGTGAAAATTTTTCAATTAAAAATTTATGTAAGAATTTACAATGATTTGACCGAATTCTTGATAGAACTACTTTTTCTTGACGATTAAATGACGTATTTGTCATAAGCCCAAAAAATAGCAATATTTTTATGAATTTCGCTGGATTTTGCATTTAGCCATGATTAGTGCCATTGTATATTTAATTTATTTCTAATGTGTTTCCAAATAGCTTGAACTTTGTTTGTTTCGGATGGATGTTTTCGGATTTTAATGTTGTAAATGAATATTTTAAAAATATTTCGATACTAATATGGTAGGTGCGTCACGGTAGCTGTCGACTACCTCAACGCCCACCGTCGCCCCAGCGCCTCAACTCTGCCTCTGGATCCGCTTCCGCCCCTCTGGAAAGGGCCAGCGCCCACTGGAAGGCGGTATCGCCTCCGTTCGGAATTTATTAATGAAATGGAATGTGCATATATGTGTCGCACATTGGCGCGAAAACCTCTAGATCGTTTCCGCTGAATTGTTCACACTTTATTCTTATTAATAATGGGAGTGTTTAATGAATGGTTTGAAATAAATCGGATAAGTAGGCATTGTTGATAATTTATTCGTTTATAACGACTCAACGCCCCTGAACTACGCAACCTGCTGCACCGTCAAGTATTAAGCGCGGCCCCACTATGTACACTTATTCTGCCCCTGAGATTGTCAAATATCGGCCGAAATTATTACTTGAATCTCGGGCAAGTAAATCAAATTTCTCCAAGGTAGTGTCATAGCGAACATATTTGAACATAATTTGAGGGAGGACGTTCTAACAACAGGATACTCGACAACCATGTCCAATCCAAGACCGAGAAAAACACATATTTGCGAGAGTCTTTCATCTATTATAATTTTTGCACAGCGTAGAGGAAAACGTGATTAACGATCCTGTGACCAGAAGTGTGTGGCGTGTAATACACTACAATAGCGAAGCATTGCCGGGTACACTAGTATATAGTATAAAACAGACATCTCTTGGATTGCAGTAATTTATATCAAGAAGGTGAACAGAGAACTTGAAACTAGGAAAAAGACTTAACCTCTTTCCTCACTTAAGTTATACGTACTACAGGCTTTCAAATGTTCATACGCATGGACAAATTTTATTTTTATTTATTTTGTCAAAGAACAGTAAAAACTTTATGTGATGTACGGGCAGACGTACAACCTGCGCACGTTTTCTTGAGGTTTGGACTCTCTTTCCAACCTTTTAACCATAAATAGTTGAATGATGAATAACTGTACCAACCAAACGAGTAGTAACATTTAAATTTCGCTCCCGAGTTTTAGAAAATTTAATTGAATCGGTAAACGAACTATAGATTTTTGATTTTAGTACTTCTAACAAAATACTAAACCCTAACTCTAGCAATATTTCCAAATCTATAAATGCTATAGATTTTCTAACAAACCCCAAAGCCCACTTTTAACCATTTCCGTTCTGTTGTCACTACTCCTGAAGCAACGTTGGGACACTCTTCGTTCCTCAGCAAAGTGCAGGTAGTCGCGAAGAAAGAGAGCTTCACAGAACAGTTCATTGCTACCCATTCGCCCACGCCACCGAACCTTCCGTATTGCAAATGCCAAACACTACCACAATGTTGTCGAAATTCTATAGAGGAATTATAGTAGTATGCGATAATTTCCCAGGTTGCTATTGTCTTGAGGTAACATCGACAATTATTCTGAAAAAAAAAACTGAATCAAACTTCAAGAGAGGTACGTCGCAACTGAAGGTAAGGAAAGGAAGCACGCAAACGAAATACACAAAGTCGATACATATAATTAAGCCGATTGTGCCATTACAAGCGACTTCCACAATGTATGTTGACGGCAAATGGAGCCACCGCTGAGGCGAGCGAATGTGCCATTGGCGTTGGGCTCAGCGGCCGCTCTGCGAAGTTCCGCGCCGTTTCACAGGTTGCGCTCGCGGCGACGGAGCGGCACCGCTCCTAACCGCGTTAGTGCCCAGCGCCCGCCGCCGCGGCGCCGCCCGCCACGCCCCCACAACGCAACCACCCTTTCCTCTCATCGCTTCCACACCACCCCCCTCTGCGAACTCTACTTCCGCGCTGTCACCTCCGCATCCACGTGCCCCGCTTTCGACAACAACCCCCTGTCCCCCTCTGCCCCTCTCATTGTCTTCACCACTCACACGCCGCACCGTGGCCCCATGCCGCTCCTCCTTCCCGTCGACGTCACCACATCACGATCCATCCCTGCCCCATGCCTCCTACGTCTTCTGCTGCGCCCTGTCATGTACTGTCCTAGATCACACCTGCTGCCGTTCCTCCCCTACACGGTTCCCTTCGGTGTCACCTCTTCCCCGCCTCTCCCGTCTCTCCAACCACTGCCTGACTTCCGCCCCATCCGTCCCTCGCATTGCTTCGCGTCGGTCCCTGGCACAGACCTCTCCTGCCTTTCCCTCTCCCACTACGATTTCACCCCGCTCGGTTCTCGCATTTCCGCTCCCGCCCCGCCATCAGCACACACCTCTCCTACCTTGCCCTCTCCCTTTCTATTTTCACCCAGCCTAGCCCCACCCTCCCGCCACTACCCACCCACCGCCCTGTCCGTCCCTCCCATCGGTCCAACCCCACCTCTGGACTAAACTCTCCTGCCTTGCTCTCTCCCACTCTGAATTCACCTCACTCCGCCCTCGCTCCCGCCCCGCCTCGCCTGCGACGCGTCCGGCACCCCTGCGCCGCCGAGCCGGCGCCACCGCCACCGCCGCCGGTGCGCGGGCCGGGCCCAGCACATAAACCAGCGCGGGCAGCGGCGGCGACAAACGGCAGGCGGCGGCGGCGGCGGCGGCGGCGGCGGAGGGCGCCTAACCACGTTAGCCGGCGCCCCGAACTCTCCTCACCGCTCCCTCATGTTCCGCGTCGCGCCATTATCCTCCCTCCAATCCTCGCAAAGAGTGGGTAGGGGGCGGAGGGTACGCCCTTGGAATAAGATCGCGGTCCCTGGTGGTGTCTGACGCTGCCCAGAGCCCGGAAGGAAACAGCGCTGCCCCTGGGCCCGGGCAAGGGGAGCGGGGCTCATCCGGCCGAGTGGCGCCGCCTGCGCCCACCTGCGCCAAAGGAAGACGCATCGCGGCGCGCGCAAGACGCACGGCCGCACTCCTTCATTGCTTCCAGCGAGCGGCGCCGCCTCCTCCGACGCACAAACGCGGCGCGCGCTGGGCAAACAACCGGAGCGGGAGGTTTACTTCGGGCGGTCCGGCCTTGACGCAGTCGCCGAAGGAAGAACAACGCCGCAGCTGCCCTCTCCACATACCGGCTTACGTGGCTAAGGGCATCAATTGAAGTCACTGCAGTGCCTGTGATCCAGTGGAGATCCTCGATTGAATCCAGTGGAGATCCTCGATCATCAATTGAAGTCACTGTAGTGCCTGTGTGCCAGTGGAGATCCTCGTGTTCGAGTCCTGATGATGGCGGGATTTTCGATAATAGCTACACAGCTAAGTCGAATTTAGCGCTGTCTGGAAGAGAATACTTTAAAACGGCTGCTCGGTAGATTTCTGTGGTTGCTCCGGTTAACTCCAGGCGAATCCCGGAGCAGTACCCTAAAAATGAACCACGGACCGAGCGCGGTCTTTCCTTCTTCTTCCTTCACGTATTCTCATCCATTACACACTTACATGCACTACACTACCACACGTGTGTTGGGTGACCAGTCGGGAGCTGAGGGGTCGTCGCAGGATCTCACCATCAATCGGAAGATCACATCAACTTCTCGCCATGAAACATACACTTGAGGGACTAATGACCTCAACAGTTGACGGGCCAAGAATCATTAATCAATCAATCTACTCCACATGGTGGGGATGTTACATTCACGCACTCGAAATGATACGTGAACGTTCTCCAAAATTTAATCATAAACGTACGCGAAATGCACAGGGGTAGGTGTCAGGATAATTTCACTCTTCAATACAGCAATTTACGTTCTGTAGAATCTTTCCTTGGTCGTTCATTAATGGAAGATTGCATTGTCAATTTTTCGTATCTTCTTAATATAAACTCTGAAACGGGAATTTCATGTAAGTTGATGTTCAACGTCTCCATCATTTTTCTTCGAAAGATCGTATTGGGAACTTCAGTCGACTCCGGTTATACTTAATCTCTACGGGCTAACTTTTGTGGTTCACTGCATCAGAGGTTCACTATGTCAGATAATCCGAAAAAAAAGTACATAGTTTCTCTCCAATGATTTACTTACCTATTTCATAGATTCCTTTAAATATCAGACCAGAACAAATTCAAAATTTTATTATATTTATTTATCCCTAAATTAATAGTTTTCTTTACGGTGTATAGTTTTTATTAATAATTTTTACAAATTCTTCCTCAGGGCCAGTGTTCTTCTCCAGAGACCTTTCCCTAGATTCAATCTCTTTCATACGTCGCAAATTCTACAAAATTAACTAATGAGACAGTCCGCCCACGAACACTTAATGTTATTGGAATTTGAGGTCCTGTGACGTAGGATTTTTTTTCTGAAAGTTGTTTTTCCTACGTTAATTACAGCCGATATGAAGAGTTCTCTACAAACGAATCATCTCGTGCTTATTTAGAATGTATGTGGATCGACACAAGTGACTTAGGTTCTCTATAAACGAAAGTACACTACTGTGCCGAAGTCCACTATGTAAAGAGTCGACTATACTTTGTCGTTTTATTTTTAGTCATTAACAGTGAATGTGCCCTTGAAAAAAGAAAATTCGGAAAACGTACGAATATTATAATGCATTTTCATCACAAAAACTAGCGGAACGAAATACGAGTAGGCTATATCTTGCGTTAATATTGTCACAATACGAGTAATAAATAAAGAGTAACATCAGTTCGAGTGCATAGGAAACAAGCTATGTATGCGTGTATGGGTAAGAGTGAGTGTCGCTCAACAAAGAGTTAGGGCAAGTCGAACTGACACAGACTTCAAAGACAAGATCGTTAGTAAGTTTCAAGAGCCCAGGCCAAAAGGAACAGTGAATTTAATATCTTCTGTTTCGTGTGTTAGTGTGTTGTTGTTTTTTTGTAATATGTTTCAGACCATTAACCAATGTAAATGTATATATGTAGAATTAAATGTAGATTGTAACTATAGAGAATGAGGTTAGTTAGAAAGCAGCCTCTCATTCAAGGCTGTAAAAGTGCAATAAATTGAATGTGAAAGTATCTGGGCTGGGATCCAGCGCAGCGCCGCTGCCGGTGGTCCCTCGCGCCCCATTTGCGCCGCCCCCTGCAGGAGCCCTTCCTGGGGCACGCGGCGCCGCATCACGTCGAGCCGCCTCTTTTTGTGCGTCGCCGCATCCTCTCGCACGCACACGCACACGGCGCGGCGCTTGGCCCGAGGGGCGGGGCGGGGCCAAGCGGAGCGGGGCGGGAAGTGCAGGGCGGGCGGCGACGGGCAGGGGCGCATCCTGCGCAGGGGTTGACAGATTTCCATTTCAAATGCGCGGTGGCCCGGGCGCAGCCCAGCGCAGCGTTGTCTTGTCTGGCGGTTAGTTATGGATCGGGTTACGCGCCCCCTCCGTGCTCCTCCGCCCCCCCCTCCGCTTGCCGCGCTCACACGGCGGCGAGGCGCGTTCATCCGGCACCCCTCCTCCTCCTCTTCCTGCCCTGGACGCGGTTAAAAGGTCAAATCATTAAGCGAAGATTAAAATTCGCCCGCCCCGCCCGCCCCCGCCTGCATAATGTAGCACCAAAGATTGAGTGAGCAATTATTGACGTGCGGAGGTACCGGTCTGAGGGGGCTCGGAGAGCGGGGAGGGTGGGGAGGGCAGGGACGGAGCGGGGCGGCGTGAAGCGGGGCGGTTTGGAACGGGGCGGAGTGGAGCGGGGCGGGGTGGAGCGAGGCGGGATGGAGCGGGGCGGGGTGGGGCGGGGTGGAGCGGGGCGGGGTGGAGCGGTGAGAAGCGGGGGAAGCGGGCCGGTGTGGAGCGGGACTGAGCGAGGCGGAACGCAGCGGAGCGGGGGTAGGGCAAGGCGGATCGGGGCGGGGAGAAGAGAAAGGGACAGGGCGGAGGAAGAGGGGCGGGTCGAAGGGGGAGTAGCGGGTCGGAGGAGCAGTGGGTGGTGGGGGGGCGGGGCGGGACGGGTCGGGGTGGGGAGGGGCGGGACAGGTCGGGGCAGGTAGGGGTCGGGAGGGGGCGTGGCGGGGCGGGGGCGGAATTGGAAGGGCAGCGGAGCGGAAATATTATTAGCGGAGCGTGTCCTCGCGCCGCGTCTCACACGCTGCGCCTTGTCAGAGGCGGAGCGCGCGCCGAGCGCCAATTGCGCCGGATGCATTCATCGCCCTCGCGCGCCCCATTAATAACGCATGCGCCTTACATTCATTGCCGATCCCCTCGATAAGTGCAATCAGCAGAATTACTCTTTCCTCGCGATGCCTTTTGTGCAGACGCTGCGCGACGAGGAAGCAGACTACTCACACCGAATGTAAAAGCGGACGAAATATAATAGAGATTTCTGCAGCAAAAATACGAAACGTTGGTTTTATGTTGAATATTTTTTCGCCTGAGGCTCTTTCCAGCTTCAATGGATGCCGATTTCGGCTCTCCGCACCGCGGTCTACCTATATAATATGTCCCTCAAGGGGACGCATATTGCACTAGACACTGACACACTTGCTGGCTCCTCGGACTGTGATTAGCAGACTAACACGGCCTTCCGCAACAACACACATTCATGAAAGACAAGGGACTAACAGCCATGCCCACGTAGGGACTCGAACCCGCGATCCTTCCGAGGCGCCGAGGTGACACACGCTCTAGCCACCTCGGCTATCCAGGTCGACATTATGTTGAATATCTGAATTTGATTAATATTAGCACAATGCCAATTTACTATTAGTAGAAACAAATTCTGGTACTACATTTCAAGTGGAAATAAAAAAGCCTAGAATGATTCCGTACTTATCAAAACACTACCTACGTTCGACTCCCCTCAAGACGACGTCTTCACTTCAAGAAGTGTACACTTTCATTTTTAGAATTTCTAATATGTGGTGTTCCGATGCCAAAAGCCAGTCGTGTATTTACCGCGCGCATTGAAGCACTTCTTTTCGTCGGCCCCTCCTGAATGGGCGGACGAGCGCGCGGCCAAAGACCCTCTCCGCTGAATGCGCTTCGCGGAGCGGCCGACGAGAAGCGCTGGCGGGACCTGAGGGCGCCCGCCTCGCCGTCGGAGCTCAACATTCAAACGACCTATTAAAACTATTCCGGGCGCGGAAGAAAGGAGACGAGTCGAGACGAGACGAGCGAAGCCTCTCGTCGCCGAGATGTCAAAGCGCGAAACGAGAGGGGGGCGGGGAGGCTTGGTAGTTTTAAGCCTCTTTGCGCACGCCGATCAATCAGCTTACGGGGAGCGGTGTTCTCGGCGGGGGCTCGGGGAGGGGGTGGAGTGGGGGAGGGTGGAAGCGGGCGGGGCCGGGGCGGTCGGGCCGAGTTGCAAGTTGGCGCAGAGACGCTACTGCTGGTGCTCCGCAGGGATTATTTTTGTGAAATTATGAAAGTTTCGTGAGACGGAACCGGGCGGGGGGCGGGGCGGGTATGGCGCCGTGGACAATGCGCGGACGGAGCCCCGCCTCCATTGTGGCGCCACAATGCCGCTACTTTGCTGGTTGTTGGCGCAACGGATTAGAGAGCCCCGCCGCGCGCCGCGCAGCTCCGGCAAGGAGGCGAAATAGAGTGACCTTAAAGACGGCGCGCCGAGGCCCTCCCGGCCGGCGACTCGAGGCGCAGCGGCTGCGCAGAGCCTGATGGGGGCGGCGAACGCACGACCGTGTTTGCGCGTCGGCTCACGCAGTCGGTACGCCCGCCACTCGCTCTCCTCGGCTCTCCTCCGCAGGCAAATACTCGGTGCGTCTGAGCCCCGACGCAAACCCTGTGCCCGGCGCTTCTGGCAGGCGGCCAGCCCGGCTTCGCAGAAGGAGTCCATCGTTGCTGAAAAACCGCTCGCTCGCTCGCTCGCCCGGGAAATAAAACAGCCACCACCCCACCCTCCACACGCAGTAATGCATCATTAGAGGGGATGGACTTAATTTCGCCGAGAGCGTTTCCGAATCCGCGTCATTTATAACCCGCGTTATTGCGTCGGAGGTGATTCCGCTCTTTAATGGGGAGGGCGACTGCGTGGGCGGTTCGCTTACAGCGCCCTCCGCTCGCTCGTCATCTCAGGCAGATCGCTGCGCACGTACTAAGCAGCCGCCCCCTTTACGTTATTAAAAGTGCTTTTTTTTTGGAAACGAGAATGAATCATCTAGCCCCAGTTGATTCTGAGAAGGAGTAGATGGGTTGATTACTAAATAACACTATTTGTAAGTATAAAAGTAACTTAAGCAGCATAGTTATCTTGCAAATGAGTGACATTCGGTGAGACATCTGAATATAGAAATTTGAGCACATCATTCTCAAGATATTTTAGCTAGCCGTTCCTCAAAATGGGGTTGCAATTCAATCGAATGATGGGAATAACATTTAGATACGTGCATTAGTATCCAATTAGACTGCTATTCTGGAAGTGGGATTTTGACAATGAACAGAATGCTATTCGTTGTGTTTGAAACCCAGTCTTCGAACATGTGTCTTCACACACAGCTTTCGCACAGTCATCACATACACAGCGTCACATACAGTCGTCACACACACAAACTCAAAGCTCGTCACACGCAGTTTTTAACTGTTTTTGACGTAAATAAATAAATAAACTTTACCCCCAAGCAAATTACTGTGGAAACAAAACAGAGCTATCTTCGAATCACACCCATATAACCATCTTAAATTATTGATTTATAATGTACCCATTTCACATTGATTAAAAACGTCTCTAAAATGCGAACCTCTGCAAGTGATCAATTATTTTAAAACAATCACTTACTGCCAAATAATTCTTTTAGTCTTTAAAAATCAACTATGAATTTGGCCCTAAGTCTCTTGAACAGCCCTCACCTCTTCGAGAATTAAAGATAAATATTAATCATCGTTCTTTTTTGTAAAGTGTTTCGAAAAATACAAATTTAACTCGGATATCGGAGATTTTTTTCTGAAAAAGGTAGAAATATCGATCAATGTTTCCTCAAACAAATAACACAACAATGTGTCAAAACAAATGACACATTTTACACCCTACAGCTACACCTACACTTTACATATCCGAAAACGTTTCATTAGTTCCTATCTCTAGTTCTCCACGTTACAAAAACTGCAAAATTTATTGACGTTAGAATTACCAAGTTGTTGTTTATGTGTCACGAACTTCGCTTACCCAAATATTTTGGCCGTGCGTGCGGTGGGCCCTGGGGGTTGGAATTCCCCAGGGGTCTTGACAGAGGCAGCGCGACGGATCTGGTGGAACTTGACGAAAGCGGAAGACGGTAGCGGGGTGGGACAAGGTATGGCGGGGCCGTGGGGATCTGGGAGGAGGCGGCAGAGTGAGCAGGGACGAGGGGGCGACGCGGGCGAGGGAGATGAGGGCGAGGCTAGGAGGGCGAAGGGGCGGGGCGAGGGGGCGGGGCGAGGGGGCGGGGCGAGGGGGCGGGGCGAGGGGGCGTGGGCGAGGGGGCGGGGCGAGGGGGCGGGGCGAGGGGGCGGGGCGAGGGGGCGGGGCGAGGGGGCGGGGCGAGGGGGCGGGGCGAGGGGGCGGGGCGAGGGGGCGGGGCGAGGGGGCGGGGCGAGGGGGCGGGGCGAGGGGGCGGGGCGAGGCGAGGGGGCGGAGCAAGGGGCGGGGTGAGGGGCGGGGCGAGGGGGTGGGGCGTGACGAGGTGTCGGGGTGAGGGGCGGGGCGAGGGGGCGGGGCGGGGCGAGGGGGCGGGGCGGGGCGAGGGGGCGGGGAGGGGCGAGGGGGCGAGGGGGGCAAGTGGGCGAGGCGGTTAGGCGGGGCGAGGGGGCGGGACACTCATCGCTCGCGGGCACAGGTGCGGGCGGCGCCGCGAGGGGCTATCGAGTTGCTTCGCTGCTCCGCTCGGCGCTTTTCAAAACTTCACGTCTCAATCGCGCGCCATTCGATCGCGTTTACCCTGCCCGCCGCCGACAGCCACCGCCAACGCCGCGCGCCTCGTCCATCTCAGCCCGAAGGCAGGTGCGCGACGCGACGCGGCGCATCGAGTTGCCTGCAATCGGATAATCAATCAGCGAACGATGCGCCCTCTCCCCCGCAACCCTGCGCCGGTGCTTCTGCTGACGCGGAGCGCGTGCAGCCTCCCGAGCGAATTAGCGTCGTTAGCGCGTGCAGGGCGAGGGGCGCGCAGGAGCGTCTAACGATGCCACTGGCAAACCGAGGGTCGAACCACGGCCGTCGTGATTTGCGTGGCTCAGGGCATCAACCGATGTCACTGCAGTGCCTCTGATTGGGAGGGTCGCCTCGGCGGGGTCCCGACGGCAACAACATTTCTAGCTACACACCTATCGAATTCAGCTGCTGACTAGACGATTCTATCTTCCGGCTGCACTGATCGGTTGTTCACCGTGGTTTCTCCGATCAACATCAAGTGATTGCCGGAGCAGTACCCTTACAAACGGGCCATGATCCGCGCATGATCTTTCCGTCCTCTTCCTTGTCCTCTCCTCACTCCTTACTTACACACACGTACACTTACATGCCTTAACACTACCACACATCCCGAGAGACCAGTCGGGAGCTTAGAACTTGTCCCGGCTGGTGTGTTTCTGCAGTGATGGGAGATCACAGAATGGGGAGAACCTCGCAAGCCGACGGGTAGGTGGACACCAGATCTCGGCATCCAGACAGGGGGAACGCCGCCCCCTCATAAAACCATGCACTACACATACGGAACTAATGACCTTAGCAGTTCACACAGAAAATATGGACGAACATATGTTAACCTCACGTTGGAAATTTTACTTTAATTGTTTACCATAGTTTTTAGGGATCTGTTCTACAAATGCATTTACTTTAGAAAATCTCAGCCAGAAATTACTAATCAATAAATATATCAACTCACAGCCGTCGACAGCCGCCCACGCCCCCAGCCAGGCGGCGCGCGGCGCGCTTGAGTGGACTCGGCTGGCGGCGGCGCCCGTTCTCACGGCGCGGGGACGGCAGGGCGAGCCCAGGGCGGGGGCGGGGAGCGGGGGCGGGGCGTAGAGGGGCCTGTTCTCACGGCGCGGGGATGGGCGGGGCGCGGGCGGCGCCGTCGCCGAGAACCCTCGCCTTCCGCTGCGGCAGATAACCTCGTCTGCGGCGGCGGCGGAACCTCCTAATTGTTTCCGGCGCCAGGGTCGCCAACCTCGCGGGCGTCGCCTGCGCGAGGCGACCGGGGCGGCGCGGCGGGGGGACGACGACGGCGGCAGGCGAGACAAAGCTCACGAAGGGCGGGCGCCTCGCTTCCCTCAAAAATTCAGGGCCCCCGCAGACGGCGGCAGCCAGTCGAAAAAGTTAACGCTCCAAGTCCCCGAGTCGGGCCGGGTAGGGCCGGGTCCCGTTGCCGCTGGCGGGGCGCGCAGAGGACGAGCAGCGGAGCGAAGACGCCCCCGCGCCACCCGTCGCCCTCGCGAGCTCCAATATTCAATCCGATGCCTCTCCTGCGCCGCTGCTCAATCCGTTTTGTCCCCGGCGCAGATGCTGCCCATTTGCGGCCCCTCGCGTACACAGTCTCCTCTCCTCTCCCCGCCATTAGCTACGGAGCTAGGTGGAGTTCAGCCATTGTCTGGAGGAGAATTCCAACGGCTGATTCAACTAATCAGTAGTTTCTCGGGGGTTCTTAGATCAACACTACGCGAATTCCCGAGCAGTGTGCTAACAAACGGGCCACAGACCGCGCGCGATCTTTCCTTCCTCTTCCTTGTGATATCCTCACCCATTACGTCCACACACTTACACTAACAAGCACTACACCACCACACATGCCAGGAAACCGCTCGAGAGCTTACAGCTTGACCCAGCTGAGGCGGTGCCGCGCTGGTGGAGATACCTGGTTGAGAAAAAGCTGACTTGTACGTCGGCACCGGCTCGCCATCCAGCGGTAGAAGATCACCGCCACTTCCCGCGATACAAACATGCAATACATTTAAGGGACTAATGACCTTAATAGTGCCCGCCCGGAATCACCGATTATATCTTGTCCCGCTCCTTGGAAAAACCAAATCAATCCTGTCTCTGCTCCCACATTCAATGCCTCGCAATACAAGAGTTTCCGAATAGAACGAAGCAACGCATCATAATCTACTACCTCAAATTGGATTCTCACAAGTTGACCTACTTCACCTGATAATGATATTAAATACGCAAACATCATAATGAAAATAATACTATAATGTAATTTAGGGGGCGAAAATACGGACACTCGTAATATAGTTCAATGCCTTTCGAGCATTTATGTGTTATTTCTACTTTGACCAAGTTTAACAACAGAAAAAATGGTCAAACAGATGTGAACCTCATGTTGGAAAGTTGACAATAATTGTTTACAATAGTTTGTAGGTTTCTGTTCTACGAATGCACTGACATTACAAAATCTCAGCAAGATCTTGCCAATAAAGATCAATAAAAACAAAATAAATTTCTTTGGATTTGAAGATGACCTCAAAAATAAAGTTGTAATAAAGAATGTCCCATAAAAATACCATTTAGAAATTAAGTCTACCAGAAAATAGAAAAGCCTTTTGCCCACATTGGCACTGTTTACGAATGAAACGACTGTCCTACTTCTTACTACCTTGTTTGCTCCGTAACAAGAAAAATATACTCCAGCGCGCAAGTCGTGGAGAAGAAGAACAATAACAATTTTTAGGAAATTCTTTTCAAGTTGAGCGCGAGCGAGGTGATTTGGCCCGGGGCCACGCAAACATGAGAGTAAATTCGGGGCAGCCATCTGCAGCTCCATCCACTCGAGGGACGTAGCGCCATACGGCGGCGTGGCGCCCCTCCCCGCCCATCCCACCCCACCTCCTTGGCGGCCTCCTTCAAAAATTAAGATCCTCTTAACAAGACGAGAAAAAAGTTGACCCTCCACCGGAGGGCAAAGTTCGGTCACGCCCTCCCCTCCCCCTTACCGGATGCATTAGTAATGAGCGCGTACGGGAATTTATCAAAGGTGGAGCGGAAGGCGCGGGGGCGGGGACGGGAGTGGGGGCGGGGAGGGAGGAGACAGCCGCCAGTGCTGACGAGCCGCGCTCCGACCCTCGCGCTTCTTATTATCGCCCTGTTTATTGCCCGCCCTCCCAACTTCACAGGGCGGCGGCCGGCGCCCTCGCACTCCCAGAGCCAAGTTTCGCCAGTATCATCCCCGCGCCGGCGCGCGGGGCGGCGGCGCACCGCGGCGAGGCTAATGGCGCCGTAGGTACGACGCGCCGCCTAATGGCAAAAATTAATAATTGCGGGAGGGTCAAAGTGGGAGACGGAATTGCAGCGACGAGTAGAAAAGTTTGTGGTTATCAAGAAAAATGTATGAGCACTCTGCAGAAATTTTATGTAAACTTTCTTTGCGTGGTTTCCTCCAAAAGATTTGTTTCATTTTTTAGCATCTAGCGCTCGCGCACGAAAGATGGCGACAAAACGAAAAAAAAGTGAGGAAATATCAAAGGAAGAAATGGAGTGAAATAAGTAAAAATAAAAACGTATTTTCGTGAATTATAATCTATTTGTATTATTTGAAACTACAAATATTTACTTGTATATATTATTTTAGGTAGTATTTTATGTGCTTTTTGAAGCTTAGAAAAAAGAAATAATAATTGCTTACAAAACTAGATAATTTTTAAAGGAATTAAGATTTTATCTTTTTTATTGTAAAGTTTACAGTTGGATATTAGCAATGATAAATATTATTGTGTATATTCTTACTTTCTCGTCAGTTTGGTGCTTCGTATATCTATGTAGCTGATAACTTTCCTAGGCAATGCTTTGATGTTATCCATTGGCTCTCACAGAATTCTCTCGACTGGCAAGTACTACATTAATTTCTCTTGAACGAGAAGCTTTCAAATTCGGATAGTCTGTATTATTGAACATTTACTGGGGAACACGAAGGTATGAAAATATACAATGCGACAAAGTGGTTCAATGATCATATAAACTGGCAAATAATTTTAGGAAATTGGTGAGAGTTTATTGATTCATTTTTAACAAACTATGTGCTAACTAACTAAATTACCTAAATATTTGTATTTCATATTGCAATGCTTTCTTATACATGATTAAGCATAAAAACATGATTAGATAAAATTAATTATTTATTCTGCAATTAAATGTGAGAACTTGATGGCACATTACCGCGACTTAATATTAATTAAGTTTACATTGACCAATAAGAAAATACTTTACCAAATACTGCATAATTTCACAGTTCAAACATTCACAGCACTCACCTTCATCACACCTACACGAATACATCACTTAAGTATGTTAACTATATCGTATTCATTTAAAATATAACAAAGATTTGTTGTTAAAAATTCTTATATTATACGTTTTGGGTGTTCTTATCACGACGGTCACTAAGTGAAAATGTATAAATATTCTGTTAGTGCGTTTCGTGAAATATTTTGAATTTCTTTTAGTTTAGTCTTAAACGTTTTTGGACATTTAACACATTCTTTGCAAGATTTGTACGCGAAACAAAAAAACACTAATATGATATTTTGAACGGCCTGCAAGATTAAAGAACATCGCCAGTTTGTAGAGCTTCGAAAGGAAAATTACTTCACATTTATGACTAAATAAGTCAAACAAGGATAAATAAATTTAAAAAAAACAAAAAAACTTCACATTTCTGTGCTCATGTTAATCTTTCATGCTCGTCCGCTTATGGGTAAAAATAATATTTTAATACACTATGTGAGGTCCGGCCAAGCCTAAAAATGTCAAAATTGACTATTCGTGTCAAATTCCCCTGTTAGGGACATTCACCCGACATTGAAAATCATGAAGGTAATAATGATGATTTCGTTGCGGATGGGTTTTTCTATTTCTTTCTTCCGACAACGCATTGAGGGAAAGTCTTTCTGAGCAGTAGGTCATGGGATCTGGCATTTTATTTTCTTAAATTAGTTCTTTGTAATATATTAGAGACCATTATATATAGGGAAGTATAGTTGTCAATGAATGAAACCCGAAAGGCTGTATCAAGATATAGCTGTTATATCAAGTTATCGCTGTTTTAACTAATGTAAATGGTAATATTATGGTAATATAAATTTCGTGTATTGTAACAAATCATTGAGACCGGCAATCCTGTATGGTCGTCTGCATTAGTTTTCAAGAGATTTTAAGACAATCGGATAAGGCAATCAGATTTTCGGTATATTGCAGTTGCTGCCCCCGGCGCATCGCGCTAAAATGGACACTTTGTTGGCGGCGCCCCACCAGTAGAGCGCGTCGTAGGCGCACGAGCAGGCCAGTGGGGTGTCGTGGAAGTCGATGCTCCCCGACTGCATTACGTTGTTCACGGCAGCCACGTCGAATCGGCGCAGAGGGTTGTTGGACAGGGAGAGAACGTAGAGGTTCTTGGCAGAGAAGGCTCCAGCTCTCACCTCAGTGATGCCGCTGTTCGTCAGGAACAGTCTCTCCACACTGGTCAGTCCGGAGAAACTCCCCGAGCCGCCGTGGAGCCGTCGAACGCCGTTCAGGAACACCCATGCCAGCTGCAACCGCACAGGACGCTCGTTGATTGATTGATTGATTAATCACTTCGTGTTTCCGGGCGCGTCAACTGTTAGGTCCATAAGTCTCGTAAGTGTTGTGCGTGTTTTCCTTGGGATGTGGCGGTGATCCCCTCTGAATGATGAGATCCCAGGCCGACCTAGACTGTATTCGACCTAGCTATCTAACTAGTGTCGAAAATCCTGCCACCTTCGAGAACCAACTCTAGGGCCTCCAGGTCACAGTCACCTCAGTGACATCAGTTGATGTGCTGAGCCACCTAAGTTGGTAGGACGCTCGTCAAAGTGTTAAAATTAAGTTAATCTGCCAGAATTAAGCGCATGGTTAATTTTATTTTTTTAAGAACACAATGCAACGTAATGCAATGTAAAAATACATCCGTTCAAATATAACGTAATGTACAAGTGCCCATTTGCATATTCACAGAAACAAAAGAATATCAAACGCAAATGCCATCACCAAACTACAATTGTGTCCCTGAACGCTTATTCGCTTTACACATGAAACATGATTAGGCGACATTTAGTCAGGTAAATTTAAGAACGTTTGTTGTTATTTTTATTTACATTTTTAGTATTATTTTTCTGTGCATATGTCCTCTCTTTTACATGCGATTCAACTATTTCGGTAACATCCCGATCTAGAGATCCAGAGAGAAAAATTCGAAAACTATTTCTCAAATTTTCATTTCTTAATCGAACCTAGGGCTAGTTTTTGAGCAATTTCATTTTTGAAAATACTTTTTCACAGACATTTGTGCTACATAAATAGTTATAACTCGATCAGCAGTATCTATTAAGTTTGGAAACTGTGATTTGTCTAGAACCTTGTATGATTTTATTACATTACATTTTAGGACATTTTAAAAATTTCAGAACGTCTACAATTGCATCGAAACTCGATCACCTCCATTTGCACCGCCGCATTCTCAGTACCATGCAAATGTTTTGTAGTGGTATACCATAAATAGAAACCTAGTGAAAACCTTTCTAGTTTTTCCATGTCACGGTAACAAGTTTCAAATTCGTTCTGCAATTACCTTAGAACAGTTATTTGCTCTTCAAATGATACGTTTTGGGAATCACATACGGAATCCACTTTGGGGGAAAATTAATAAAATACGTTTTTCAGCTGTTCGGCCCACAAGGACAAATTAAATTCCTTTATGAGGTCCCATATGACTGATTTAAGAACATTTTTTCCTTGCAGCCTAATATTTAGACCTATCAAATCTCTAAGAAAGTACAGTCTCACAATCCACAATAATGTGTCTTAGATTTAAAAAATCTTTCTAAGACGAGAAAATCTTTCCAAGAACAAGGGAAAATTCTCGAAACTGTCAATGATTGAGGGCTTTTCATTGTATATAGTTGGTAATTTTGTAGACTTCATTACATCTTTCATTAGCAAAATTTTGGCACATAGTGTTTCTTTGTGGATAAGGCACTGAACAGGGTAGAAATAAATTATATTTGTGGCGTTAATTTCTGATTTTAAGTGTCCTACGAATCTTTTGTTTCCCCCACCATTGCTGGAGCACCATCAGTAACAAGAGATACAATGTTCTGAACTTTTCCTGAGTATAATTTTTCACATTCAGAAAAATAGCTTGCCGTGAGGTTCCTTTCATTAGGACAAGATCTAAAAAGTCGTCTATTCTACGTAATGCAAGAGAATAATATCGAATAATAATACGAATATATAAAGCGAAATCTATCTTTGATCATTTTTGTTAGTTGATAGTTCGTATCTGCTGCTATGTCATCAATTCTACTTACAATACTTTTTCTGGATATACTTCTTTATTTGAAATAATTCATTACATACTAAACATCTTGTATGTATACTAATATTTACACACAGGAACGCTTCCTCCCAGTCTGGATCAAAATCTTTAAAATCCCTGGATTCCGGGTGTAGGTTTCGACGACGCCATCACTCTCGGAAAACGGCGGGGTTACTACTGATAGTTTCCTTTCCCGACGCTGGTTGAAATGAAAAGCCCGTGGCATACCACGATGCCACGAAGAATGCTACTGCCACCAACAGGAGGCTTTAACATCACTGATTGAAAGGAAGATGTCTTACATAACCATCAAAATATGTTATTCTTGAAACAATATAATCTGTGACATAATGAATAATTATAATAAAATTGCAGTCAGTACGAATGACTGCTGTGACTAAGCTGTTGTGTTAATTTATGAAATACATGACTCACCCGACGATGATTAAGAACTGGTCGGCCATCCTGTACCACCAACGGATTATCATTCAAATGTAACTGGTATAAGTTGGGCGATGCTTTGGCAAACACATCCGGGTCCAGAGTAGCGATATTGTTATTATCTAGAGAAATGTACATTAGGCTTTCCAGAGTATGTTGAGAACCCGCACTCCACGTTACGGTATGAATACGATTTCTCTCAAGGTAAAGGTACATAAGCCTCGGTGTTACGGCAAATACTCTTAGATCTACAACAGTCAATGCGTTACCCATTAAGGTCAACCTGAGAACACCCGGAAATCCTGACAGGGAATACGAGAATAGATGCGAGATATTGTTGTAACTCATGTAGAGGTTACTAATCAAGGGCCAGTGCCCTCGGGGAGGTTCAGTTAATCCTCTCCCGTTGCAATGCATGCTGTGAAATAACTCGCAAGAACACTTTTCCGGACACGATGCCGTCTGGCCCGTAGACCCTGTCACCAAAGCCACTACAAGAACAGCCTGTAAATAGAAAGACAAGATCGTTATTTAATTCCGTAACAAAATCCCAGTCTGACCTAGATCAAATTTGTTAAAGACTGTGATATATTTTGATTAACACACTTATGCTCATGTTCTGCACATATTGTTAACAAAATAACTTAATAGATACTTTAAGCAATATTTTCCTGGATGTAAAAGTGTTGTTTAAACAATACTGTATAATGTATTAGCAACTGAACAAATATCAGAATTGACAAAGAAAAAGAATAATGTGATTACATTCGGAATGCACCATATCTAAGTCATTTTTTAAAGAAACATATTAAATAATATATAAATATAATTAATAAATTAAAATTATAATATTAATTTTTATGCTTAAATTGGAAATTAAAATTAACGTTATAACACATCTTAGCATTTGAGAAGAATTCCCTCTCTTTAAGTGAGATATTCACAACATAAAAAGACTAAAACATTTAGCGATAATGAGTAAATCGCCATTAATAATTATTTATTAGTGACAATTCTTCGATATTAACGCACTGAAGAAATTGGAATTTACAGATGATTCAATACTCACATACCTGCAAATACGACTTCATCCCGTCAGTATGTCGATAGCCTGGAGCTTCTAATCACTGCTTTCGTTTATATAGTGTTTTTCCGATATGTGAAACGACCTTGTTTTCTTAAAGAGTATTGAAATGTTTTCATGAAATGAGGTTAATAACAAACTCTTAAAATACGATTCTTGAACGGATAAGATGTATATCAATAACAAATGACCTTCTAATATGTATTTATTGCAGTTAACAGTACGCGTTTTATACTACTTGATCAATTATGAGAAGGCATGCTACTGAATGGCTGTGACCTACATATGAAGTAGTACTTACGATAAGGTTTCATGATGGTACAGCAGCACGTGTCTGAGTGTCATGCATATTCTTAAGGATGATATTATTCTTTTGGTAATTTTCATTTTGAGAGTAGCATTAAGTTCGCAATGAAGTCGTGAGGAAGCTGCAAATTTGCACTGATTAGGACGGAACAGTGAGCACCCGCGGGGACTCCGAGGCACGGTAACCGCGGATGGCTAAACTCCACCGTGTCCCGATTGATTGAATGATTAGTGGTTACGAGCCGTTCAATTGCTAAGGTCATTAATTCCAGAAAGTGTATTGCATGTTTTTATCGCGAGAGGTGGCAGCAATCTTCTCTCACTGGATGGCGAGATCCGGCACCGATCGACACGTCAGCTTGCGGGGATTTCCCTAACCAGGCATTTCCCACCAGCGGGACATCGCCCCAGCCGGGACACGGTCTAAACCCCCGACTGGTTTCCCGGGGTGTGGTGTAGAGAAGTGCATGTAAGTGTAATTGTGTGTACGAAAGAGATGAGAGGACAAGGAAGAGGAAGGAAAGATCGCGCGAGTTCTGTGGCCCTTTTGTCGGAGAAACCACGAAAAACCGGCGGGCACAACAGCCGGACGCAAGAGTTCTCCTCCATGCAGGAACTGACTTCGATCTAGCTGCCTAGTCAGTGTCGAAAATCCTGCCATAGTCGGGACTCCAACCCTAGGACCTCCCAGTCAGAGGCACTGCTGTGAGATCAATTGACGTATCCCGAACGCGACCCGCAACAGACCACTCCGAGATGCACGTTGCGGGACTTTTTCTCCCGAAGCGAGAATCTTTCGAGCGTGTGGGTGCCGGGAGGGGTGTCCCTGATTCGATTTTCCACATTCCTCGCAACCCATCTCTCGGTGAAGCGCGTTACGGGCGCGAGAGCCGCGAAGGGGCGCGGGGCCCGTATGCTAATGGGCGAGGGGCGCGCGGCAGACGGCGAATGCCCCAGAGGGCGCTCCACCTCGTTCGCCCCGCGACGCTCCCCCGACCGCGCGCGCACTCCTCGGGACGGGAATCGTCCGACGGCATCTCGCTATCAGCTCGTCCTAAGCCGTTTTCTTATCTCCCCCAAACAGTACAGCCCGATTGCATCCCGCGTTCCTATGCCGCCTACCTACATCCCCAAAAAGCCAGAACCTGACTGCATCCCACTAGTCAATTTTTCCTAAAACGATTGCCTACCTTTCAAAAATGGGAGTAGTCGATTGCATCCCGGGGTCAACGTTTCCTAAGCTGTTTACCTACCTTCCCAAAAACGCAGAGCCCGACTGCATCTCCTGGTAAAACTTGCCCAAGGGGTTATCCATAAATTATGTAACGGTAAAGGGGGAGAGAGGGGGTCTGAGGCAGCGTTACGATACGTTACATAGAGATAGGGAAGGGGGTATTGAAAATACTCGAAAATTGCGTTACGTAATTTATGGATAGCTCCCGAGTCGTTTACCTACCTCTCCAAAAAGTCATAGTCCGACTGCATCCTGATGTCAACTTTTCCAAAACCGTTTACCTACCTCTCCAAAAAGCTTATCCAGACAGCACCCCGCGCTCAAGGTTTCCTAAGCCGTTTACCCACCTCCTCAAAAAGACAGCCCAACTGCATCCCTTTCCGATTTCCTCCTTAGTATGAGGATTGATTTCTACAGTTACCGCTGTCTGCTTAATATTATATTGATCGATTGTAATTTATCCACTTGTCTGCCTCCAAGAAACTTTTACAAGTCCTTTTACAGCGCTGTCAACGTAAAAAACCATATACTTCCACAAACGTTTGTGGAAAAAAACTTGAAAACCTCCTAACACGAGCATCTTCTTACCCGCTGTCTTAACGTACACCATTGCGAAGATTCTGCCGTGTTCACCTGTGATGGAGGTTTTCTCCGGTATGGTGCGAGAGCATCTATTTGCGCTACTTGTGAATGTAACTTCACATAAATATTTACTCCTTCTGAAACATGGGAAGCAGTGGGGCTATGTCTTCTCAGGTAACGAAAAATGAAAGTGGATGAACTGGGAAGCGAGGGTGAGGGAAACTGACCGCGGGATGCAGTCGGGCGATTCCTATTTTTCGGTCTAAACTTTGACCCTGATGGAAGTAAAGCAAGGCATTATTCAGTTTGATGCTCACGCGCGGTCAGTTGCCTCAGTATGTTCCAGTTTAGGAGGTACAAGTCTTCACAAGCTTTCAGGATCCTCTGACTGATGGAAGCCCAGCACCGATATAGGCGGATTAAGCAATAGAACCGATTGCCCCAAAACGCTGTCATTGAAGTTTTCGTTACTTCGATCACCGACAAAGCAGACAACACTGTAATACAACAATTTCATTGCTGCTGTTTCTCCACTCTTTCGCCTTTTGGATGAGTTGGTATTTGCCTGACAACGGCTGTATGCATAGACAGTCATAATCATTTCCCGAATTTTACAACCGTTTTACTTTCTACAAGCAACTCGTATTTTTATGAAAAAATCGAAATTTACAATTTTGGCAAGAACTACATATTTCTAAAAGCGAACACTCACAAACGTAAGCAGACTGTAATATTTGTTTTTGATTGATTAGGGATCCCGAGCGTGTCAACTGTTAAAGTCATTAAGAAAGACCGGATTCCCGTGAAACTGCATCTTTTCTTTGCTAACTTCAAATCAGATGAAACCTTGACAGAAATTTGAATCATGAAACGGACGTTATTTTAGTAGTTGTTTTATTTTGCACGAAATTGCGTATTTTGGGGGCTACAGCATGATATTGCACGTTTTAGGTAATGGCCCGTGAAAATTGCAGATTTTTGGATTTTACAGGACGAATTTGCAAGTTTTATTGTTTTGTTGCATAAAATATAGTTTTATATTATTAACTTATTTTAATTTATCTTTTTTAAAAGGTTTCATGTAAGAAAAAAGTGTTTGTGACAAACAACAGTCCATTTGGGTAGTTTGTGAAACCCGAGCGTCGTTTAATATGTATCAATTCTGCATTTTCTTTCCCTGTGAACTGTGCGTCTACACCTTTAATGATGCCTATTGTCTAATTAAAATTTCTGAGTTATTGCAGTAGAAATACGGGATGTTACCACCACGAACTAGGTACGCGGTTGTTGGTTGCGGCCTCTCAGCCAACGCTGTGTACGAGATACCTCTTCCTAATCGGATCATATGTCCGTTTGTCCTTCTTTGCTGTTACGAGTTACGAGAGAGAGAGAGAGAGAGGTAAAGCAGTTTTTGACGTACGTGTGCACGCGCTTTTAGTTGCATGCATACGTACGTCAGTGAGAGGCACTGCACACAAACAAGTGTAAATGTAGAACGAAGTTTTTCCTGTCTAAATCATACGAGTATTAGTTGATAGAAGATATAATAATTTCTCAAAAAATATTTTGGAAATATACACAAATGTAAATTACAATGAAAAGAATTCATAACATTTCTTCTGTAACTTACTTATTTTTTATTTCTGAAATATATTTGTATTTTTCAATTAATGTATTTTTATGCTAATTTAATTTTGTGTGCGTGTGAATTTCTTTGTTTAAATAATATGTGCAAACTTTATTCTAAGAAAAACAATAAACTTATATTTCATTCATTTTAAATATCACATATAAAATATAAACGAAGTTCATAAGTTGAATAACTGGAATTTGTAGTCTACGTAATACCATTTTGCAACGTTTTGATTTTTTATTGCATGTTTTTGCACGTTTTGGGTCTTTTATTTGCAAGTTTTAGATCTCTGCACGAAAATCCTGTCTTTAGTCATTAGTCTTGTTAGTGCACTGCATGTTTTAACGCAGGAAGTGGCACTTCCCCCGCTGGATGGTGAGATCCGGCGCCGACCTATCCGTCGGCTTGCGGATTTTTCCCCAACCGGCGCGACACCGCCATAGTCGGAACAAACTCTAAACTCCCGACCGGTCTCCCGACATGTGTGGTAGTGTAGTGCATGTAAGTGTAAGCGTGTGAAAGTAAAGGGGTGAGGATAGGACAACGAAGAACGAGCGATCGTGCGCGGTCCGTGGCCCGTTTGTTAGTGTACTGCTTTCGTATTCGCCTGGAGTTGATCGAAGAAACCACAGAAATCTATCGATCAGAGCATCCGGTCGCTAGAATTCTCATCCAGACAGCGGTGGAATTCGACCCAGCTCTCCAGCGGGTGTCGAAAATCTTGCCAACTTTGCGATTCGAACTCTCAGACCTTCCGGTCAGAGACACTCCAATTACCCGTCGATGCCCTGAGCCACCTAAGGCTTTGTAACATTTATATATTGATGACGTGCATTTGGGTGCATGAGGAACATTCCTAAGCTAAACAGACGCTACGTAGGCTCAGACTGCCGCTCAGGGAAAGAGTCCCTCCCGGCGCGCGGAACGGCGCGGGCCCTCAAATCTTGACCGTTTGCGTTACGCGAATTTCCGCGTTTCAAAGATATTAGAGGGCGCCCCAACCGGTGAGGTGGGGGGAGGAGGCTGGATGAGCGCCATCAGCCGGATTAGCCGCCGCCCCCTCATGGCTCCCCGCATCACTCCCACGCCGGTGCGCGTGCATACGCGAGGCCACGTGGGGAGCCGGGAAGCTCGAGGGGTCCGCTCGGAGCGGCTCACTAACCTTTCGGGCTCTCTGTCTCTTGTTTGCCACACATGCTTACTCCTTTCACGCTTACGCTTCGTGCACAGAAGTCAACCCATTACTCTGCAGTCTTTCACTCATTCTCTGGCAGGTTTCTACTGTCTTCCCTTTATTCGAGGTAATTCAGCGAGTTGCAATGGTAAGATATTTTGGTCGTATTACGGTTCCCTGTAAGTTCTATCATGGCAATTTCATTATGTAGGCTACTACCTGAAGTACCTGGCGTTGCTCAGACACTTATTACAATAATTGATTTCTCAGGAAGAGAAGTTCCGTTATTCCAACACTGAGGAGGGGCGTACGTCTATCTATTCTTTGTATCCCTGCTTCGCCCTGCCCCGCCCTGCTCCGCCGGACCCTCCCCACCAGTTCTGCTTTCCCTTGTCCTCTTCTGGAAATTTCCGGGGTACCTAGCTCACTTTCCCCCAAAAAAATTACATTGTTCTTTTTAGGAGTATCAGGCCACAAACTTTCCTCACTTTATATCTAAAAACAATCAACCAATCTGATCTATCTGCCGTTATTTCATGACCATCTGTAGACGATTCCACTTGCGGGGTTGACGGGTACTGGTCAAAATATTCTAAGGTTCGAAATTGATCTTTAATGCCATTCTGAGACACCTGACGCTTAATTACACATGAGATTTTAATTGTATGCTAGTTTACCTTTTAGTGTCCTTGAAAAATGGAGGCTGAGGGAGAGGTATCAATAATGTTTTAGACATAATGTCACCAGTCCTCATAGGGGATTTCGGCTTGACAAAAATTTTTCTATTATATACAATATCATATTTGCTTCTGTTTACATTAACATTCATAAACAACAGTTTCTCCGAATTCACTTTACTCGTTTACCTCAATTAGTATACTCGCTCGTGCCAAACTTTCATCAATTTAAATAATCCCACAAAAGTACGCTTTCACTCTCCAATATCATTAAACACTCCCCTACAAAAACACAGCCAATCTGTCACAGTTTTAGCATCAAAACGCAAATTATTCATAATGTGTTTCGCTTTCGTTCATGCAATCTGCAAATACGTCATAATCATGCAATTTTCTACTAAACTAATACCTTACTTTAATAAACCAATAACTAACATACAGAACATATGTATGCATATATACCTTTTTACGATAAAACCAAACACATACATTAGCAAAGTTACTTTTTTCCAATAATTTCATACCCCTTGAACACATAATACATTAGTGCCTAGATGCAATTAAAATCAGGATACAATCTACGTTTATAGAGTGAAGATAAACTGACAGAATCAGTCTTGAATTTGAATTTAGGATTAAACAATTGAATGTAAAATAAACAAACATTTCCCCCTATCCTATAGATAAGCGATTCTGCACATTAATGAACTCAATCATTGACGACAGCCGTCGACACAATTTGGTAGATCGCAACAAAACTATTGCATTGATGAATTCCTGAATCTCTGATGTAATGCTAGGCTAAAAACTTAAGAAAAGTAATTATTTTGTAAATTTATACACTTTTCTGGCTGTAAATCATAGCCTAAATATTCCTGACCTTCAAATGAAGCTTAAACAAAAGTTTCATCAATACTACTTCATACTTGCTTCATATCAATACTTGATGAGAGTATCGCGTTGTAACTCAACGCCCTTGTCTCTTTATGTTAGTATAAGTTGCTCTTTATTCCTTTGAATTTTTATTCCATTTACTTATTTTTAGTTACATTAGGTCCCCTTCGGATTCTTTCATTACGAAAAGGGTCATCACCCAAGGGAAAGACGTCTCAAGAAACCAATGTATCGTAGCGGTTTATTATTGTCAGCATTTTTCTCCACCCAGCAACCGGGTATCTTCTTAGAAGGCCTTGATAAATAAGAAGAATGCTTCGGGAGATCGTTGATAGCTTCTCGGCTCCACTGGCTGTGGGTTTGATGCAATAGTGTGCGTGATTTGTTAAATATATTGGCAACACAACTTCGTAGTGTTTGGAGAAATTAAAAAATCTTGTGAATAAACTGTTATTCTTGTTGTTAAGAAATATTTTCATTTCTCATAAGAAGAAGCGATAGACGGAAAGTCGATGACGTATTGCGTCTCTCCGACGGTTGATTCACGCAGCATTCGACCCAGCTGACGAGCTAGAGTCGAAAATCCTACCGTCGTTGAGACTGAAACTCTAGGATCTCTCGGTGAGAGGCACTGCATTGACATCAGTTGACGCCGTGAATCACCTCTCCCGGTCTTTATTGAAATACATGTTGAACCTCTGATAACATACAAATACTCAGTTCCTACTTTGAGAGAGCCTCTGCTTGACTGATCTGCCCGTGAGCAGCCGAGCTCTGGAGACGAGCCCATTGGGCCACGTCCACGACTCCATCAGATCGCCCAATCGGATTACGCGTCCCCGCATCGCAGCGGCAGCGGCGGTCGCCCTGGACCGCGCCGTGCCCGCCCGAGCAGGCCGCTCTGTATTAATAAGCGGCAGCAATTCCATTAGCTAATGGCCGCCCCCGCTGGATGGAGGTCTTGCAACAGCTCCACCCGTCCGTCCGCCCGCCAGCCTGCCATGCCTGTGCCTTTCAGACCGTCGACCTGCTCGCCTGTGTCAATGTGACCGACGTGAATGAAGGAGCGCGCTTTAGGAATTCGTGACTGCCTTGCGCTTGCGAGTTAATGCATTCTGTTTTAACTGCACCCGAAAACACCCACAGTTGCGTTTCCACCGCAACGGAATAACTTTACTTCCACAGACGAAGCAAAATTGCATCCAATAAAGAGACGTGCGCACAGACGTTCAAGGTACAATCAATCCACAAACTGAGTCTTCAAGAACATGACGTATCGTTCATTCTACTTGTGACCTCAGACGCTCATACATATCTGTACGGATAACTGTCACGTACTACCTCGAACGCGCATAAGCCCCATCACTTTGCCTGTAAGATGACTTTGAAACTAAATTTGCTACTACTAATACGTCTTAGCATTGGAATGACAAACAACATATACATAAGAAAATAAACCAATTAAGTGTCATTTAGCAGTCAATCAAAATTAAAAATTTCCATCTGAACATTACTTTTTGCGCTATCCGCATGTGAGATTTATTTTACTTACAAAAATGTTTACTGATATCTATGATAAGATGGCACCGAGACATCTTTTTCCTGTTTCAAGTATACATGTCTCTGTGTGCGATGGAGAAGATTATTTGTTAACAATCCAGAGTATAATGTAACATTTACAAAACGTTTTACTTCGGTTGTATAATTTGTTCCCTCCTACTCGTATCAACGGCATAATGGACTATAATATCTCCCTCTTGACGTGTGTTCTAAGTGTATTCTCTTTGAAATAAAACACCTGCTCTTTAGAGGGCGAAATGAGGATTCCGCTGCGGGGTCCATTTGCCGCAGAGAAGGACGTGTCGCGGCGCCCCTGGCGGAGGCGAGGCGCGCAGGTGTGGGGATTCGCAGCTCTCGAGGCGAATGTTAAACAGCGGTGAATCGCCGCTGCCTTTGTGCGGGCGAGGAAGGACGCTGGGGCGGGGGATTTGCGCCTGCAGGCAACAAAGGTTTCGTTAACGGCCATCCGGCCAAAGCAAAGCGCAGAACAAACCGCGCCCTCTGTGTGCCCAGCAAACACGCGCTTACGTCGCGCTGTAAACATCGTATTACAATGCACGCAGGTAGACATTCTCAGCGCTTGGTGGAGCACTCGCCGTGGGAAAAAAATGGGGGAAAATGCCGTGGGCACATTTCGGGATGGCGTGGCGGATTTTTCGTGAGTACGTCTGGAATAAAATCAAAACGAATGCTCAGTGTGACTTAATTATCATTCTTTTTCATTGGACTGGGCGGTGGCTGAGAAGCCCGCTTGACTATCTGCGAACTATTTTTTGCCTCCACTTCTGCGCGTTTCCTTTGAGATGCAACCGTAGCTTTTCTATTCGCAAGGCACCGATCTTTATTGGCTTCTTGTATTCTCTACCGAAGCAAGGTTTTCTTCTGTCTGGCATATGTTCGATTTATATGAGACATCGTAAATTATTTCATCATTTCCATCAAGGAAAAAATTGTTTTCTTTGTTCTGAAGATTATTTGTTTTGTTTGAATCTAGGTGCTGATTGTGAAGTGAATCTAGGTCGTCAGTGAATACTCACAAAATCACAAAATAATGACCCACTTCAACGCATTCCCGCGCTACACTACGAGTATTATACATTTCTGACAAAGCCACATTGTGATTGCCCATACATTATTGCGCAGCCGTCTCTGACAATGGGTGACGAGCAAGCATTATCTACTGAATCTGTTGCTCCAACGTTGCTGGCACATATTAGCGTAGGTATAAGCGATTCAAATCTTACCGTATTTTGTTTCACAAGAAAACTTCGACAGGCAACCACTGTAACCGCAGAGCCGCTTTCTCGTCAAAAGAAATGTACACCCCGCCAGGCGACGCCGGCTACATCGCCTGCGAAGAATTCTCACGAAGACGTCCGAGATATCGAGTGGACCAACGCGGATCGATAGCGCGAGACGTTCGTAACTCCATTCAGCGTCGCAGCCGCCGCCGATCCTGCCTCGCCCTCGCTATGCCCTCTGCCACACCGCAGCCCCTGTCACACCCTCTCACCCCGCCACTCACCCCCTCTCTCCGTCAAGCCCCTCACCCCACCACGCCCCCCTCCCTGCCATGGCCCCGCTCTGTCACGGCCCCTCTCCACGTCACACCCCGTCTCCCTGGCACGTCCCCTCTCCCTGCCACGCCCTCGCCATCCCTCCATCCCACCACGCCTATAAGCCCCGCCACGCTCCACCGGTCAAGACGGCATAAAATCCCGCTCCCCCACCATACCCTCGCCACGCCTCCATCTCCGCCACAAACCTGCTCCCCTCCACAACCCCACCTTGCTACCGTCCCTGCCACGCCTCCACGCCCACAACGCCCCGCCCATCCCCGCCCTGCCCGGCCCCGCCCCGCGCTGCCCATTCAAGCCCCGTCCGACGGGCAAAGTGACGGCCGGAAGAGGAGCCAGGCCCTACACGAGCGCTGCGGGATGTCAAGCAGCACCATCTTCTGTCCAGTGGCGCATTGGGACTCGATAGCACTTTACGATCCAAGCTCATATTCAAGTGATGATAAATACTGTCAAATTCGTGGGTTCTTTTGAATAAAAATAATATTATGAAGTCTAAGAAAATTAAATTATTTTTTAAAGAAATGTGAAGTAATCAGAGTAACAATTTTCATAACTAAATTGAAAGTGAAATAAAAATGGATTATTATTCTGAATACTATCGCTTTCTACATTTTAATGGGTTTGAGGTTCGGGACATTGTTATGAATAGCGACTCTGTATACTTTACTCCATTGAATGAAGTTTAACAAATGCTCTATCACAGTATTTCTGCCCAAACCACCATGCGAACACGTTCGTTCAGCCTGTGTCTATTCTAAAAACAAAAGTGCAATCGCCAACTAGTAGGTAGAGGAAATATATTATACGAAAAATTATTTTCGATCTTATTTTTTGAATAACAAAAGTTACTGTTTTCACAAAAAGCCTTTCAACAATATTTGATTGTCCTAATTCAGTATTTCGTATTCAAATAATTAAATTTTCACTGATTAACTCAAGTAATACGTGTGTGATATTTGTTTTTCTATTCAAATTTTAGAGTATACTTGAGTGTTCGCGAAATTACAAATGATTTTAAATTGCGTTAGTTTGGGAAACAATGTAGAAAATGTTTTACTAGTTACTATCGAAAAGAGGAATGAATCTCTTTGATTGAAATGTTTCAGAATTATTACCAGTAATCATTTAACAGTCAACTAACCCACGTAGTGCAGAGAAAGATGAGGTTCCTCTACAACTTTTAAAGGATTATTTTCCCCGTGCAAAGAGTTTGCCTGCTTCAAACAACCAAAGGGGGCTGACATGTGAGGAAATGCGTTGGAGAGTGAAGGGGCGTCTGCATTTTTATGAAAACCTTTTACATTCATATAACGATCTGTAGAGCCGTTTCTTTGAGATACAAAGAAGCGCTTTAGAACATGTGACGTCCACGAGAGCGAGAGAAAACAATGGAGGAACATTTAATTCTATCTCCCAAAGAAGGCTTTTGGATTCAACGTTATTGACGTTTCTGGTTGCTTTTATTCCACTTGGAAAACAATATTTCTTCTAGTTTTGTGAATAATGTTGTGAACTGTACCAAAATCATCTTAGTTTCTTCGCTTACTTTGTGCGAACCTTGCAGGAATATTGCATCGACACACATGGTAGAGGGAGACATGGAGTTCCGCTGCAGGGTTAAATCGCGCCGCTGCTGTCTGAAACTTGAACCTCGAGACGCAGAGGTAGCCGTTCTCAAACATCTTCACATAGCAAGACAGTAAAGAGCCACATACGGAAAATCATCGAAAACTCGATTCTACAGAAGCAGTCCGCAATAGAGAGCTCGTGAGGGGGTGTTGAGAAAATACTCCTTCGTTCGTTGGAGATGTCAAGAGGCTCCGATCACAGCTTCCGATCCGAGCGACTATCAAAATCGGCGATCATCATCGCTCAAACTTGATTGCATGTAGCATCTGCCAGGGCTCCTCCCTCGTAACCGTAACCGTAACCGTAACCATTGATAGATTAATTAGTGATTCCATGCGCAACAACGGATAAGGGCATTAGTACCGTAAGTATAGTGCATGTTTTCATCGCATGATATTGCTGGAGGACGAGATCCGATGCCGACCTACATATCGACTCGCGGGGCTTTCCCAACCAGATATTTCCCACCAGCGGGTCACCGCCCCAGCCGACATACGCTAAGCTCCCGATTGGCCTCTCGACATGTGCGATAGAATGGTGCATGTATGTGTATGTGTGTGTATGTATGGTATGTGTACGTGTGTGTGTGTGTGTGTGTGTGTATGTAAGGGACGTGTAAGGTGTATGTAATGGGTGAGCGTAGGAAAAGGAAGGGGAAGAACAGATCGCGCTCGGACCGTGGCCGGTTTGTTTGGGGTACTTCAGCATTTGTCGGGTTCATCAGCGTAGATCGGAAAAATCATGGAAAACTACCGACCAGAACAGCCGCTCCACGCAGCGGCTGAATTCGACCTAGCTATTTCGGTAATGCCGAAAACCGTCGGGACTCGAACCCTAGGACCTGCCAGTCAGAGACACTGCAGTGTCTTGAGCAACCTAAGCCGGTCGTTACCCGTTAGAATGAACATACTACCGCTCATCACGTAGGAAAGGACCTTGTGGGCAGGGTTTGTTTCGAGAGGAGACTTTCGGGCGCGGCTCCTTGGGCTGAGCAGTGCTCAACTAATACTTGGCGATTGGCGCCCTACGCATGGACGTCAAGTACTTTCCGCTGTGATCGCACCCAACGCATGACGTCACGGTGAACTCCGGAACAGAAGTTGTCCACCGGCAGCTGATCGATATGAGGGCGGGGGGACGGCTGAGTCTCACACGTGAAGATTTTCGTATATACTTCTATTAAAACAGGAAGGCCTTTCAAGATCAGAAGCTGGCAGTAGAGGAACACACTGTCATCCAATCGTGAGCTTCGTTACAACTTACATTTTCCATAATGAAACTCTCGATAGGATGATAATGTCTCCCTCTCTTTTCAGCACGTGACCTCGACAGGACTTACTGTTTTAATCGAAGTGTAGTGAACTATCGAAACGTGAGCAGCCTACCGCCTCGCCGTTGCCGCTGCTGGTGTGAATCGCTGGCGCTGGTTTGCAGGAGCCACTTGTTGGCGCCGGAGCTTTCCGCATACAAATGCCCTCCCCTCCTCCAACTCTCTCCCTCTCCCTAACCCCTGCTTCCGGAACAGCGGGTATCTTCGTTGGCAGACTTAGCGATACAACGGAAACACAAATTGTATTCATCTAAGTTTCCTCGCATTCGTGCGAGGGGCTATCCATTTCATTTATTCAATTTCTCATGTTGTTAAGGATGAGTTAGTAAGCAATGCTGTGAACCCAAGCCTCATGGTACATGTAATTTTCACACTGAGTTGCAAAGAATCCATGATGTTTTCTGATTAACTTCGCACATATTTCGTGTTCATATACACCGCCCACACAACATTACAGATATCTTTTGTTGTTTTCTTTTTTTGTTTGTTTTTGTTTTTTACATTAAGAGACTGTACAAACAGATATCGTTGGAGCAAACTTCGCCTCACTTGGCCGATCCTGACACTCACAGTGAAGGCACAAACACTTCAACAACTTACTACTCCACGATTAAACGTAACTGGCAGGCAGCAGTGGTTTCTCTTGTTTTCAAGCAACGAAAGGGTCATTTTACATATGAGTAAATATTATATTTAAGAAAAAGAAACACCAGCAAACACGGAAATTGTGTAGCAACTGGAACAACTACCACATGCTTCGTGTCCTGTGATTCTTGTGTTCGTTCAAACTCCTTACAGCCTTGCAATACACAAGGATATACAAAACAGTATGATTACAGCACTAGGAATATGGTACATCATTTTCAGAGGTATTATTTGAAGGCACGGTCAAATGAGAAAATTAGCATTTATTTCAATAGACGTGTTTGCACAACTCCCATGAGCTCTTGATTACTAGTTGCACTGCCCCACTCTGTTGTGCTAAACAAGTCGTGAAGAAAAGCTGAACCTGCCCTTCCGGGCGCAGGCAACGTCCTACGGCTTTCACTACCCCTCCACCGCCCTCCGCCCACCCGCAGTGCCGCCACCGCCCCGCCCTCGCCCCCGCAAAGCAAGAGCCACGCGAAATTATCGCGGCCGCCCCTTCCGCCGCGGCCCGCCCTCTTCCGGCAGGCGGCAGTAATAACGGGAAAAAATAACAACAGGATTTCATTTCTGTGAAACGCTCTAAAGATATGTAAATTCCTTGCACCGCGGGAGCGAGCCGAGGCGTTGTTTACACGACGACCGCGCGCCGCCCCCCTCTCCGCCCCCAGGCAATCCCCCCTCTCCCCGCCCCCACTTCATACCGCTCTCGACACCCGCCTCTGCCCCAGCCATCTTCCATCCCCGACACCTCCGCCTCACACCGCTGTCGCCACCCCGCTGCTGTCCCATCCCCGTCCCCGCCTCGCTCCGCTCTCGCCTCACCGCCATTCCCGTCCCCGCCACCGCCTCGCAACGCCCTCACCCTCCGATGCCGCCCCATCCTCAACCCGCCTCAATCCGCCTCGCACCACCCTCGTTCTCATCCCAGTCGTCGCCTCGAGCGCTTTTGCCACCCCCTGTCTGCCCCACCTCCAGTCCCCGCCATTTGCGCCTCGCACCGTTCCCACCATCTCGCCGCTACCTCATCCCCGTCCCCGCCCCTCCCCAGGGTGGCTCTCCCGCCATCCTCCGTCCTCGCCTCCACCTCGCATCGCTCTTGCCATCACACCTCTGCCCCCATACCTAACCCCGCCTCACCGCTCTCGCCATCCCATCATCCCCCGTCCCCGCCATCACCTCTCACCGCTCTGAGCAACCAGCCTCTGCCCCCCAACATCCCTCGTCCTCAACACCTCCACCTCTCACCCCTCACGCCACCCTGCCGCTGCCCCATCCCCGTCCCCGCCTCGCACTGCTCTCATCTCACCGCCTTCCTCCGCCCCCGCCTCCACCTCGCAGAGCCCTCGGAGCCGACGCTGCCCCAATCATCCGGCCCCGCCTCCTCCACCCTCACCCTCATCCCCGTCTTCGCCCCGCACCGTTTTTCGCCACCCTGTCTATGTGCTCATCCCCCGTCCGGCACCTCCGCCTCACACTGCTCTCACCACCCCGCCGATGCCCCCCCGTCCCCATCTCTCACTGCTCTCGCCTCACCGCCATTCTTCGCCCCCTCCTCCGCCCTCGCTCTCATCCCCGTCCTCGCCTCGCACCGTTTTCACCACCCTATCTCTGTGCTCATCCCCTGTTCCGCACCCCGCCTCACACCGCTCTCATCCCCCTTCTACCCCATCCCCCATCCCCGCCTCGCACCGCTCTCGCCACCTCACCGCAATTCCCATCCCCGTCCTCACCACGCACCGCTCTCGCCATCCCGCCAACCCTCGTTCCCGCCTCGTCTCCTCCGCCTCGCACCGCTCTCTCCATCCCACTATTGTCCCCCCCGCCCTCCCCGTTCTCGCCACCTCTGTCTCGCACCGCTCCCTCCACCCCGCCTCTGTCCCCGCTCGCCACTCCCGTTCTCGCCACCTCTCTCTTGCACCGCTCGCTCCTCCCCGCTTCTGACCCCTTCACCACCACCCTTTCTCGCCACCTTTGTCACGCCCCGCTCTCTCCACCCCGCCTCTGCTTCCTTCCCTCGTCCCCGTCTCCGTTCCCACCCCTCGTCCCCGCCTCCGCCTCGCACAGCCCTCGCCCTCCGCCACCACCCCGGCCGCCACGCCCGCGTCGATCTCCGTCTCCATCGCCGCGCGCGCCAGGACTTTACAGCGGAGCGCGTCCTGCCACCGGGCGGCGCGTGGCGCGTGGCGGGGGCTGTTTATGCGGCTGCGAAAAAGTTTAAATGGTGCGCAGAGTTCCATGCAATGCACGGAAACGCATTCTGCGCGCGTGCTGCCCCAGCGAACTTCAAAGCACAGCTCCTCCATCCGGGCTGCAGGTCACGTCCCTGCCCCATCGAGGAGGAGATCGAGAGACACGACTTCTGCGGCGAGAGGAGCGCCACTTAATCGCAAATAATCACCACGCAGATTAACACAACACGGCACGAACATCTAAATCTACTCGCTCCCCCTACGCTACATGGAATTTCCTCTACATAATTGCGAAGAAAGGTGGGATTCTCCAAAGAGATTTCGCCATTAACTAACCTCACATTTTAAAGAGAATAGCTTTCGGGAGATGCAAAAAGTTTATACACCACTTTACGTTTAAACACTTTGTTGAAATATTATTTTGTAAATAAATTAATCATATATCAATTCACAGTAAGTTGTGGAGAAATGTAAATTTTTACTGGAACAGAGGTACAATTATACAAAAATATTTAAAAGTTATTCATTGCCCAATAAAATATTTTTGAACACATTAATATTAGATGATATACGAAATGAAACTCAAATACCAAATGACACTAAATTATATCCTACGAAAATAAAATTACACTGCCAATGCTATTTTAAATATGTTATGCAAAGGCTGAATACTTACAAAATAAAATTATGTGTCAAAAGTTCCTTTTAATTATTTACAATTACGTTCGTAGAAACGGACGATCGCTAAAGGTGATTTATTGTGCACTTTACTGATATCGTTCATTATAAACTTTAATTTACCTTTGGCATATACAGGTTAAAAAATTTAGTTTCCAGACCGACTTTCTTGACGTGAAAGTCTTGCGGATTTCTGATCGCCTGACTGATCGCCTGAGATCTTCTGAACTTTCAAATCAGTGGCAGACTCGTTTCTTCTCTCTTTGTTTATAAAAGACTATAATTCGTAAAGACTACCTTGAAGAGAAAAGTCCCCGAGGAAACTTACAGTCTGCCGCTGAACATGTCGCAGACGAAATTGTTTTGGATCACGGTAACTTACGAAATGCGCACACTGAAGTTTCAGACGTGGCTAAAGAAAAAAAAAATTTGCAAGGTTTGGAGGCCAAATATGCCGTTGCTAGTCTGGCAGACCTACATCTTTCTTATGGATTACTCCAAAGATTTAGTGTATGAATTATGAAACGTGGCGGAATAACTTCCGTTTTTTGTTGAGCTAAACTTAAGAATTTCTTTTTCTCGGAGTTAAATAACATTATTAGTCAACACCATCGAAATCTTATCTATCTTATGCTTCTGAGCAAAATGACCGAAAAAACAATTATTCATTTCCTTGCGCAGTGTTCTGTGTTTGTTTTACGTATGAAATTATCACCCTCTTATTAGTACCCTATTGCTGAATGTTTAAGATTAAGATACTTAATAGTGCACAAAATGGATTCCAATAACAACTCTGAAATATAATCGAAAATTAGATTGTATGCGAATTGGAAGTTTTCTCGAAAGACTCTAAAAATTTATAAGTAAGTGAACTTTTCCAAACTGAAAGTTAATGACTGCAAATCTTTCTCTATAAAATTTGCAACCATGGAAATCTAAAACAAATGGAGGGAACTAGAGCATGTAGAGGTGATTGATAGGCAGAAGAGAGGGAACGAGGACGACCCGGGACCACGTCGCTTCTTCCAGCTCCAGGCGTTCTTACTTCCTTCCGCCACGACCTGCCCCACACGATACCATGGCACACACAACGTAACGACGTCATTCCTTTATCTTTCGCAGAATGGCCGATTTTTCTGATACGAATACATCCCTTTTGAACACTCCGAGCATCCTCAAAATCCTGGAAATAACCTCCTGATTCCTGTTTCGTAGTTTTAGCTGGCGATGTTGCGCTTTTCCTGGCGTCTCTTCGCTAATGCAGTCCCTCCCGGCGCCTCTTTTCTTCTCTTCCCCGCTCCGCCCCACCACACCAGGCCACGCCATAACCCGCGACGCCTCGCCTCAACTCGCCACGCCTCGCCACGCCCCGCCACGTCCCGCCCCGCCCTCAGCCGCTGACCCTTCCTCCGCTCCGCTTTGTCATTCCCCGCCGCGCTCCACCACACCAGACCTCACCATAATTCGCCCCGCCTCTCCCCGCCACGCCCTGCCTCACTCCGCCGCGCTCCGTCCCGTCTCGCCCCGCCCCTCTTGCTCCGCCTCGCCCCACCCCAGCCGCTGTTCCATCCTCCGCCCCGCTCTGTCCCCGCCCCGCCCCGCCCCACCACACCAAGCCCCGCCATACCCCGCAACACCTCGCTCCACCCCAGCCGCTGTCTCTTCCCGCTCTTCCCCTCCCCGCCCCGTCCCATCACACCAGGCACCGCCGTACCCCGCAGCGCCTCACCTCGCCCCCGCCCTCAGCCGCTCTGTCCTTGCTCACCCCTCTCCCCGCGCTGCCCCGCCCTAATTAAGCGCCGCTGCTCCATCCTCTTTTGGGCGCGCGCTAATTGAGGTAATTGTTGGCAGTAATTGGCCCAACGGCGGCGCCGCGGAGTAAACAGGTCGAGGGGCGCCTCCTTTTAAAGCGCCGGCGCCTCTCACACCCCCCTCTCCCCCCACTCACCCCGGCTCATGATCCTCCGCGAGGCATCTACAGCAAGGAGATTAAGAAATAAGAAAGAACCCAGGACACATTCAGAAGCTCCACTACTCGGGGACTCTCGAATCGTTCAAATATTTAATATTTGAAAACTTTAATTTCATTTTACAGCCCTCAATATGAAAGTTTTCAGTAATTTTTATTTTTTTATTTTCCATGTTCTGCTGTAAGTTTGCGCCAATCACATCACAAATACTATAATGCATAAAACTTCTTTACTCTCTGCTAAAAAAAAGTATTTAACTTCAAAAATTGCACTGGGAACGTCATCTTCAGTTTCTACATTTATTCTTTATATCCACATCCCTCCTTAAATATTGGTAAAATATCTCCTACATTCATGAGATGAATCATTGGGAGAAATTTCTTAACTTCTTAGCACTCATGTTTTAAGGGCACAGGGTGGAGTGTCAATAGTCCTTGAGCGTGCCAAGCCGTATTCTGACAGTGGGTTGCATACCAAGGTATGGAATCAGTCAACTGCCTGTGAAGGAAACGAATTTGAAAGAAATACCTCGTTTACAAAAGCGAAAAGTTCAATAAGACATATTATACATACATTACTTTAAATGTAGATTTAATAAAACATGGAAGTTTGCAAAATTTGAATGTATAAAATACAATATACATTAATTTAATACTATTTGAAAACGCTCTATACTTTAGTTACACACTCGGTGTGAAAGGCGGGTGAATACATGGTGTGTGCATAAAAGGTAGGTGCATTTTAAGACACGAAAGACGGGAACACATTGCCTGGTTGAATTCAGGAAGGACTGTATTCCGGAAAAACTCAAGTAAAATAGACAAGACCTGAGCAAATAAATATTATAAAATCTAAGGTTCAGTTTGCGATGGCAATTTTGCCACCCACTTCATAATCCCTTTAACATCTCTCAATTTTTTAAGAACACCAAACTGACCATATTTCCAAAACACAGGAAAAAATCAGCTCTTGTAAATTACCATAATATAACAAGAAAAGAGTCACTCTACGGAGCATTTCAGTAAGCTCTACGGAGCATATACCTTATGAAATAATAATCTTCAACGTGATTTCAAATAAAATAATTTTATTATAAAAAATAAACTAAACAATTACAACAAAAATGGACTTGTACAATTTATTATGGAATTAATTATATCATTGTAAATTCAATAAATGGAAATTAATATATTTTGGACGAAAACAATCTGGTAATTTCCGTGATGTGTACGATATATTAAATCCTGTCTGTACTTCAGCACATAATCCACACATTGGTGGCTAGCACATTAGAAAGCATCAAGCTCACTATCGATCTTCCAATGACAAAGGGCTTATGCAATTATTTTCCTGTAAACCCAGTCAATATTTACTGGCAAGTGTTTTTACATCAATACTAACTCTGTCCTCCGGTAACTGGCAAGAAACGCAGACAGTGTGGAGGCACTTCATTAACTCCGCTTTCATTAATTCCAAGTTCTCATAAATTCCGATTGTTAATTTTGGCTGGTCATTATATTCCACTTTCAGTAATCTGTAATCTCGCAATGGCATTTAATATTTACACAGTGCGCCACGAAAGTCTCTACGCACTGAGCAAGTTCAGGACATACTATTACGAATTGCATTTGTATTAGTAACAACCACATCACTGGGAAACAAGTGAAGAGGACAACACTTCCAACATCGATTATGATTGTAGTTGTCGCGTGGCCGCAGACGACTGGCGCCCGATTAAGCATAATGTAGCTCCGCCGCGGAAAGAGCGTCTCAGCAGAAAAGGCCTATATGACGGCTTAACCTCCGCTTAGCGGGGAGAACGAATGCTACTCGTGAGCTCGTCGCCCGTGTGCACGGACCTTCCAATCCCCGTCGGTTCAGATCGGCCCAAACTGGCCCTGCCGATTTCCCTTCACCCCTAGTCGGTTCAGATCGGCCCTAACAGGCCCTGCCGACACTCCTCAATCCCGCTAGTTCAGACAGACCCTCCGGGGTCCTGCTAGCAGCTTCCCGGCCTTGTCCCTGATCGCCGTGCACTTCGAGTGGCGCCATGGCCGCTGCAAAGTCGCTCTTCCGGAGAACCGTCCTCGCCGAGGCTGGGCTACGTCAGGTGCCTATGTAAGTTACACCTCTCCAATAAATTGCTGTTTGCCATGACTGGGGTCATCCCTGTTCTTATTGCTCCCTCTCATCCGCCTTAGGCCTTTAATAAAATAGGGAATGGCCCAGAGGGCACCTTCTGCTCTTACCGTCCTTCCACTCCCCTGCACGTGGTGCCAGACCCCTTCCCCCACGAGATAGTGAGCACGCAATTTACTTTTTCATTTGTTACAAGATCCAACTCGTCCTACCAAGACAATTTCTTATGTTAAACTCTCTCACCAGCAAGGTGTCGCTGTGGAGAGACTTTCCTGGCGCGTTATACATACCTACATAAACCGTACCGAGCAAAGTGGCTCAATGCGTAGCTCGCTGACTTCGTATTCGGGAGGCTCGGGTTCAATCCCCTTGCCGTCCTGTCCGGGGTTTTCGCGGTTTTCCTCGGTCATCCAGGCAAATGCTGGGATGGTTCTACTGAAAGGCCACGACTGAAAAACCGGCGTTAATAACCGAATTCGTTAACTACGTGCAGTAACGAAGTATAAGCGAATTCGAGACATCACGTGTTTCTGGTTGGGTAACCGACTAGGACAGTCGCGGCTCGTGGTTTCATAAATGGGGAAGGCTACAAATGAATTGCATTACATTACATCATAATACATTGCCTGCATTGTATTTGTATTAATAATAAGTCTGATACAGACTTCAGGGAGTAACGCTCCTACCGCATATTGGGAAAACAAATTGAAGCGCAGTGCTACTCGCTGAGCTGCCTAGTATTGCTATCTGGTGAGGACGCCCTTCGTCAGACCCTAGGCCCCACCCTTGAAGGCTGCCTGGCTGCAGCCTTCGTCCGCCGGTAAGCCTGTGCAGTGAATGCATGACGTCATGCTTCCTCGTTTTATAAAGGCCTTATGGCGGGATGAAGTGGGAGCCTAACGTTTCTCTCTACCCTGTCAACAGCTTGAAATGCGTTAGGAACGGCCGTTAACGAACCGACAAAGAAAAAGTTTGATGTGATTGTTACATAATACAACTCAGAAATCCATTATTAATAAATAAATACATTTATAAACATATTTTTGAATTTCTTTTGGATGGCGATTTCTGTAAGAGAGGCTTCGCCTTACAGCCTTTAATGACGAGCCGCGCCTGGACTAGGAACACCGGAATCTAACGGCGGCGAGGCCAATTGACCTTATATAATTACTAAATACAAATAAACAACATAAAACATTAAAACTCTTACGAGCCCCGTAAACCACTAAACGACATTTCAAATCCTATTTACATGAAGAAACCGGTTGCGATAGTTCTGCGGCGACATCGTTTCCTCTGCATCGTTGATCGACACGTCTTAGGGTTCGAGAATCTGCGGTCGCAGTTTTTTAACACTAGCAACATAGCAAGAATAGCTAGGTAGTTGTTAGAATCTGGATAATTCTAACAACTGGCTGCCGGGAGCGGTGTTTCCTGTGGTTTCCCTTATCAGAGCCAGGCGAAAGCTGGAGCAATAGCAAACTGTTTCAGACTGCGCGTGGTTTTTCATTTCTCATCAATGTTCCCTCCTCTCCACTTACACACACACACACACACACACACACACACACACACACAATTTCACAAGAAAAGCACTAACAACAACACACGTCGGGATGCTAGTCTAGAGTTTAAAGTCAGCTCTAGACCTGCTGTAGTCTGTCTCGGTGCCCCGCTGGGGGAAACATCAGAAAAGGGAAACCCTCGTAAGCGGAATATCGGTCGGCGCTGGATCTAACGTTCCAGTAAATGAGGAACGCCCATCACCAGCGTAATAACATGCAATATACCTAATGGACTAATTACCTACACTATTGACGCATTCAGGATCAATATATACTATCCCTCTACTGAAAGTCACAGTTCGATTCTTGATGCGTTATATCCCTCAGCGACCGTCACAATAGTTTGCTTTCTGCTTCGTGTTTCTCTTTTCTCAAGTAACATGGATATTGTTCCGTCAATAGAGAGACTTTAAAATTCGTATGTAGAGACTTTGAGACTTTTTATAATTAAATACTGGTATCGTTATGGAAAATATTGCTGTAACAACGAAACATCCTCACGGTTCTTTTTAAGAAAAATAATGTACTAGACGGTGTTTAAAGACCACGGAAGCCTCATCTTTTGGTATCAATAATTCGAACTCTTTTTCACTCTCTGAAGCTGAAAATACTGACGATGAGGCTGTGATCATTGCTTATTTGTGATCTGGCACGACGTTAAGAGTTCAGTGTAGAAATGGTAGGATAGTATTATTTAGTTGTCTCATTTCCCCGTGCGTCCAATTGATTTACAGAGAATGGAATCCATGGGTAAAATTCTTATAGATATATACGTTTCACTTCCAATGTTTACTCAGCAATGATACCTTCTTGTTTGCTCGGTGAAGCGGAGAAATAGAGGTAAAGATAAGAACGAATGTTTCTTTCTTTCCTTTTGTACACACTGAAAAGAAGTTCAATTTTCAGCGAAACTCCCAAATTGTTCGTTGTGAGGGCGATAGCTTAAGGAAGTTTCGGGACGTTCTCCCTAACTGAACCTTCATCAAACGAATTACTTTGCAGGTTTGCGGCGTTCAGTGTATCATCCGTTCACAAACATCTTTACGAACTCTAGCTCTAGAGAAGCTGACGACGCAGAAAAGGAGTCGCAATTTTGTGCCAAAGAGACTTTATAGAAATAAATAAGAGCAGCGCGCCCCGCGGCCATCGGCCGCAGCTGCCGCGCGGCGCCAGAGGAAGGGGGAGGAACGGTCTCGCACGACGCGAGAAAAATAACACTGACACGCACACGCACACGGAACTCGGCTCCTTGGAAGGGCGCCGTAAAATTTTTAAAAGCAAGTGTAAAAGCGCGGACTTCTCTGGCGCACGTGCGGCGCAGGCGCGGGCGGCGCGGCGCGGCGGGCCCAACGGGACGGGCAGGGGGCCGGGGAGACGGGGATGGAAGTGGAGCAAGGCGGCGGGGACGGTGACGAGCGGAATCGATGGGTGGAGGAGCCGAGGGCATGGGACAGCCGAGGGAATGGATGGGGAAGGCACCTTGGGTGGTGAAGTGCAGGGAAAGTGGCGCAGGGAACGTAGCGGGAGGGAAACGCGATCGGCGATGATTTGGGTAGGTGGGGATGGAGATGGGCGCGGGGGGAGGGTTAGGGCAGGTAGGGCACAATGAGCGAAGAGAGCCATGGGCGGTGACCTAGCGGCAAACAAACGGGAGCCGGGATGGAAGTGGGGCAGGCAGGAGGGAACGGTGACGAGCGGAGTCGATGAGTGGGGCCGAGAAATGATATGGCGGAGGGTAGGGATGGGGAGGGCATAGTGAGCGAAGAGAGCCGACGGTGGTGAAGGGGGAGGTTCGCTTAGGGGAGCGTAGCGGCAAGGAAACGGGACCGACGGTAAGTTGGGAAGCTGGGGTGGGGTTAGTGATTGGTGTCGGGGGAGGGTGTGGGTGGAGAGGGAACAGTGAGCGGAGGGAGCCGTGGGTGTTGAAAGGCAGGGGGTGGCGCAGGGGGCGTAGCGGTAGGGACACGGAACCGGCGTTGAATTGGGGAGGTGGAGATGGAATTGGAGCAGGGTGGCGGGGATGGTGACGAACGGAGTCGATGGGTGGGGGAACAGAGGGCATGGTATGGTGGAGGGTAGGAATGGGGAGGGCACAGTGTGCAAAAGCCTTGGGTGGTGAAGTGCAGGGAAAGTTGCGCAGGGGAACGTAGCGGCAAGGAAACGGGATCGACGGTGAGTTGGGGATGGGGGAATGGGGTTGCTGAAGGGGGCATGCGGTATGAGCGGGGGGGGCACAGTGAGCGAAGAGAGCTATGGGTGGTGAAGAGCAGGGAGGGTGGCGCAGGCGAGCGTAGAGACATGGAGTTGGGGAGGTGGCGATGGGATTGGTCAAGGGCGGCGAGGGTGGAGCGTGGGCTTAAGTGATGGAGGATGTGGGTTTGCTGGAGGGCACAAAGTGAAGAGAGTCGTGGGTGGTGAAGGGCAGGGATGGTGGCTTAGGCGAGGGTAGCGGAAAGGAAACGGAACCGAGAGTGAATTGGGGAGGTGAGGATGGAGTTGGTGAATTGCGACGGGGAGTGGAGGATGTGGGTCTGTCGGATGGACAGGGGAGCTCCGTGGGAGGCGACGGGCAGGGAGGTTGGTGGGTGTCGGCGGCGGGACAGAGACGTGCGTGGGCGGTGCGGCGTTGATTTTACGAGACACCTGGAACACAGGCGCAACTTATTTGCTCCCGCGCGTAAAAGGCCCAAATAAACCCGGCCGGAGGGCGGCCGGGGCTTCGGCGGCAGCGCCTTCAGCTTTTATGCGCTCCGGGGTGGGATGAGGTGGGGCGGGGGCTTCTCTCGGTGGCTGTGGGCCTCCTCCGCCAGGGTGCAGTGGGCGCGAATTAAGCTGCGCACGGAATGGGCGTTATGTTGGCATTTCACACGAAAAGGCCAATGAACAACCTTCCGGACGACAGGAAATTGAGCACGCGGCAACAGGTTGTCAGAAATTTTGAGCTGGCAAGTATTGATCAATTTTTCCTGGAAGAGGAATTTGAAATGTAGCTATTTACGAAGGGCAAAACAAATTACGTATGACAATATAGTACATAGCTTCGTTTTTAAAATAGTAAATGTGTTTCTTTGACCTTTTTTGACGGAAATAGTTTGTTGAAGTGATGGTCTACGGTGCACAAATAACATACAAATATTTTTTGTGATAATGAATGTGATAATGAACAATCGTTCACCATATAGTTACAACGGGAAACTATAATTGCATCCAGTTATGACAGTCTTTTTGGCAATCATTATGACTGAGGAGTGAGAAAAGTAATAAATTTCAACTTTCACAAAATAGCGCAGGGAACTGAGAATCTCTAATAAATACTGAATGTATTTTAAGGTATTCCTACCCTGAGATGGAAGGTTCCTAGAGCGCTTCCCCGAGTGAAGTGAAATGCGTGGATGGCTTCCCCGTCGCAGAGCCCGGGTACACCTCCTCCCCTGTCCCAGTGGGACGCCTGCGTCCCCTGTTCCTTGAGCGCAGCGGGGAAATCTATACGAGGGGCTGGGGACAGGGAGGATGCGGGCCAACGAAACTCTTCGGGTGATAAACCTCGCGCACCCAGTCATTGTGCATTTGCGTAGGAAAGGGACGGCAGCTGGAAACAGGTACAAGGGCGGGGAGGCCGAGCGATGAATTGAAAAGAAATTGCAGAGAAGGCTGAAAGGGAGGGCGAGGCGGGGAAGAGAATGAGGCTTGGTGATGGGTGATGAGAGGAGGGGACGGCGGGAGTGGGTATGAAGGTAAAGAGGCGGAGAGGCAGGGCGATGAAGTCGAAATAAAATTGCGGGGAACGCTGGAGGGGGAGGGGCGAGGTGGGGAGAGAGGGGGAGGGCGGCAGTGGAGGGGAATGTGTAGATGCGGTGAGGATGGGGGAGAGTGTAGATGCGGTGAGGCCAAGACGACGAATTGGAAAGAAATCGCGAGGAAGGCAGGAGAAGGAGAGTGGAACGAGCGGGATGTGGTGGGGGAATAGGAAAACGGCTTGGCGGGGAAGATGGGAGAGTGGAGGAAAGTAAAGAGATGGGGAGGCAGGGCGATGAAGTACAAAGAAATCGCGAGGAGGGCAGGAGTGGGGAGGGGAGAGGGCTGGTCATGGTCGGGGAGAGGGAAAGGGGTTTGGTGTGGAGGGGGAGGGTGGGAATGAGGAGGAAAGTAAAGAGGCGGGGTGGGCAGAGCGATGAAGTGGAAACATCGCGAGGATAGCAGAAGACGGTGGCGTGACGTGATGGGGCGGGCCAGGGGAGCGGGGCTACCCGACGCGATCGCAAATGTCAGCGCGTGCTCTTCGGGGCTGAAAGGAGCCGGCGCGGAGTAATCGTCCTCCCAGAGAAAAGGGCAGCGGCGGCGGCCGGGCGCTCGCTAACAGGTAGTAGCGCCCAACGCGCCACCTGTTGGGGCTTTGCATCAGCGCGCAACGGGAGGCGATCGGCGTTCGCGCTGCTCTGTGCTTGAAACAGCACAACGCGGATTCCCACGCGGCCGCTAAAATGCCTCCGCTTCCAATGCGCTCTCCAGCCCTCTTTCCGTCCTTCCCTTTACGAACGATCACGTTTATCTCACAGTTGCATTAGGTAAATCGTGCTGTTAAAGCTCCACACAATTGAATGCATTTTACAAGTTTACTCGGGTTCACACTTCGTTACTCAGCTTCATTTTCTTGTTGATGTGACTCGTACATGCTTGCTTCTAATGCATCGGGTTTTTATTGAGTAAGTTATGTTGTGATTGTGTGTAGTGAGTGCTTGTACACTGAGTGGTTGCGTTTTTTGTTCGTACATCTTTTGTAAAAGGAGAAAAAAGTAGTATTTTTACGCAGGACGGGCCTTAAACAAGGTAATATTCTGTATTGACAAGACAAGTCAGTGCAGGGAAAAATGTTTTCTTTGTATATGCATCAAATACATTTTTAGCATTGTATCTAAATATATATTTACGGACTGATGCTCCTTATTCATAAATAATTTAGTTGTGTTGTAAAATGAGTCTCAAAATAATTTTTATAAACCTGAATACCAGCGATATCCTCAATTTACAACTAAAGAACACTTCATAAATCATTTACATTAAATACTCGATATATCTTTTTTTTCCCTCCTGGGGCTTTTTTCAGCTTCGGAGGATGCCGATTTCGGCTATCCGCGCCGGCTACCCACTACGTCCGTCATGGGGAGAAATATTAACCTCTCCACTAGACACACACTTGCGGAATCCTCGGTCTGTGGTCAGCAAGGTCAACAGACAAGGCCTTCTGCGGCAACACACATACATAAAGGGACAAGGGACCATGCCCACGGCGGGACTCCAAATCGCGACCTTTCAGACCGAGGCTCTGAGTCGGCACACGCTCTAGCCACCTCGGTCATCCAAGTCGGCAGAATACTCGATATATCTAATATTACCACATAAAGCTCGTGATATAATGTCGTTATGTATTTGGCAATGTAATATGTGTGACAGCTCTAGAAATAAAACTACAGAAACCTTGTTTTTCCTTGATAATATTTTAATTAACATACATACTCTTGAGAAATACATAAAAGTTACTTACTGACTCTAATTTATTAATTTTCCTTGAATGTATTATACTAGAGCAATCAATAACAAGAAGGCTGCGCGCGTTAAGCTCTTATGACATTCGCAGTACGAGGCATTACAGAGGTCGCGAAGCAGCGTTTGCAGTAAAAGGAGACACAGCAGTTTAAAACTGCAGGCAGAAACACCGATTGTACAAACTATATGCTTGAGACGTACATACGCACCTTTTTACTGGATAGTAAGATCGTGGCTCGTCATTGTTGCTTCTAAAGTGGAGTATACAAGACACGGAGAAGAAAACGCAAACTTGGAAAGTTGTTCATTGAATGTAGTCATTGCCTCTGTACAACCTTCGGTGCCCGACATACCTTGTCCGTATTACTTCGACTTTGGAGTGTCATTTGCAGCCTGCTAAACATTTTTTAAGTTGTTGTAGCGAATTCTCCATAAATCCCACATAATCTGCGCACATTCCTCTCTCCCTACAGGTACGGCACACGGCTATTGAATCCCGAGATTCTCTCAGCGAGGCCTTACAGTTCTTCTCTCGAATGTTTACGCAGAGACCCTGCTATAGGAATGCAATGTGATCGGAAATGCCGCGCACGTCGAGACACTCAAAAGCTCGTCTGACTGGAAACTAAAACGGCGGGGGTTCTCGCAGGACGAAACCCGGACTTAGCGCAGATCCGCGGCTTCGGCGGAAACTCATTTCCTTGCAACGACGCTTTCTGAGCAAACAGGTCGCGCCCCAAACAGGTGCAAATGTTTGTGCAAGTAGCTCAAGACAGTGATGTCAATATCTCCTACTGGTGGCAGAGGCACACTTCATGGCACCGTGGCATGCCACAAACGCAACTAGCGTCGGGAAAGGAAACTATCAATATTAACTCTGCCGTTTTCCGATAGTGATGGCGTTGTCGAAACCTACAGCAGGGTTTTCAGGGATTTAAAATATTTTGATCAGGATTGTGAGGAAGCGTTCCTGCGTGAAAATATTGGCACACGTACAAAATGTTTAGTGTGTAATCAATTACATCAGATAAAGAAGTATAACTTACAAAAACACTACGAAATGAAACTTTATATGAAACTACGGTATGAAATAAGATTGAATATAAAAACGTGGTTAGCGAATAAAGATCAAATTAGCATTTGATGCAACAATATTCAAATGTAAGTAAACATATAAATAACAATAACAACAAACGTTCTTAAAGTTATTTATGTAAATACCGGCTCATCGTATTTCACGTGTAAAGCTTAAAAGCGTTCAAGGCGACTTTGACAACCTACTGCTACTCTTGTGGTGAGGCGATCAACTTGGTGGATGGGTAATTCCGTCGTGCAACCCGTGCCACGAACTTCCGCAGATGGCATCTACCTTCACATCACTGACAAGAATTGACTGATTGACTGTTAGTGATTGCATGCACGTTATTGAGGGTCATTATTCCCGTACGTGTAGTGCATGTTTTTACTCGGGAGATGGCGGTGGTCTTCCCCTGCCGTATGGCGAGATTAGGCGCCGACATACCGTAGGCTCTGGGGATATCTCCCAACTAAGTATCTCCTATCAGCGGAGCACCTCCCCAGCCGGTATAAGCTCTAAGCTCCCGACCGGTCACCCGTCATATTGCAAGTGAAGTGCATGTTGGTGTGTGTGTAAGGAGTGATGACAGGACAAGGATGAGGTAGGAAAGATCTCGCGTGGTCCGTGCTCTCTGAATCTGAATCAGTGAAATTGTCACTGATTCAATCAGTGAGAACCGAAGTCTCTGATATCTTCAGTTGAAATGGGTAGTTTCGCTGACAATCAGCGAATATGCGAACATTTTCATAATGGCCGCCAGCATTTCACTGGTCGTCAGTGGTAAAAGTGCCGCGCCACCATCGCTCACTGATCGTTCAGTCGCCTTCACTGATTCAAACAGTGACGTTTCACTGATTCAAAAAGTGGACCCAATTTTCACTGATTTGTTCAGTTCAATTCACTGATTGTCAGTGGCAGGGTTATAACTGACACCATCAGTGAATAGTCACTGCGAATCAGTAGTTTTTCACTGATTCGGACTGAGAGAGTGGCCCGTTTGTTAGGGTACTGCTCCGTCCTTCGCCTGATATTGATCGTATAAACCCGGAAAACTACCGATCAGAGCAGCCTGCCGCTAGAATTTTCCCGACTTAAGAATTCCGGCTCCCTGATTCTCACCAGAAATCATCAGCGAAGAGCGAGAGCCAGGCGACGTCTGGTTGGCGCCGCTTCGCTCGACGCCGGCTCCTCCGCGGACGAGAGTCGTGGCGCGGCGCGGCGCAGCGCAGCGCGCTTCCAATATCGCTTTATTTTGCATTTTAATATCTTTGTGCGCGCGACGCGAATCCCAGTGATGAGTTTGAGCGATATTGGGCGCGGGTTGTAATGAAAGCGGCGCGCGCGCGTGGGGCAGGTCGGAGGACGGCCGCTGATGAAAGAGATCCCGATCAGCGCGGAAATGAAACGCGAAGGCAAACATACCCCCCAGGGAGGGGGGGCGGGCGGCTAGAGGGACAGGCAGGGGTAGTTGTGGGAGGGAGGGTGGGAACGTGGGGGCGGAGACGATGCTGGGGTACGGTGGGAGAGTTTCGTAAGGGTTGCAGTACATTCTCTAATCACATGCGTACGTGTAAGATCAACGTTCTCAAAACATGTGTACGTGTAAGATTGGGTGTAAACAGAGATCGTCAGAATCACGCTCGGTAGAAAATTTGAAAGGGAAGCGAATAGGGGGACCCTTACGGTAGAGGTCAGATCGCCCCGGGCTTGAAATCGCGGTCGATTGAAACCGACGATCGGCTTCGGTGTCTCAGGGCATCACCTAATCTCACTGCAGTGACTCTGACCGGGAGGTCTTACGGTTCGAGTTCGGTGGCTACGTGGAATTCGCCACAACCGGGAGGAGAATTCTACCCGTCGGCTGCGCTGATAGGTAGTTTTCCGTGGTTTCTCCGATCAACACCATAGGAATGCAGGAGAAGTATTCTGATGAATGGACTGTGAGCGATCTTTCTTTCCTCATCTTTATTCTATCCCCACTCCATTTTTACGCATCTTACACTTACATGCACTACACTACCACCATGTCGGAAGACCAGCCAGGAGCTTGTCTCGGCTGAGGCGGTGCCCCAGGAAGGCACATGGTCGAGGAAAACCCCGCTAGTCGACGTGTAGGTCGGCACCAGACCTCACCATCAAACAAGGAAAGATCACCGCCACCACCAGAGGAAAAAGTCCTGCATTAAACTTTTGGGATTAATGATATTAGCAGTTGACGCGCTCGGAAACACCAAACGATCAATCAAATCGAGGTGGAATTGTTAATAAACTGGATTCATGGCAGTTTTTCTCGTTTTTTCTAGTTTCTGAGCCTTTTACTATTTCACTATTATTCAATCATCAATCAATATCAGCATTATCGTTACTAAACAATCAATTCTATTTACCTTAGGTGTGGCGAAAAGGGTGGAGACTGCGTGTCGTCAGCAAGAACACAAGAGCCCAACACACAATACAGAGAATGTGTGTGCGGCGCTTCAGGGACCAGCAAACGCAAGCTGCTGCACATGGAGACGCGACGCGACGAGGCGATCTTTTCGCGACGACGCTCTCTGGGATAGGCGAAGCGCTAAGGAACTCTGTGATCAATATGTTCCCACAGTGCAACGTTTGACCACCATCGGTAACCGACACAATCGAAAGAGGCGGAATTGGGGCGTCTCAACTGGGCGAAGGGAATGTCTCGCAATAGTTTATGATTGTGCTTGAAGGCTATCTGCTGTGTGGAGTATTAGCGGGTCGACTAGGTCGAGTTTCTATTGGAAGGTTTTGTTAGCGTCAGCAAACACGCCAGAGGACAACGGCGGATCAAGGAAGGACCCACGGGAACACGCTGCCCCCTCAGAAAAAGACGTAGGGTTTTCGTTTCTTACTTTATACGCCACAATTGATTTTAATATTTATTTACATTAAAATTATGTAATTATTTAAACAATATTATTGTACAGTATCATATATACCCTACAAAAATAATAGATAACATAATAAAGATGTTTATTATTTAACAAATATCTATGATCCCCCCCTCCCAAATGATCGGTTGAATCCGCCCCTGCCACAGGAAGACCGAAAACAACACTTAATTACACAGATTTCTTGTTCTTCGCTTTGCATCTTCCTGTACTACGGACCACACTTCCCCTAATGATGCAGTGTTCATGACGGTATGTTATTTTTTTTTCTGTTTGTACTTGGCGCGACAGCCCGCGCACGGGCCATGGTCTACCAGCAGCGTCCCAGTCTCGCGGCCATGTTAAGGGGGTACGTATGGTTAGCACGAAAACATACCCGCGCCGTATTCTGGTCTCCTCAACCTGAGAAGTGAATTTTCTAACCGTGACATAGCAACATATACTGGGAGATTGCAATGAAAAACACACACTATAATCTTGCCCGGCCGGGAATCGAACCCGGGTCGCGTCGTGCAAAGCAAGTAAGCTGGCTAATGAGGTAAGCCGCCAGGGCGATATATTAGTAGACATGTAAAATACAGTCCAAAATTAAAATTTCGGCTTCAAATTCATCAGCTAGATCGACAGGGAAATGTCAGTTTTAGAGAAAATGACTGAACGGTTTAGCCGCTAACGTTCATCACAGATGGACAGACGTTTTGCCGACAATACATTTTTTGGTGTCAAGTACCCACAAAACATTCTGGCTACACCACGTGTTACGGAATTTTTTTCTATATTTAGCAACTGGATTTATTCACTTTTTCGTTGCCAGGTTTCTGTAATTAGAGTTTTTCTGCCAAAAAATCGCGCAGCATTACATAACTTTCTCTCTTCTTCGTAAGCGGTAGCGAGAAAGTAAAAATACATCACACCATTAATTCAAATAAAACATGGAATAATTTCGGGGGAAAGTTTTAAATTAATAAATATGAAAATATTAGACTTAAACATTGGTGAGGGTAAGAGTCCAGTATGAGTATTAATAACACGTCCGTTGTATATTTACCTGCTTCAATCAGCGCCTGATGACCCAACTCTAGCAATAGTGGCTACAACACGCGCATGTCAACCTCTACAATTATTACAGTCTCTGTCATTATTAGACTCGCAAAATGGGAGTGCAGGCGCCGCAACCTCCGCTGCCTTTGCAGAGCGCTCGCGTCGGGGGCGGGAGGGGGCGGGGCTGGCCGCGCGCCAGGCGCCGTGTTCGCCGCGGGGGCGTCAGGTGCGGGGCGGGCGGGGGGGGGGCGGGGCGGCGCCGGGCCTGCCGCGGACAGCGCCCGTGCTCCTGTCCGCCGCCCATCGCCCACATCGCCCGCCGCCCGCCTTCCTTCCATTCGTCATCTGGGGCTGAAGCGGCCGCGCGCGAGGGCCGCGCACTCCCACACGTCGCTTGGCGCTTTGACGGATTTGTGAGGCAGCGCGGGAGATGGAGTGCTAAATCATCATGATGGAATGCAAAGCGCACCTCGCGCCAATGGAAGCTCTCGAGCGGGCGTTCCTTCGCCGCGGCGTTCTTATCGCTCGCGTTGCCATGCATGGCGCGTTCATCTGTATATCCAAACAAATACTAGAGTTATAAGAATGCTATAAGCCATAAGAGGTGATGGGTAAAATAAATAAATCTGTCGAATGAAAGAACGAAACTGATGTTCCCGTCGTCATGTTCACTGAAGCCCACAGCATTGACACATTTGTATTAAATCGAGTTAGAAATCATCCAAAATGCATTCGCAAGCATTAACTTGTTACAAGGTCCTTTTGTTTAAAGGCAAGGAGTTGTACCGATCCTTCTAAAAGCCTTCCGCTGCCAGTCAGTCCGACCACACGCGAGCACTTCCTAGCTCTTTTTCTCGTGAGTTCCATTTTTGCACGTCAACGGCCAACACAAGTCGCACGAATGAAACCACACTAGAGTCTCTTGCTGACAAACATGCTGTGTTAACGTTGAATATTTTAATTTTTGTCAACTATTAAACATTTTTGCGAAAACAATCCATGTACTCACTCTACTTCATTGCGTTTTATAATATTTACGTCTAGTGCTCTTGAAGAGTTGGATCCCCATTCTCTTTGCACAGAGCTCTCAGTACTTCTCGAAATAAGCTAGAGAAAGAGCGCCGATTGCTCCAAGTCCGTCACAAATGTTTAGCGACTCTTCTCATTCAATTCAATTCCTTATTTTCCGCTTCAATGTCAATAATGCCTTACTTTCTACGGCGAACCTCAGACCAAGAGGTCTGCTCTTCTACCTGACCACGCAAATTCCGCTAAGCTCTTTTCACTGTCCGGCAGAGAAAAGATAATATTACTCGGGTGATTTGAAATTTGCCAAGAGGCTTCATGATCTTTTACATGCCGCACATCTACAACATGTAATAGCTGGCTTCACCCCCCCCCCAAAGGATGGCGTTCAATGGACTTTTTTCACCGAGTGTCTGACAGTGCCTGACGGAATGGACTGTGTCGAAACAATGTTAGTGGCTTTACAGGCAGATTGAGACGAAAGGTAACAGTAAATCACAAATCTCGGAAATAAATAACAGTACAATCGTAAGATTGAGATTTTGTTTTCGTAACATTCATAGGGAGACACGCCGCCGAGAAAATAGTTTTTTCATTGTTATGTTTATTATTCTTCAATAAATAATGTTATTTGTTTTCGAAGATCTAAGATATCTGATACTGTAGTTGCTATACCATAATCAACTGGCGCCTTTTTCAAAGTTTATTCAAATTTACGGATCATCAATATCGCATTTTGTGAAGTACGCTTCAAAGGAACTTTCTTACGTGTGTCTGTTTTAGAAGTAACGTACATGGCCATGTGCTGATCCAATTTCTCAGTTGATGGATAAGACGGGCGAGGGTTATCCTTCCGCTTTCGTTGTGTAACGGCTCAATCATCAGAGGGTCACAGTTAGGTTTCATCGATAGCTTGTCTTCTTCTTTGAGAAATAATGGACTCTCTCAACAAAAAAAATAATTAACATTTTAATTTAATTTTAATCAAGATTCTTTCTTATAGTTCACAAATTACAACAACTTATTGAACACGTAGAAGTTATTTCTGCTACAATTCCTAGCATACGATGCAACATTTGCATAAACCCACCTTCCCTGGTATCCCCGCTGAGAATCTTTCGAACTTGTCTCCACGACCTCGCAAAGCATTCTGCTTGTTTATTTAGTCTCTATTATAATATAACACACCGTTGCTAGGAGAAGATACCTGAGAATGGCAACCCGCTACATTTAAGTTGTAAACTGAATGTTGCCTTCAGACTGAGGCGTTTTCCCTGCCGTTACTCTTCGTCCAGTTGTTCGTTCGTGATTCACTTTGCCACCCGGAGAGCCTCCGCAGGTAGCACCTTGCGCGAGCTCTCTTCGGCGAAGTGTCTGTGGGCCCCTTCCAGGGGACGGGGCGGCGGCGGTGGCGGCGGCGGTGGCGGTGACGGTGGCGGCGGCGGTGGCGGCGGCGGTGGCGGTGGGGGTGGCGGTGGCGGTGGCGGAGGCGGGGGCGGAGGCGGGGGCGGAGGCGGGGGCGGAGGCGGAGGCGGGGGCGGAGGCGGGGGCGGAGGCAGGAGCGGTGGTGGAGGCGGGGGCGGGGGCGGAGGCGGGGGCGGAGGCGGGGGCGGAGGCGGGAGCGGAGGCGGTGACGGAGGCGGGGGCGGGGAAAGCGGTGGTGGCGGGGGCAGCGGCGGGGGCGGGAGCAGGGGCGGCAGTGGTGGCGGGGCGGGGAAGGCGGCGGGGCCGGTGGCGGGGACGGCGGGGGGGCGGGCGAGGGTGGCGGCAGGGTCGGCGACGGGGGAGGGGTGGCGGGGGACCGGTTCGGCGGGGTACATGGGTGCGGCGGGGCCTGGTTCGGCGGGGCGGGCGGCGGCGGTGGGGGCGGCGCACGTGGAGGCGCGGCTCCTGGAGGCGAAGCCCCGTGGGAAGAGCGCCAGGCGGCTCTCGAGACGAAATATTCGGCGCCTCGGCGACGGCGGAGGCCGTAATTGAAATGAAAGGTAGCGAGCGGCGGGCGGAAACAAAAGAAGCGCGACGCGGTACGGCGCGACGCGACGCGCTGAGAGGCTGCTGCGGACGCCGCTCCGCCGCGCCGCTGCAAACAGCTCCTCCAATCAATAGACGCTCGGCGCGCCTCAGCGCCGGCCGCGGGAGTGGACGCGAGCCAAGCCTTCAAACTGCTTGGCATACTCTGATGTATCTTCTGCCTACAACACTCCCGTCTATCGGATGTCTGTATCTAAATGTTGGCTTTTTAGCATCTATAAGAGTTCAAGAACAATATTGTCTACTGAGCATATACCGAGGGCATCCTCAGGTCAACTTTTTTCAAGCCATTTACCTACCTGCCCAAAACGACATAGACTGACAGCATCTCGTTCCATGTTCCTTCTTAGTGATACCTACGATTACAGTCGTCTGGTTTGACCATGTTACCATGGTCTACATTATGTCATCCTTACGGTTACGTTTAGTTGTTTGCACTGCATATGTGATCGATTAAAACTGATCCACTTCTCTCTGTTTTCAAGAAACATTTGCACTTCTCTTTAAAGCACTGCCAACGTTGAAAAACACATTTAAATGTTTGTCGAAACAAAAATTGAATCTTCCTACCACGAGCATCATCTTACCGTAACTAACAACATTCACAATTCCGAAGATTCTGTCATGTTCACCTAAGTTCAAGGTTTTCTCTGGAATGGTGCGAGACCATCTATTTATGTTACTTACGAATGGGAAACTTAACAAAACTTTTACTCCTTCCGAGACACTGGATGAACGAAAGGGGACTAGTGGGAAGCAGGGGTGATGGAAAACTGACCGTAGGTTGCAGTCGGGCGTTTCCCGCCGCGTTGGAGATTTTGGATCACGCATGTACTATTTCATACCGGTCCTTTTACATCAGCCTACGAGACAATGACTTTGGATACCTCACAATTATCTCATCATAACAGGAATGTAATGCAATTCTCTTGTGAGCTGAAGTTGCGACAGAACACTGTAATTCAGAGCGGGCGTGGAAGCGGAACGTGACCTCTGCGTGAGTCGTAGAATGCGTTCCGGAAATAGGGCGTTCGGGGAAGCAAAGGCCGTGAGCGCAACGAAGTATTTTTACGGCAACGGGAGTCATGAGACGCAATTAAAGCAGCACGAGAAGAAGCGCGTTCCGCCACATTACGCAGCGGCGGCGGAGGCGGCAGCGCGAGCGGCGGCGGCGGAGGCGGCGGCGCGCGGGCGCGATCTATCAATGGTGGCGACGAGGCGCGAAGTCTCGCGAAGGGCGATTTGTCTGCGTCACTCGCCTCCGCCGCCCCGAATGCTCCCGCGTCAACAGGCCCGCGCGCCTTCCCTCCCCGCCCCGCCCCGCCACGCCACGCCGCCGCCTCGGGGTTCGGGCCGGGCTTGGGCGCCGGTTCCGCCGAACTTGGTCGCGCCTGCCCTGCCCCGCCCCGCCCCCGCGACGCCCAGCCACGCGCAGTCCCCTCCCAGCCCTGCCCCGCCCCTACGGTGCCCTGCTCCACCCCGTCCCGCCTCCTTAGCGCCCAGCCCGGCCTCATCTCACCTCACAACGCTCCGCTCTGCCCCGCCCCGCCCTGCGCCGACCACACCCTGCCCCACCCACCTCACCACGCCTCGCCCCATCTCACCTCACTCCGTTCTGCCCCGCCCCACCCCACCTCACCACACCTTTCTACCTTGTTCCATTCTGCCCCGCCCCCGCAGCGCCGTTCCGCCCCGCCCTGCCCTAACTCGCCCCGCCCCCGCGGCGTCCAGCCTCGCACCACCTCACCTCGCTCCGCTCCACCCCAACACGTCTCGCTGTGCCCGGCTCCGCCTCATCTCACGACGCTCCACTCCGCCCCTGCCCCGCCCGCGCGGCGTCCAGCCACGCGCAGCCCCGCCCACCCCGCCACGCCCAACGTTGCTCTGCTCCACCCCGTCCCGCCTCCTTAGCGCCCAGCCCCGCCTCATCTCATCTCACTACGCTCCGCTCTGCCCCGCCCCGCGCCGCCCACGCCCTGCCCCATCCACCTCACCAAGCCTCGCCTCACCTCGTTCCGTTCTGCCCCACCCCTGGCGCGGAATTCCGCCCCGCCCTGCCCCAACCCGCCCCGCCCCCGTGGCGTCCAGCCTCGCACCACCTCACCTCGCTGCGCTCCACCCCATCCCGCCCCGTTGTGCCCAGCTGCGACGCTCCACTCCGCCCCCGCCCCGCCCGCGCGGCGCCAAGCCACGCGCAGCCCCGCCCACCCCTGCCCGTTCCCGCGGCGCGCCCTACTACACTTCACCGCGCCCCCATGCCGACCAGTCCCGCCCCCACCCCACCTCGCTCCCGAGGCGTCGAAGTTGCGCGTCCGCTGGCGCGGGGCGGCGCCGTCCGTGGCTGACGAATGCGCCGGCTACCTGCGCGCGCCGCATCCGTCTTGCGCGCCCCGCGCACTCCGCTCCCCGCTTCGGAGGGCCCAAGTTCAAAGCCCCATCACTCCACGCGGACGAGGAAGGTTTCCTGCAGCACATTCCACCGCTACCTCATCTTTCATGTAATACCATTATCATCTACACACGAGCTTTCTCCATTCCAGGAAAGGTCACACAGATTTAAGCATTGCATTAATAACACAGAGTAATGTGCATTGAACAACAGCGTGTCATACTGAAATGTTTGACGAGTGTATCGAATAGGGCGGTGAATAATGAAGCAACGTAACGTTTTGATCTCGGAGAATGGCCTGCGGCACATGTATAGGGCTCTGGAAAAGTGTGTTCCACGAAAAGGGTGATCCAAGGAATGAAAAACATCGATTTCAGAATACATAAAAAAAATGAAACCGAAATTAATTGAATATTAGCAAGACAATATCCATTATTGAGAAACTACATTTTTAATACAGAAAGAAACAATCCTCTTTTGTTCTCTACTTGCATACTTAATATACGTGAGTAGAACAAGTCCATATAATACATCAGAAATCAATATTTTTCTATTAATTGAACAGCGAACGAACTGAACAAATTTAATATTCGTTGAAATGTAAAATAAATTGCGAAAAATGAATTAAATAAAATAAATTTAAATTAACAACCTTTTTTTCAAAATCATGATATTTATATTTCTGCTTTGAATAAAGTCTCTTATTCGCAAATCAAAGTCATAGTATTCCATCCAGTCTCCATTTGAGTAAAGTATTTGAGGACAGTATTTATTTTCTACAGACCCAATTCGCTTCCCCATTAACACACATTAAGAATCATTTTACGAATTATTTCTTTGTGTTGCACACTTTTTGCGTCACGAAGAAACGGTGAAGTTTTGGTCCGCAGCGGAACGAAGAAATCAGCACTTGTAAACAATTTGGACGTTGAAAACCTAAAGGTCACGAAAAATGGATGTAGAGAAGGAACCCTTTGCTGAAAGATGCCTGCCGAGTTGGCGCATCTTGGCACTTCCTCCCCAGCCATGCATCTCTGGGAGCCTCTTTACGCCGTGTTTTCAACGCCCGAATTACTCCTCCGCGGGCACCCCGTTCGTCCCCCCCCCGTCCCCCTTGCCACGCCCTGCAGAGGGGCTCCCCGCGAGCGACGCAAAATCTGCAGCTGCAAAGGTTGGAGTGACGTCTCGGCGGTGCGGCGGAGGGGAATTATTCCTGATAAAGCAGAACGCGGGGAGAACATGCGCATTGACAGAGAAATCGGGGGAGGGGGTGGGGAGGAAGTGCGGTGAGGGGGACGGGGCGAGAGCGGGGAAGATAGGAGGGAGCGAATGAGCGAGAGCGGGGAGATGCCGATTGGGCCTCTGACGGCGTCGCAATGAGCCGGCAATGGGACGACGTCAAGGACGATGACGTGAAAGCAAAGATCGATCTTCAGAACTTATCATGACAGCTGCCCTCCTATGAGAAGATTCTTTCAATATTGAGTTTTACATTCAAGTATCTCACTCGTTATTATACATAAAGCAAAATGTTCTCTAAATACACAAAGCAAAAGCTTCTCTTTTTATATGTCGTGCAACTTTATTCAGAATTCTATGTTTATCTGCAGATGTATCTCACCCCTCACACGTATAGCACATTGTGGAGAAATAGTTCGTTTCCCTTTCTGTGGTCGATCTAGATAGATTGATTATTTTGTTCCTGAGCGCGTTAATTGCTATTGCCACTAGTCCCGTAAGCGTATTGCATGGTTTTATCACGGGAGGAGGCGGAGTTCTTCCCCCGCTGGATAGCAACATACGACCTACATGTCGGCTTGCAGGGTTTCTCCATCCAGGTACCACCCACCAGCGGGACGCCACCCCAGCCGGGACAAGCTCTAAGCTCCCGACATGTGTATTAGTGAAATGTATGTAAGTGGATGTGAAAGATGGAAGGATGGGACAAAGAAAAGAAAGATCACGAACAGGTCGTGCCGCATTTGTTAAGGTACTGCTCCGTCATTTGCCTAGTGTAGATAGGAGAAATTAGTGAAAACTACCAATTAGAGCAGCAGACCGCTACAATTCTCCTCCAGACAGCGGCTGAATTTGACATACCTACGTAGTTAGTGGCCCCACAGGGTAGCTCACTGGTCAGTGCGCTCGATTTCCATGACGCAATCCCCGCTTCGATTCCCGGTCGGGACAGATTATATTGTGCGCCTAAAGATGCCTATGTGCTAACCCATAGCGGCAAGGCCGGGAGGATGGTGGCAGGCCTTGACCTTTGAGGTAAGGAGCTGTTGAGCCAGTTCAGACAGACGAAGCTAGCGCCGAAAAAACACCACCGTCGGGACTCGAATCCTAGATCCTCGCGGTCAAAGGCTTTGCAGTGACAACAGCTGTTGCCTCCTCAGCCGGTGAGATCACTCATGTGGAGTGCGCTTGTGGGGCCGAACAGTGGACGGCGCAGCAGGTAGCCCGCGGTGAACGGGCCGTGGGCGCGCGCACACTTCTTGCGTTCAATGTGAACCTCTTCCGCCCAATCGAGAAGCTCCTCGCTCAACGATCTTCAACGGTAGCCCTGAAGAAGACCACGATACGATGGTCGAAACGTTGGCATCACAGAGCCCTCGACGCGGCGTCACGCGAACAGCCGAGAGCCTTCACACCATCTTCAACTGCTCCAACGCCTGCTAAATTTACACTCACATGTCATTGCCACAATCACCACTTACGTCGACAGAGATGCCTAATTTGGGAGGATGATACAACAAGATATTAAATATTTTAGATTTTAAAAAAATGGAAAAACTAGAAATAACGGGCGCCATGGTGTGCTTGTGAAAGGGAGGCAGGGTGGGCAGTGATGTGGGGCGGGTGCTGGGGCGGCCGCGGCGAGAAGTTATTATGGCTGGCGGTTGGTCGCCGCCCGTGGAGGCGGGGGCGTGAGGGCGCGATTTACGCGGCCAATATGCGGGCGAGGTCGATACCCAGCGGCGCCCGCGTCAGCGCGCCCTACCCCTCCCTCCGAGGAAGCTCACGGGCCTCGAGCCCCGCTGGAGGCACCCGGCCCCGACGCCGCACGCCGGCAGGTCTCCCCTTACATAAGACAATATTAGCGAGCGGGCTAACGATATTAGCGAGGTCGAATTCCACTACTCTCTGGAGGAGAATTCTAGCAGCCGGCTGCTATGATCGGTAGTTTTCCATGATGTCTCCGACCAGCATCAGGCGAATGACGGGATAGTATCCTAACAAATGGTCACGGATCGCGCACGATCTTTCCTTCCCACCCCATGCCTCTGACGGGGAGGTTCTAGGGCAGGGGTCCTCAAACTACGGCCCGTGGGCCACATGCGGCCCGCCGAGGACATTTATACGGCCCGCCGGGTTTTTAAAGTTTAAAGAATTTTTTTTCTTAAAATCCACATATTTTTTTATTATGTGTTAGGGTGTCTAGGGATGGCAAAAAAATCGATGGTTTTAAAATAACGATGTTTTCCACTAGAAACATCGGTATTTTTATTAGTTATTTTTTAAGTATTGTATTTGTTCCCGTGTAGATTCTTCACTTCAAAATAAGATATATGCAGTGTGTATAAGAATTTGTTGATAGTTTTTGTTTTACTATAGTACGATTTTTCTATGTCTGCCTCTCAAGGCCTGTCTTCACGATGTAATATGTCACAGTACCTGGAGTCTTTCTCAGTCATGCCGCTAGATATCGCATGATCGCGACCGTATCAAGCAGTGCTTGCGACCATGCGACATATAGCGGCTGAACCGAGAAAGATGCGAAATGCCGTGTGATCGGCCAAAGGGGCTTGAGAGACAGAGTTGGAAAAATCGCACTATATAATCCGGCCCTCCGACGACCTGAGGGACAGTGAACTGGCCCCCCGTTTAAAAAGTTTGAGGACCCCTGTTCTAGGGTTTGAGTCTCGACGGTGGCAGGAATTTTGACACTGCCTATGTACGTAGCTAGGTCGAATTCGGCCGTTGTCAGGAGGAGAAATCTAGTTGCCGGTTGCTCTGATCGGTAGTTCTCCGTTTACTCCTAGGAACATCAAGTGAATGCCGGAGCAGTATTCGAACAAATGGGCCACGAACCGAGTCCCATTTGTTATTGGAATGGATATTTCCTTAATTTTCCTATCTTTACCCCTTACTTACCCTCACACTTACATGCACTACACTACCACACATGCGGGGAGACCAGTCGGAAGTTAACAGCTCGGTGCTCTGCTGGTGGGAGATACCTATTCGGAGGGAAAAATTAGCAGACTTGTAGGCCGGCACTGGATCCCACCATTCAGCGGGGGATAATCACCGCTTCCTCCCGAGGAAAAACATGCCTACACTTACGGAACTAATGACCCTAGCAGTTAAGGTGCCCGGAAATACGAAATAGTCAATCTATCAACCAATTCTGAAACAGGCCAATTCTCAAGAAATTTGTGAATTTCATTCCAGACGCTACAAAATACTAGCCTATATACAAAAGAAGGCAATGAGAGCAGAAGAGATACTCAGTTACCAACTCGTTATTATGTGTAATTGGCAGTCATCACAATCAAAAGTTTCGTCTCAATTATATCTAACTATAACCCCGAAAACCATTGAGAATTCGTTTAATAGGCTCTTTGCAGCAGAGAATGTCCAATTGGGTGAGTTCATAACCTGGAAAATTCAATGTAAACACCAGTTTTCTGGAAATGAAAGGGGAATTAACAGTAACTCGAGGTACTTAACGAGTACTCAAGTTACAATAACTCGAGAAAATAATAGGTCAAACCCATTTCTTATGATAGAGTTAGCAGCTGAATAGTTCATTTTAAAATTGAAGCATTTAAATGTTGAAGTATTTTTCATCATTTCGTTAAGTAATTTGGATAACAGGATAATAATTTCTAAGTTGAACGCAGACCGATGGCTTGTGAAATTTGGAAGTGCGCTATGCTCACCCCTCGACCAACGGTGGGTTAGTACTACTCGAAATCGTTAATTTAACATCACGATTGCAACACACTATTACGTTTTCCTTTATGTTTCAAATTGTGGACACTGTGAATAATTTGACAAAGGAAATAGTTCTTTCTTTTGGAGTTCTACGGTTATTTCAACTGGAACAGGTGTCATTCTCTCATTGCGTCACATCCAAATGTCTCTTTCATGAAGAGGTTGACGGCCGCCTGGGGATTGCCAGGGCGGCAGAGGGTGGGTGGGAGGGCTAGTGGGAGGTTAGGTGGGTGGGTGGGTGGCGCGGGAGCGGTGCAGGTGGACACGGCGGTGGGGAAGGGCTTTGGCTTTGTGCATGTGCTATGAGCCGCCACTCGAAAGAATAAGCTGCTCCCACTCCGAGACCGTCGCCGACTGCTCAGCCCTACTGTCAGTTCGCAACCGGAAGGCGGTACGTGCATTATTCAACAGGGCCATGATTACTCCAAACTGCTATTGAATTGTTCGGCAAACTGACTAGTGTGGCTGGTTCATATCTTATTCGTTGGGATTCAGAGACTACGAATGGCTGAGTCATATCGTCGTGTTCAAACAGAGTCCTGATTAAACGACATCGATTCCCAAGAATATCTGATCGGCTGCTACAGGTAAATGGTTCTGTCAATGTGAATCAGCGTTTTTTTTGTGGGGCCTTTTATGGCCTTTTTTGTGTTGCCTTTTTATGGCCACACGAGAATGTTATGTGATTTTAGTCGGCGTGCTGTTGAACTATTCGGGCATGGAGTCTGCAAAAGGGCTGGAAAATATATCGATATTTCCACGTGTTTCTTAGCTATATCGATGCCCACTATGACTAGATAGCTATAAGATGTTTTCTCTGTCATGTCTGTCTCTTTCTGGGCATGCGTATGTAAAGTGACCGCGTAAAGGGAGATGGTATAGTCACAAATGTTTATGTAACAATCCGAACACTCGTCCGTTATATCTAAACGAGACTTCAGAAGAAATCAAGTTTAATCATTTCGCACCTGCCAAACCAGGAAAGAACGAAAAAGGATAGCACTGAGACGGTTAAACGATCAATAATTATACCTGAACTATCAAGTAAAGAGTTGAACATCATTTAATTGCGTAATTCGAAACCAAGAATCTGCACTTGAAAACCCCGCTTTGCGAGACACAACCCCGTTCTACCGAGTCGCAATTTCCCTTTCGTGTACGTTGTGACGCGTGGTGCCGACCATACGAGGATTTCTCTTGACGACGGTCCGTAGTGTGCCGTGGCGATGGATGCCTCTGTTGGAGGCGGAAGAGGGCGGCGGAGGGCAGAGGGTGGGGGAGGGGTGGAGGGGAGGGAAACGCCCTCTGCATCATTGAGCAGACGCAGCCCCGGGGGTTCCCACGCAGATATTCCGGAAAAAGTCCGCGCCGCTGCGCTTCATTTTTTAAGTGCGAGGGTGCGGGCGCCGCGCTGGAGGCCGCCGCGGGAGCGTCGACGCGAGGGAGACTCGGCCACTTGCGCCCGAAAAGCCAATTCACAAAGTAGCTCCGGCGTGTACGCGAGGGGCATTCGCTCCGTTTCGCACGTACTTCATTTCGTCTCGTGGGCTTCCGGTAGAATTCCATGATGGTCGTGATGTAATGGAATAATAATAATAATAATAATAATAATAACAACAACAACAACAACAACAACAACACGGCCAAAGGGTCTGCTCCTCCCCCTGACCACTTTGTACAGAGTTGTCTCATTTAAGAAAGGGGAGAGAGGGGATCAAGCTGTACATTCACGACTGGCAGTACAACACTGGGGATCATGATTATGGAGATCAACTTTGAGATAAAACATTCCGAAATTACTTACAATTTCGCCAGAATTAGCTGAAAGGGGAGGATATATTTAATGTAGAAGACCTGTGAATGAAAAGAAATGTGTATGAGAAGAGCGCAGAGAATGGAGCGATCTTATTAATCTGGCTGGATCTGAATTACGCTGTAAATCGTGTGGTGAGCAATGGACCAATCCGGAGAGGGTTCCAGGGGCAGCCCTATTTCAATTTCGAGCCCCTTCTCCCCAATTGTATTTTTATTGAATTCATTGAATTGTTGGCTTGAAATTTAAAAAATCATTCATATTGATAATAATACTTCGGATGTGATGTGATTAATATTTATTATATGCTCTATGTGTACTGTAATATGTGTATAATAATTGTTTTGATAAATTGAATAAAATTACAAAAAAATGTTGGATTTCTTTGGAAATCATGGTCACCATACCTCCCCTTTACCATTAGCCTTTAGCATTACCAATACCTACTAGCCAAATACGTTCCCGCACCCTACGGCGAGGCGTGAGCTTAATGCCGTGTGCCATGAGAGGTGAACTTAACAGCATGTTCTGTGGGCAGCGCGCAGCGTGCATAATGCCGTGTGTCTTGCGGCCTGTGACGTCTGCTGTGAGCAGCGAAGACTGCTATGTGCTAAATGCCTTGCGCCTTGTGATGTGTGCTGTGGGCAGCATGCAACAAGCATAATCCCGTGTGCCGGGCGGCCTGCAACGTGTGCTGTGGGCAGCGCAAAGCGCTATGTACCAAATGCCTTGCGCCGTGTGACGTGTGTTGTGATCAGCACGCAGCGAGCATAATCCCGTGTGCCGTCCGGCCTGTGACGTGTGCTGTGGACAGCACGCAATGAGCATAATTCCGCGTGCCTTGCGACCTGTGACGTGTGCTGTGGGCAGCACGCAGTGGGCATAATGTCGTGTGCCGTGTGGCGTGGGATCGCGGCCATGAAGCGGTGGGTGGAAGCGCCACCGGAAGTTGCGTCGGAGGCGGCGCGGCGCGGCGCGGCGTGTCGCGGCGCGCGGCAGATGCCAGACGCGATGGCGGCGGCGGGGGCGGGGGCAGGGGCAGGGGAGGGGGAAGCGACGCGGCGCCGGGGCTGCGTGACTGGCGGCCGCTGCATACGGAATCCCAGAGACGCTCAAACTTTCATCCATTCAATATTCCATACAGGGGGGGGGGAGAGCTCGGTGCACGCGCGGGAACCACCTGCCCCCGCTCTTCTTTAGAGCACAGGGAAAAAGTAAGTAGGGCGCCTTGGAGGAATTAGAGCACATGGCAATAACTGTGGTCTTAATGTAGCAGGAAGAAATCTCACAAATGTTCACAATTCTTAACCATTTCAGTAAAAACAAGGCTGAAGTTCATACCACAATTTTCAGATTAGTTATTTATGCACCAAAGGCGTTATCAAGGGTCGCGCCTTTCGATCATTAGAAATAGTTAACGCCCGTGGTACAAACATAATTTTATTTTTTACCTAATTTTATTGATTCAGATTTACTTATTTACTAATTAACTAGATGTTAAATTGACTCTGTCTTTTCATATTCCACTCCTATAATTACCTTTCATAATTCCCTCTCATAATTCCCTCCATAAGAGAACATTCAACTGTTTTCATATTTCCCTCGTAACCACGGTCCTTTCGATCACGGTAAGTTATGCAATGTATATCGAACTCCTTATCGAAGATAATAACAAGCTATATCGTATCAGTAAAAATAAAAAAATAAAAAAACATTTCCACCAAATATAATTATTTTACTACCCCAACATCAATATAAGAAAATGTTACTAGAAACTCTGCATTTCTTTCTTTATGTTTAAAACACTAACAAGGGTTTTCGCTTAGAAAGCAATGTGAGATTTCTACTAAACCAAATTTCGTGATTTTTGCTTTAAATGAAAGGTAGTGTGCTCCAGACGTGTTATAGCTTAATATGTTTAACAGATTTTATATTATAAACCCTAAATTTTAATAAAATCGTAAAATTAATACAATCAAAACTTATCTACCGACCTTTGTTCGTTATTTTGATCTGCGCATTCCAATCGATTGTAGTTTCATCTTATGGCGAAGGAAAATCCGTGGGAGTGAAGTTATAGTTAGGTACGCAAAGGCCACGACTGTGCAGAGATGCACATTATAGAAGATAATGGATTTGTTATTAACGAGAAAGTCTCTCTACTATTTTAACCACCACATTCGTGAGTTGTGAAGCTTTGCTATCAAATTTTTGCCTGCAATATGTTTCAACAATCACGGTGTGATATCCGCTTACCGGTATATATGCCCCAAGTGTATTTTTCTGAAGACAATGCTTCTGAGGCATTGTTTCAAGAACAGTGAAAATACACAGAACACAATACTTGGTTTAATTTAAATAAATATATTGAAACCAAAAGTATTCTCATTTATCCTGAAATACCGGTTAATTATGTTTACCACAAGGGCAAACAAAACAAGGAAAGTGGGTTTACAAAACACTCACTTCTGTGGATTTCGTCTCAGTTACCGTTAAATTGTCGCGGGATTCCATTAGTTTTTCACTTTATATGAGGGATTCAAGGAACCAGGGCGGTCAGAAAATACAAGTTTGAAACTCAATAATATGCTAATAACAGTCTATGAACTGGCAATGAATATCTATAAATTTGGGATATTTAAAACACAAATTACACAAATGTTTTATCACAATGATTAACAATACATCTTTTCTTATCCTGCATCTCTGTAACCTACATACAATGTTCCGTATCCTTCATACAATTCGTTTAATTGCGTCAGCTTATGGGTCCGGTTTACCCTTAATAGCGATGTCGGAAACATATAGCAGCAATGAACATTAACTGCATGACAAAGTTGTTGATGGAATAAGCAAAGGAAAATCTGGTCTCATGTTCTTAGTTTCTCTAAATCAGAGACTACTCGGGGGACACCAGCCAACTGGAAGAAATAACAATACAGGGACACTTGAAGGAATTAATGCCTTACTGGTTCATATTGATGGATACTAGTTTCAACTTTTATTCTTGATTATGGCAGAAAAATATATCATACATCATGCACCTGTTTCAACATATAAATATATCAGTACTACAAACTTACAATTAATCTACACAAAAAGATATTATTTTAAGTGATTATTGTTCAAGTAGCAAATACATAAACATCAAGAATTTAAGAATGTAATAATCACTTTACTAAATACACATAACTATAACAATAAGTAATATTTTCTGTGTAAATAACTATTAATTCCTATGGACATTCTTGCCGTGAGAAATTAAGTCTTCTATTTACTTTTTATGTAGATCTAAGGCAGTAATGTGAAAAAATAAATCTTTATTCATGCGTGATTTTATTTGCCTTCGAGTAATCTTACGTTCACACTCACATGAAAAGTTCATATTAGCATGTCAATCGTTCTATTGGGTCAGTGAGTACTAAATTCAAGTTCTGGGAACACTCTGGTCGGCAGTCAGCCGGCGCGTTCTGCTGCCAGTCTCTCGGAGGGCCCCAGTTACCGCCTTCTCAGTAAAACAATTGTTTCCCGAGCAAGATTAAAGTAGCAAGCACGGAGAAGAAGAAAAAAAACAACAAGAAAAGTAAAAAACCAAGAGAAAAGTCTGAAAGGCACGAGAAAGCGCACATTCTCCTAGGAAATGAGAACTTTCTTGGAGGGAAACGGCGCCTAAGCAGGCGGCGTAATTCAATTCAGAGCATTCTTTACTTTGAAATGTGCGCGACCGCTCTCCGCGAGGACTTAAGTTCTAATTAAAATTTGAAAACCCGCGCTCACGAACAAACGAGCTCTGAGCAGCGCACGGCTGCCTCCGCCTGGCGCGCTGCACGCAGCAAGCGGCAAGAGGCACGCGGTCGCTATAACGCGATTTTTCTAACTTTGCCCCTGAAGGTCCGTCTTCAGATTGGAATATGTATTTCGCGATATTTAGGTATTTCGCGATGTTCTCAGTCGTACCGCCAGGTATCGCATGATCGCGCCCGTATCACGCAGTACTTGCAATCAGGCGTCTCCTAGCGGCTCAACGGAGAAAGACGCGAAATGCTGTGGGATATTCCACCGTGGTCACAGGGACTTGAGGGGCAGAGTTAGAAAAATCGCACTATAGAAGGGGCGTATACCGATTGCATTCCGCGGTCAGCTTTTCCTAAGTAATTTACCTACATGCACTGTAAGAAACTTCCACATTACTTTAATGCAATGTACATTAAAGTAATTCTCATGAACACACATTACATTGAATGCAAGAGTCAAAGCTTTATCGGGATATCGGTCATATCGGGAAGGAATGAAAGAATGATATTGATGGACTGATTATGAATAAATAAGATGAATGATGAGAGGCAGAGGAAACGAGAGAATCTCTACATTAAATGTACATTAATTTTAACTCGTGCATTACATTCTACAAATATATTAAGCTTTTTAATATACACAGATACATTAAGTTTCATGAACAATACATTAATCTACATTTTTAATGACATTTCTGACAGTATACCTCCCTAAAAAGGTACAGTCCGACTCCATCCCTTCTGTTTACCTTCTTAGTACGAGGATTGATTTCCTCGTTTTCCGTTGCCTGCTTGGAATCACACTATGATCGGTTATAATTTATCCACTTCTGTCTGTTTTCAAGAAACATTTGCACGTCCTTTTAGAGACCTACCAACGTTGAAAATTACCGCTTGAAAGTTTGTGGAAACAAAACACGAAATCACCTATCATGAGGATCTTCTTACCTCGCGAACTTTACATATACAATTCCGAATATTCTTTCATGGCATTTGTGTTCGAGGTTCTCCCTGGTCTGGTGCGAGAACATCTATAAGGGCTGCTTGTAACGGGATGGAGTCGAGCTAAGCCTTTTCAGGTAACGAAAAGTGCAAGGAGATTAGCTGGGAAGCGGAGGTGAGGGCAAACTGACCGCGGGATGCAGTCGGAACTCTCGGCCAGCTGTACTCTCGTTCCAGCTCTCGACCAGCTGTACTCACTTCTAACGAAATACACAGATTGCATTGGGGCAATCAATAGCTTAACGCTTGGCAGCTCTCAAGGTTTTTCAGAAACGCGAGAAACCGACACTCACATTGGCATTTGAGGTCGAAGCATATGGTTTACGTGTGTTCTTCGAGCAGTAATAGCAATTTCAGCACCTTTCCAGGATAATTTCATCGCACATATCAGGAAACACGACGTCTTCTCATGTGAAAGGGGATTAGCTGGCAAGCGAGGGTGAGGGCAAACTGACCGCAGGATGCAGTCGGGCTATTCCCTCTAGAAGTGCAAGCCGCCTCCATGCCCCTGAGGAGCTACCGCCCTCTCTGCCATCATACCCTTCGCTGTATTTATTTGTGCAACGACTCATTCGTTCGTGATTCGCATACGCTCTTAACATTCGGGACCATTTCAATGCTCTCAAATAAAAATGTGAAGATAATTTTGAGGATGAACGAGGCCTGTAAATGAGTCAGAGGCAATTAGGCGATGAACAGGATTATATTCTGACTACAAGAATAATTCCAATACACTCCTTCATCATAATCATTGACGATATTTTGAAGCTTTTGCTGAATATGTTTCAGTGTGTTAGCCAGGATGCCTCTGATGTGATGTCCAAGTGATGAAGAACCTTGGAATATAGGGAAATCTGATGCTCCTCCGAAGTTCATTCTATTGTGTGAACAAATCAAAATAACCGAGACCCATGTTCGAGAAAATGAAGGATGATCCAGTACTTCCCAAACCTTGCAACCAAAAAACTGAGGATGTTCCAGGTCGTGCCCAAGTTTTGTTAATAAGTCATAATATTTGTGAGGTGCAAGAGTTCGCCTTATTCATTACAAGAATTCGTTTTTGATTTGTCGAGACAAACACCAGTTGCAGTATTCTGTGCCACTTCTGTACATCTGTAAACTAGCTGGGAACCCAACGTGAAAGTTTTCCTCATGAAAAAATTCATCATTTTATAGATTGGCAACTCATCCGAATTTCTAAGATATTTTCGGATAGTTCATTGGTCGCTAAGGTAAAATGGAGATGAATCGGATCAGGAGGTTGTAATCTCTCAAATAAAACTAATATGACAGTTTTCCTCTTGAGAAAGTTCATCATCTTATAGATTGGCAACTAATCCGAATGTCGAAGTGTTGTCAAGATCGATGCCACGAGTGGGAGTCCGTGGCACGAGTGCCTCGATGCAATCGCCCCTTCACGTAGTTCGTCACCCCGCCACCAGAGACAACGCCATCCCTATTGTAAAATGGCAGGGTTACTAATAGTTTCCTTTCCCGATGCTATTTGCGCAGAGTAGCCCGTGGCATGCTACGGAGCCACGACGCGTGCCACTGCCACCAGTATAAGAAATTGACACCACTGGGCTAAGATGATATTTTTGGACTCGAAGGTAAGGTAACACTAAGGTAAGGACGGATGTATCGGATTAAGAGGTCGTAACCTTTCAACAAGTCGGCTACATCACACTTCGACTGTTTGAATTCGCACTTCAGCCACTAGTAAATTACAGAAATAACGGAGAGCGCGCAATATTCCAGTAACAATAGAGAGAAAGTACGCTTTAATGCGTCTAACCAATCGGATATTTTTCAATCGTAAAAGCAGCATTTAACAGAATTTTGGCTTGAGGTAGACGTTGTACAATTTACTGTTAACGTCGAACGTGACAGGTATGTTAAGCAAAATGCTCGTATTCAAGAAGAAAGCGACATCACGAATGTCTATTGCAACTGAAAGAGCTCATCAAGAGGTAAATTGGACTTTAATCTAAATTACACCATCATGTTTGAGTATAAAGTGCAAAATATCTCTGAAATAGTAATGAAACAGTTATAGATACATAAAGCATTCGAAGTTGCGCTCGCAGCTGGCAGCGCGCAGTGTTAGGGCTCCCCAGAATAGTGGAAGCAACCACTAGAACACGAGCCCCATGCGAGTATCTGCCTCTGACGTCGCTGCCTGAATGAGTCACAGGCGGTGCAGTGGACAGTCTTGGTTTTGGTAGTGTGCACCTCAGAGTAGTGACGGTGTATGAGTAATTCTATGCCGACTGTGCCCACAACGGTATAATCTTTTTGTACACTGATGAACTCCGCTAAGAACTGGTGACGGCGACCGTATAATATCTTTTGGTGACAGCGACCATACTTTCGACACATGGTACATCTTATGAATATACTGTAAAAGTGATTGTTATCGGTTTGTGCCAGGAGTTGGAACTTGGAATTGTATAAGTGCACTATAAACATTATTTACTGTTTTACATCTTTTGACATAACAGAAACATATTCTAATTAAATTACTCCAGCTGGACCAGCTGGCCAGCTAAGCCAGCTGGTCACACGAAGCCTAAATCAATCATGGTATCATTGTCAAAGAGCTGTTTTGAGGGTATGAAAACATCATTGCAAATAAGCAAACCCCTATATAATACGCTAAGGAAAGGGGACGGATTATTCCACTTTATACGACACCACAGGCACAAAACTACGTAAGTGCTGGGTAGAGAATTAATTTAGCTTCTGCATCAAACAGATTATGACAAAAAACAGTTCGAAGAGTAAAGCACATTTGGAGAAACAGGCGCACAAGCAACCCGCAAAATACATTAAGGCGCAGCACACTAACATTCCCTATCATCCTGTATAACTCGGACGCGATGATTATTTTTTTGTCCGGGTCAGAAGTTATGTTTTCTATACCGTACAGTACAAAATGAGACATTTCTGGACGTTCTATTACGAGTTTTATTCGCAAATAGTGTTGCCACTAACCATTATATAACATAGTGCGCGAACATGAAATCCTGATATGTCAACTGGGAAGGAATTAGGGGTTCGTATTAAAGAGCAATAAGATCGCGATTACCCAGGAACAAAGTTTAATGTCTGTATTCTGCAAACTGCCATTAGCAGTTACCCTTTCCCTCCAACACTGCCAGTGGATATAAAAAGCAGGGAGGTGAGCGGAGACGAAGGAGTGGGGGAGGGGTGCACACGCCTGGCGCCTCGTTAGTCAGCCGGGGGCGCGAAGTGTCGGAAGGCGCGACCGACACGACGCGACGCGACAGGCGTGCGGGCGACAGGCGCATTTTCTGCTATCCCGCCCATCCCCCTGCACCCACCCTCCCACTCCCCCCTCGCAACTACCAGCCCATAATCCGCTGAACAGGCGATGAGGAGCGGGTGAGCGGGGCGGGACAGCGAGCGGGACGCCGAGCTAGAAGAGCAGGCGAGCCAGAGGGGCGGGCGAGCTAGACGGGTGGGCGAGCTAGAAGGGCAGGCGAGCGAGCGGGGCGGGCGAGCGAGCGGCAATCGGGCGGGGCGGGCGAGCGGAGCGGGCGAGTGGAGCGGGCGAGCGGAGCGGGCAAGCGGAGCGGCGTGCGGAGCGGACGAGCGAGCGGGGCGGACGAGCGAACCGGGGCGGGCGAGCGAGCGGGAATCGGGCGAGCGGGGCGGGACAGCGAGCGGAACGCTGAGCTAGAAGAGCAGGCGAGCTAGCGTGGCGGGCGAGCGAGCGGGAATCGGGCGAGCGGAGCGGGCGAGTGGAGGGACAGGCAGAGAGATGAGTGGAGCGGGCGAGCGGGGCCGGTGAGCTAGCGGGGTGGGCGAGCGAGAGGGGCGGGCGAGCGTGCGGAGTGGGTGAGCGGAGCGGCCGGCGCGGCGGAGGGGTGCGCGGAGTGGGCGAGCGAGGCCGATGAGCTAGCGGGGGGGGGGGAGTTAGCGCGGCGGGCGGGCGAGAGAGCGGGGCTTGCCAGCGGGCTGGGCGAGCGGAGCGGTCGTCGTGTAAGGAAGGTGGGCGGGCGGAAGTGAGGGCCGGCCTGTGACGGGCGGCGGCAAGCGAGTAACGAGACGTCGCTGCCAGGAATAGCGGCGCTGCGCGGCGCGCAGGCAATCAGCGCAGGCCCTCCGGCGCAGCTGCGCGTCACGCCGCGCTCGCCTTCCGCAGCACGCGACGATACAAGGGAGCAAGACCGCACCTTAACAAGGCAACTTTCCTCTTTTCACTCCCGCCGCGCACACGTCATCACCATGACACAAATTTTCTCGGGGAGGATGTCGACTACCGCGCCGGCGAAGGCGGTGGAAGTCCCGACGACGCTTCGAATGGCAAATAATTGGCATCCAGATGTACTACGTGTACTCCGATTAAAATAGAAAGCCTTTTCAAGGTCACGAGTTGGAGACAGACGACTCTCATCTAATAGCGTGCTTCGTTACGATTTACATTTTTGGTATTGAAGTTTCAGATTGAATGACGGTGTTCCCCCTCTCTGTTCAGGTCGTAACCTTGTAGATACTTTTGCTTTAATCAGAGCATACTCGTTGTTTGGGTTATTTACTAAATCGAAAAATGTCCATCACACATGAAGTTTATGTTTTAAATTCGAAGGGAACATTTGCAGTCGGCTGTCTTTTTTAAACATAAATATGACATTAATATTAAAATTTTAGGTTTTATCATAATTTGAACCTTCGATATTTTACAGCTGCATATTAGGTGCCCTCTACAATATTACATTTTCTTCTGGAGAGGAAGGGACTTACGTCGGAATAAATATGGTTGTTGAACAAGGGTAATCTTATTCACTACTAGCTAAACCCGTGCGAAAAATTCGGCCTTTTGAACTCTATTGATTGTGTGTGTTGGTCTGGTGGATTACTTCATTAAGGATAGCCTTATTGACCCAACATACTACGCGTCAACAAGTGTTCTCGACACTCAAAAACGTTTTTCCGGACTTGCATTTGAACTCGAATGTCTTAAGTTTCCTAGTTCCAAGTAATAATCACACCAACGCCATCACCAGTTTAGATCTGCGATGTTTGAGTTATTAAATCTTCTTCATTATTCTAAGTGTACTTGAGAATGAGAATGGACGTACTTTGCTCAATTTGAGTATGAATATTTGAAGTACGAGTGTATAGAAATAACGGGTACATCAATGTAAACAACTGTTTATTGAGTATTCGTTTACACTAACCCAGATCAATTTATACCACACAACCCAGTTCTACAATCGCATCGCAGGAAACACAATCACATCGTATTTAGGAACGTAGCCTTCGTACCCAGACTACGATCCTAATTACAACGCAGCTCAACATTCTCCCATACACTTAACAAAACCAGACACTATTACGTTAACTCCATGCATGAGCTCTTCCCACTTCCTCAAATAGGTTGCCATCTTCCTGAAATTGATTGTCAACTACTGCGTACTGGCGCTCGCATCCCTTTTTACTTTCCCGTATACGTACGTATACACGGAGTGATATACGTAGTATAGGGAAAATTATGTAATGCTGCGCGAAAAAATGGCCAATTTTCGGCGGAAAAAAATTAATTGCCCGGCCGTGAAAAAGTGGATAAAACCAGTTTCTAAATTAAGAAAAAAAATCCCCTAACACGTGGTGTAGCCAGAAACCCTGTTTTCTATGTCTTTGATACCGAAAAACCAATTGAAAGGAAAACGTCCGTCTGCCTGTCCGTCCGTCTGTCCGTCTGTGAACACTGCTAGCGCCTAAACCATACGTACGATTTCTTCCAAAATGGATATTCCCGCATCGATCTGGTTCTAGTGGAAGCTTTGAGATTTTGAAAAACATTCTTCTAAATTTGGGGGTACTATACAGCTCAAAAATGGATCCAAATTTTTTTCTTTAAATTTCTTGTAAGAATAGAGGAGAATACACTTATTAACATGGCATAGGTCCGATTTTCACGAATAACTCTGAATTTTCGAAAATTGTGAAAGTTTGAATTTTTTTCGGCGTCTTTCTCCAACTACAAAATTGCAGATAGAGATTTTTCCTTCAAATAAAATGTGTTCTCCAAAGTGAGTTCTTTGTTCAAGGTCATGTAAATGTTTTTCAAAATTTTAGTATTTTTCGCGCAATATTGCGTGCAATATGCTTTTTTTGACTTGTCTCTCACGCCGTTAATATTTACACAAGCGGCAAATTGTTCACATTATTATATTTATGAGTACATATACTTTAAATAAAGTCAAGTAAAGTTTATCGAAAACAAAACCGTTTTCTGTGAAAACTAGCTCAAATTTCCGCATTTTCAGAAACGCTCAAACACCATTGTCTCATAAAAGGCTAATAAAAATTCTTCAAACTTTTCGATCGGATAGTTCTAATTGCACTCTTTAATATGACGTAAAGTTTATTTTGAGGATTTTTTTTTCAAAAATTACACATATGTAATGTTTTTAAAGGATCTCTCACACCTTTAATATTCATATATCCAGCAATTTGTAAACATTATTATATTTGTGAGTGTAAGTGCTTCAAATAACTTCAAATAATGTATTTTCAAAACAAAAATTTTCTGTGAAAATGAGCTTCACATTTCGCATTTTTAGTAGCGCTTAAAAAATGCAATTTTCTTTAAAACGGCACATATTTTTTAAAAGAAAATTACCATTTATGACTAGGTTTTTGTGTTCTTTAATATTCTAAAATTGTTTCCGTTCTACCAATAGGAAACCGAAAAATTAAGAAAATGACAAAAAAATGTAGTTTTGGCCGTGATAGATGATAGCTGGCAAGAAAGAGTATGAGGCAAGTCCGAATAACTAGCGAAGACCCAAGGTAATAGAAAACTAATCCGGGAAAGTCTGTGCCATTCTGTAGCACCACTAGTTTAATGACCTACACTCAGGAATCGGTCCATAATACAATTAAATACATAGAGAACTTTTCTGCTTGTTTGTGTTTTATTTCTGATGCATAAATCTTGACTGAGAATTCCATGGAGACAAATCATTTTCTTATATCAGTAGTATATAGTCACTGAAGTTATTAAAAGTTTGACTTACGGCATTTTAAAAGCTAATCAGGAATTTTTTACTTAAACAAGAAAAAAATACACATTTCAGGTTCAGTTTGTAATTTGACACATTTATTACAATATGTGAAATGACAATGTGCATCTACATCAACGAGAGAGAATGTACTACACAGAGTGGCTGACCCTATGGTTTCAGTGTTCTTGGTGGACACTCGGTGAACTAGGGGCCGCCATGTTCTTGCAGTGAAAACATGAGAGGTGCCTGTTGGCGGCATGTAGAACTATTCCACTGAATCGAGTGTTTGTATCAGATCTGATTTCTATATTGTTGACTTTTCGTTTATCTGTATTTAAATTATATTAGTGGTTAGAATAATAATATTCGCAAGGCTTGCAATATGTTCGGTATATATCTGACTGCGACGAGACGTGACGGATATAATGACAAATGTTAATGGAGGATTACTCCCATGCGCAAAGAGCTCAACGGGCTTGTGGGCAAGGGGGCAAGGGGCTTGGGGAACCGTTGCGTTAAAATAGACGCAACAAAGTTTTTAAAAAAAACTATAAAAAGAGAAGTCACCAAACCACAAATGTATCATTTTTCAAGTTTGCCGCCTAATTTGGGACCTGTTAGTTTGCTTCGTATTGCAATAATATTCACTTTCAGGCGTAATGCTAACTACAATAACATTTCAACAGCTTTCAATCTTATTACTATAATCGATGCAGAAAGCAACGTGTTTTTAAACTTTCGCATTTCGTATTCCTTATATATTGTGATTTCCTTTTTTACATGATTGATTTTTGGACGTGAATACAAAATAAAAGACTTTATATTACGCGCGGCCGCGCTCATCGGCCTTAACCAGCGTCAGACGGAATACAAAAATTCTCTGTTTCTCCATAGAGCGCAGCTTTGACTGTAAAAAACGGCTTCAATTTGTTGCAAAGATAGAGGCGATACAGTCACTCTATATAGTATATTCTAGATCGTTGATCTACATCAAACAATATTAATACGACAGAAACGATTGCTTGAAATACGTGTTTCTATTTGTATCGTAGTACATAGGAATATTTCCGTTTGAACATTCCCACACACAGTTGGGCAGTATTTAAATACTTGTTTTTTAAATACTTATTTTAAATACATTTTGTATTTGAAGAACTGTATTTTTGAATGTTTTGGGCATGTATTTTAGAGATGTATTTAAATACATAAAATAGGTGTACGGATTAAAAAAAAAAAGAAATACTTAAAATACTTAAAATACATATGAAGAAGATAATGAGGATAGTTTCTTTCTGTTTTATTCTGGTAGTGAATTGACCTCGCTGAAAAAGAAGCTCCTTTCAGCTGTAGAACGTGAGTTCTCTTAATTTTTAAATGATAAATCTAAATGATTAAAAATGCTGGACAATTATCTGACAATAATACAGCGTTGATTCCTTATAACACTAGTTTATGCTCATGAGCGCCATTTCAACAACTGTTCTCCTGTGCACGTTTTATACATTCACGAAGTAGGGGTTTATTGTCAGATTTGTTTGAAAAACTAGTCGTTTTAAAAGAAAATTCAGTTTATTTGAGTGAGACATATTTTTTATATTTTATATTTGGTGTGAAAGTATACGTGACAGTGTTTGATATTTGATAAGTGTATGATATAGCGTTTTATATTTTAAAGTTTTAATTTTTGTTCAGAAATTTATTACTGTCAATTAGTAATTTATGGTAATTGACAATTACAATATATTGTGGCAATAAAAAACAACGCCAAATTATAGTATTTACTGCATGTTGAGTATTTGAAGTATTTTAAATACGCATGTATTTATCAATTCAAAAGCGAATGTATTTTGAGTGTGTATTTAAATACTTATTTACAAAGTATTTTGGCGAAGTATTTACATACTAAATTTAAAGTATTTTGCCCAACCCTGTACACACATACCTACATAAATACACACACATACTGTCACACCCTATGGTTCGTTATCGAGCCACACGGTGGCGTCGATTGTCAACCACAGCGTCGAGCTCCGGCGGCGTGGGTGTGCGCCGAAGTCAACGAGGGCGGCCCGGGCCTAGCTCAGTCGGCCAACTTTGTCACCTGCTTAGAATCTAACTCGGATGGAAGGAGTCGTAAGGCGTTTGCTAACTACAGAAACAATTCAGTGGTTGGTAAAGCAAATAAAAAGGTTTATTCCCGCCTAATAATAGGCCGGGGAAGTTACAGTGATTCAAAGAGTTAAGAAAGGCCCTACCTGATGAGCTCAGTTAGAAACGAAAGAAAAAATGAGATAAAACTTAAATCTAAAAAAAAAGAGAGAAAGAACGAGAATTACAATCAAATTCCTTTACAGGCCCCAACAAACTCTAGGCCATTCGCCTTCTGGCTGACAATAATGAGGAAACAAGTGCCTAAGCGCGGCACAGCAATGCACAATAGTTCTTTGGCGGTCGTTGACCGAAGTTTATGCCTGAATGGGGCGGCGTGTAGGCGGCCCTCGGCGTCGGCGGCGGGGGTCGCGGCTTCTCTCCGTCTGGGTCGGCGGCTGAGATGGCCCTGCCAGGCCGAGAAACGTCCTTCCACAATAGCTACCAAAGGAGCGGCGGCGGCGACAGCGGCTGCGGCGGTGACGGCGGCGGCGGCGACGGTCAGCTGGCCCGGATCGTGAATGATCGCGAATTCCGTTCACACAAATTAGCAGTTCTTACGGAAAGTTCTCTGGAGTTTTCACGATCACGAATCTCGGAGAAAACTAGTCACCGGTCACTGCCCACGGCAGAGCTCAGTGTCCACGAACTAAGTCCCAAAATAAGAATTCTCCCTCGAACGCGGCGCCGGAGCTGTTACTCACTCCGCGGCGCTCGCCCCCCCCAGCTCAATCGAACAAGAAGAAGTGTTCTTCTCCCCTACGCCGCTAGCGTGGAGGTGTCCTCGTTCCGCCACCCCGAAAATTCAAAAGTGCCCCAAAATCGCTCCCACCCCACGGAATTTTGCCCCTGATTGGCTAAGTGCTACTACGCCGTAATTTTGTCCTCGGCCAATCAGGTCCGGTGATTCTAGGAATTTTCCGTAGCCCTATCTCTGTCTGGAAAACGCTCTCCGTCTGACTTCGGAAGTAGGTCAGTAAAGGGTACGCGGAATGTCCGTTGGGACCCCCGGAGAAAGCTGCGAAGGACGGCCTAGGTACTTAGTGCGCATGATACCCGGAACGGCGGGATCAGCACACGTCTCTAATCTCTTCTTCGGCGCCCGGGTGCGTGACGGGATGAGGGTCGACTCGCGGACGATGGCCATAAACTTTTAGAGGGGCGCGTGCTGTCATCCCTTCCATTAGCGGAGGGGGCGCGCCGACCCGGCTGGCGGCGGCGGGAGGTGGACGCCTCACATCGACAGTTATTTGTGAAATTTAAAAAATATTAAAAATAGCGTACCGCTACATTGGCCCTCCCCTCCGAATAGAGAAAAAAAATTGGGGCTTTGAAAAATTGAGATTTGGAAATGAGAATTTTTTTTCTCGTCGTGATGAAATTTCAAAAAAATAACATGGCGATGCCTAACATTAAAATCATTCTACAGTAACTAAGAAAATTGCAACTACTACTAGATCTTAATTCTAATTAACCCTACAAAATTTAACAAAGAAGAACATGAACTGTACCGCGAGCCCAAGGTACTCCGAATCGTGTGCAGAGGTTGTCAGTGACTTCTACTCTTTAAACGGACGGAGGTTGAAAAAATTGAATTTTTTTGGCTGGAAGGCCGTTGTATAAGAATCCCGTGAACTTCCTATCGTCGGGGTGGATGGAAATCTGCCAATAAGAACTCGAAAAATCTAAGGCCGAAAAATTTTTAGTTTTGTTGAATTTCCAAAGAATTTCGTCTATGTTTTGAGGTGCCTCGTTTTCTGGGACTGTAACTTCGTTGATTCGTCGTGCATCTAAACAAATTCTAACTTTCCCGTCTTTCTTCTTGACAACAACAATCGGGTTTAAGTAGGCCGTGACTGACCTCTCAATAATGCCTTCACTAATCATGTTTTTGATCGTTTCATCGACTTCCCCCCTAATGGACTGCGGTATAGGGTAATTTTTCACTTTAAAGGGTGAGTCATCGGTGACCTGGATCCGAAGCAAAAGTCTTTTATTGGATGCACGGGACGATCGAAAACGTTGCCGTATTTGCAGAGCAATTGCTGCAGCTGATGGCGCTCGTGGTCATTTAGTGAATCATTTCCTAGCAAGCACTTGTTAATGACTCCACTCACGTCATCCCCCGAATCCCCAAACCCACATGAAATGCTAATGTCCGGTCTGTCCTCGTCATCTTGTATCTCAATTTCCCTACCCTCACCGAAACTCACAATATTCCTGGAAAAATCCACTATCCCGTTATTTTCCCGCAAGAAATCTACCCCTAGAATAACATCATAATTCAAGTCTTCTATGACTAAACATGGCACGTCGAATGAAACTTCCCGAAAATTTAGTGAGATTAAGGCCTGCATGAAAATCGGCTTACTTTTCTTCTTCCCGATTCCTACAACGAAGCATTTACCCGTAGGCAAAGTTGGCACTGGAATGCGTTCACTTATTAGTTGCGAGTAAAATTTCTTTGAAATTGCGCTAACCTCACTGCCGGTATCTACTAGAGCGCGTACATTAAAATTTCCTGTGAGAAACTCGATTACTGGGCACTTCCGTGCGAGTTCCTTCACATGTTCATTCGCATCGTCATTTAAGTCATGAAATGCGTAGTTCACTGACACTACCTTGGAAATTGGTACCTCTGACACAACTCGTTCGGGACCCCGGTACCTTACTGGCTCGAACGGTTCTAATTTAACGGGCTCTGTCTAGTGGAATCATGCTGACCGTTTCTGTCCCCAGCGTTCCCGCCTCGATTCTCATTAGAATCCGGTGGTGGGCGTCGCTCATTTGCAGCGTTCCCCCGATTCCGGTCATCGCGACGCCATGACGGTCGGTTCTGGCCGTTCCCTTGGTTTCGCTCCCAATTATCCTCATAAGAAATTACCCGAGTCCTATCAAATTGAGCGAGCAGCTCCTGGAATCGATCGAGGTCCTCACATCCTACACTATTAATTAAATTTTGCACATAGGTAGGGTAATGCGCGGTCAAAAGCCAAATGACCTTTTTATCCTCTATCATGGGGTCACACAATTTAATAGCGGAGATTTTCTCCATGGCGTAGTCAAGGTAAGATTGGTCGCGTCTTTTGTCCCACCTGTTCTCTAGAATCTTTCTCTCGAATTCGTAACGCGTTTGTTCGTTCCAGTAACGCGCAAGGAACTTGGTACGAAACTCTTCGTACGTTTGTGGGAATGGTGCAAGCGCAGTGAGCCAATTGGCAGCATTTCCGCGTAGAAGTTCCTGCATGAATTTAGGTTTTAATTTGGACGGTACTGCCTTCGTCAAATCCATGTAATTCTCGGCACGGTCGAGAAAAACCTTTGGATTTTCATCTGCTTTTCCCCAAAAACATAAATTTTGTGGAGGGGCCCACGAGAATCTAAGCCCTGATCCTCCCGATGAATTCGCAATAGGACCGTTCTCTTTCTCTTTCTCGATTTCCTCCCTTACTAATTTTATTAAGTTCTTGTCTATTTCTTTCTTTAACTTTTCTTCCCTGTCCCTGATATTCTCCCCTTCAATAACTCCTAATTTCTCGAATTTGCCATGGATTTCACTCACTTCCGTGCTGAGTTTGGTTTCAATTTTCGTGAATTTGCCGTTCATTTCTGTTTTAACCTCGGCAATATTCTCAGTAATTGATTCGCAATAAGCTTCCACTTTCCTGTCACATGCCTGAAGTTTCTGACTAATTTCTGATTCGATTTTGATAATATTTTCCCTTGCCTCGGCCCTAGAACTTTCTAACTCCTGGCCTAAGTTCTCCACGCTAGTTTCAATTTTCCCACATCTGCCCTCTAACTGATTCTGCAAAGTTCCTATTTTGTGATCAAATTTCGCCTCCAAATTTTCTAGTTTCGCGGCCTGGTCAACCAAACAACTGTCTAGCCGGTCAAATCTTTCCTCATGTCTTTTATTACTTTCTGAGATTTGTCTCGCATGTCTCTCGCTACTCTCTGAAATTTGGTTCATCAATTCTAGTTTTAAATTCTTACTACTTTCTGCAATCTGACTCGCATGTCTTTCGCTACTCTCTGAAATTTGGTTCATCAATTCTAGTTTTAAATTCTTACTACTTTCTGCAATCTGACTCGCATGTCTTTCGCTACTCTCCGAGATTTGCTTCGTGAGAACTCGCATAAGTTCACTTAGGGTGATCTCGGGCGCAGGCTGTTCCCTCGAACTGCTCTCTCCCGCCACATCGACGCCTGATTCGTCCAGCATTTTGGCTGTTTTGCGTGAAACGCGCACACGGTATTCACAACACACAAAGCACAAAACAATAACACTTATACACAAAATACAATAATAAATAATATCATTACCAGACCACAAATTGTTCTTTTCGTAGCAGCGTCCTTCCATCCATTTAAAAAAAACAACAGTAATAGAAAATTAGGTTCTGCGACTATTATCAAAATGGCACTGAGACATGAATTGATTCTAGGGCGTTTTACTGGGGTATCTGTGGTACTATCGAGCCCCACTTGGGAAAGCCAATTGTCACACCCACGGTTCGTTATCGAGCCACACGGTGGCGTCGATTGTCAACCACAGCGTCGAGCTCCGGCGGCGTGGGTGTGCGCCGAAGTCAACGAGGGCGGCCCGGGCCTAGCTCAGTCGGCCAACTTTGTCACCTGCTTAGAATCTAACTCGGATGGAAGGAGTCGTAAGGCGTTTGCTAACTACAGAAACAATTCAGTGGTTGGTAAAGCAAATAAAAAGGTTTATTCCCGCCTAATAATAGGCCGGGGAAGTTACAGTGATTCAAAGAGTTAAGAAAGGCCCTACCTGATGAGCTCAGTTAGAAACGAAAGAAAAAATGAGATAAAACTTAAATCTAAAAAAAAAGAGAGAAAGAACGATAATTACAATCAAATTCCTTTACAGGCCCCAACAAACTCTAGGCCATTCGCCTTCTGGCTGACAATAATGAGGAAACAAGTGCCTAAGCGCGGCACAGCAATGCACAATAGTTCTTTGGCGGTCGTTGACCGAAGTTTATGCCTGAATGGGGCGGCGTGTAGGCGGCCCTCGGCGTCGGCGGCGGGGGTCGCGGCTTCTCTCCGTCTGGGTCGGCGGCTGAGATGGCCCTGCCAGGCCGAGAAACGTCCTTCCACAATAGCTACCAAAGGAGCGGCGGCGGCGACAGCGGCTGCGGCGGTGACGGCGGCGGCGGCGACGGTCAGCTGGCCCGGATCGTGAATGATCGCGAATTCCTTTCACACAAATTAGCAGTTCTTACGGAAAGTTCTCTGGAGTTTTCACGATCACGAATCTCGGAGAAAACTAGTCACCGGTCACTGCCCACGGCAGAGCTCAGTGTCCACGAACTAAGTCCCAAAATAAGAATTCTCCCTCGAACGCGGCGCCGGAGCTGTTACTCACTCCGCGGCGCTCGCCCCCCCCAGCTCAATCGAACAAGAAGAAGTGTTCTTCTCCCCTACGCCGCTAGCGTGGAGGTGTCCTCGTTCCGCCACCCCGAAAATTCAAAAGTGCCCCAAAATCGCTCCCACCCCACGGAATTTTGCCCCTGATTGGCTAAGTGCTACTACGCCGTAATTTTGTCCTCGGCCAATCAGGTCCGGTGATTCTAGGAATTTTCCGTAGCCCTATCTCTGTCTGGAAAACGCTCTCCGTCTGACTTCGGAAGTAGGTCAGTAAAGGGTACGCGGAATGTCCGTTGGGACCCCCGGAGAAAGCTGCGAAGGACGGCCTAGGTACTTAGTGCGCATGATACCCGGAACGGCGGGATCAGCACACGTCTCTAATCTCTTCTTCGGCGCCCGGGTGCGTGACGGGATGAGGGTCGACTCGCGGACGATGGCCATAAACTTTTAGAGGGGCGCGTGCTGTCATCCCTTCCATTAGCGGAGGGGGCGCGCCGACCCGGCTGGCGGCGGCGGGAGGTGGACGCCTCACATCGACAGTTATTTGTGAAATTTAAAAAATATTAAAAATAGCGTACCGCTACAATACATAGTCATAGATATCCCGCAAGTAAATGATTTAGAGAATTTCAAAACCAAACCAAGTCTTTGCAGTGTCCTCACGGTCATTATATTCATCTGATTTACACATGGAACAATGTATCTATCATGCAGCTTCTATTTTTTTTTCACAAAAAGCGAAAATGCAAAAAAGAGTGATTTAAGGGGTTTTAAAATAACCGATTCATTTATTCGTATCAAGATTCCAAATGGTATTTTCACTCCTTTCTGTTTATTACATTAGTACTAACGTAAGTCAGCGCTCACATCTTCTCATTTATTTCCTTTTCATTTCCTCCTACAAGGTGTTCCTCAAAGTGTTAGTAGCCGTCTAGGTTACATCACCGACCGACCAGAAGTCAATGTGTGTGTGTGTGAGCGCGCGCGCGCTTTAGTGAAAAGTAGGTCCTGCTGACTGGGTGGTTTCATGTGTGTCGCCGTGCGTGGAGGTGGGTACAACAGACATGTACCGCATCCCCATGCACTCTCACGTCACATCCGGACATATACACATACATTTGCATTTTGTGGACACACTGAAGTGCTCGAAAGAAGATAATTTTACACCATTTTGTACTGAAAATCAGTTTTAAGGCACAATGTAATTATAACGTAATGCGGAATATACATTTATCAGAAATTATTGTTTTAGCCTCCCGTCTGTCGAAATTCAAACCATTTTACTGGGACACAAATTCTAACGTTGCGATCCGTATAAATGGTTATACGTGTAAGCTATATCATTTTTGAACAAAAACCCGGCGTAAGACTATGTGCTTTCGAATTCATTTAAACTTTATTTCATTTACATAAATGTAATGACCACAATATGTTACGAGTATAGCTTGGATTTCTATGCAGTAAAAATGCCTAAAATGTGCCATTTAATATAGGGGAAGGTCGGGTGGTATCGGCCACCTTAGCTTTAAATATGATTTCTTAATTAAGGTTAGTTAAAATTATTCATAATATACAGAATATGAAACTTCAATCTCTTACTCACACACTCTATCAAAGCAGTTTGGTTTGAAAGTAAAATAATATGATTATTTGGGGATAGTAACAATCGTTGACAAACTACATGTCTGAAAAGTGGAGGGTGGTATCGGACAATTAAGTAAATAATGGTAAAATAATTTTAATGGGGTTTTTTACAGCAATTCATCGAAGATACGCTCACTATTGAGACAAATATTTCATTGCTTAATACAAAGAAAAAATGAGTATTTGGTTACATGGGATAAGAACATTCTTGAATTAAAAAACAAACACTCAACTATAATATTCAATTTATAGCTTCACAACTATCATTTTTGAAGGGTTTTGCTGTTGAAATGACCTTCATAATGGCTGTCTTCCTATTATTTCTTCCCATTTCCCGCGAATTTTACCAATAGTTTCCTAAAACACGGACAAAATCCACATTAGTATTTGAGTATTACCTCCTAACAACCTACACACAAGAAATATGGAAAAGTGAAGAGAAGGCGAATAAATAACTGTCCGGTACCACCCGATTCTACTTTGTCCGATACCACCCGAACGACCTTCATCCTTCAGAAGAGTACAACACAGATATAAATTGTACATACAACCTTGTACTGCTGTAACGTAACAAATGCACCTAAGTAAACATACTAGTCACAGTAGAATGTATTTAAACTTATCCTAAGAAAAGTTTCAAAGCTCCAAAGTTATCTTCGTACACTGGTCAGCATAAAAAAACGTAATTCGTGTCGCAATAACCAAACTGATTGATGTACTCACCTCATACGGCTTATGCAAAGCTAATTCGCGTCCAGGAACACATTGACAGTGTGGCACGCGCTACCACCAGTGCCCAGTTCCCTAAATTACTTTTGTCTGATACCACCCGCTGTCCGATATCACCCGACCTTCCCCTACTCAAATATCTTTAAAATACGCAATAAATGTAGAGTATAAAAAAAGTATAAAAGTCACAAGAAAAAAGTGGATTACTAAAAAGCAATGCAAAATATTTGTAGAAAAATTTTAAATTGTTACGACAGTGTTGTCTCTTTGAAACATGACCAAAATAATCATCGGTAGAAAAATACGTCTTGAATTTTTTTTCACTGAACGCTGTCATTTGCTCATGTCCGGATATTTGGGAATGGGAAGAAGATTTAAGAAAAAAGTACATAAATTCATTGAACAAAAACATTCTAGATTTAAGTAAAAAGCTATTAAAATGTGTGGCAATATATAAACATCTAAATTGATTTTTGAAAAACTGGTTCGTCAACAGGTTGAAATGATTTTATATAAATAATGTAAACATTGAACAAAGAACATGACTGGTATATTTATTTCCAGAATTGTTTAAATTTATGACACAATACATTTCAGAATTTGTTTCCGAAAAACTGGTTCGTCTGTCAAGATATTTTTATACATTTGGCATGCCCGTGAGCACGCGGTTTTGCTACCTGACTACAGTGCGATTTTTGTAACTTTGACCCTCAAGGCCCGTCTTCACGATAGAAAAATGTCTCGATATTTCGCGTCTTTCTCAGTCTTGCCGCTAGATAGCGCATGATCGCGACTGAATCAAGCAGTGTTTGCGATCATGCGAAATCTAGCGGCATGACCGAGAAAGACGCGAAATGCCGTGTGATATTTCATCGTGATGTAGGTACTTGAGGGGGAAAATTATAAAAATCACACTGTAGAGAGATGTTTCTTCGGTAGACTCTACTGACGACTAGCGAGCATATGCCGTGATGCCTACGCAAAAGCTCTCGTTTACTGGAAAACGATTCCTCAGAGATAAGAAAACCACAATCTATCACAGGTTTATATTTCATTCAAATCCGAGACACTGAGCATGACGACTCGTACCCCCTCGCCCGAAATTCAATCTTACCTTTGGTCGCGCACGTGGTTCAAGAGAAATACACTATATCTACATCCGTTGGCAACAGTTTTGAGGCTAAAAGAAAGTTCACTTCTTTGTGGTGACTGATTCCATGAATCAAGAGAACTATAAATCATAATTCACCAATTTTTTATTTTAATAAAGTTTCCTCCATTTCCCTTATTTTTCAAAACATTACGCATAATATACGAAAATACGCTGTAATCGTAAAATATGGGAAAATATGCAAAATTTGCAAAATAAAATGCGTCAGGAATCCTCTAAATGGGCAGATTCGTGAAGATATGGTATAGTTTTCCAAGTAACAATTAAGAAACAAATTTTGCATTTGCACGCAAATCCGGGCTCTAGTTACGACTAATGTAGCTGGATGTATTAATTAGAAAATAAGATTCTCGGCAGTTACTGTTTATTTGGAAACTGAATTTTATAATAACTTTAAATTACTACTGGCTAAAATCTAGGAATTGTATCTCACAAAAGGAAGAATTTTTCTTAATTGACTGATTTTTAAACTGATAACTGACTACCATACTTTCTCGCCCTTACATAGTAAGGAGAAAGGATTATAATAGTACGCCAGAAAACGGCGAAATTTCGACAGGAAAACTATTACTGCTGGTCACTGGTAACGAAAAAGTAAATAACCCTTGTTCCTATATAGTATAGAAAATTACTTCGTCTAACGTGTAGCAAGAATGCTTACGTCAGATCAATAAAACAAATGAAAATCGTTATTGTTGAAACTAACATATTCGTATCTATCTGTTGCATAATTTTATGAAATAAAATAATCCGGTGCCATCCTAAATAAAAGTTTGAAATATTCCCGTCTCATTTAAAATGATGCTGTCCATATCAAACTCGTTTTTTTAATAACTATTATAAGTTTGCATAAGTTCGACGATTACACGTGTGGTAACGGCTTTCTTGAGTCCTTAATAGAAGTGCAAAGAACAGCTCATGCAATTCTGAAAACGAAAATCGTTTGCTAAAGCTAAATGGGACTCACCTTGTAACACAAGCAGGTGGTTGAGTACACACAACACAAGCAGGTGGTTGAGTACACATTTGCAAGGTTCACCTCTGCAAGGGAACGTTTTCTCTCCTTTCACTTTACTAAACGCCTACACAGCTTCTCAATGAGACCAGGAATACATTTATTGCTCCTTCAAATTCACGATTTACATGTATTGCATAATATTAATATATCTTCTTTACTTACGTTAATTGTCAGTCGTAAAACGTAGTTCCACAGCTATATCAAATAGCTTACACACTAGAAAAAGTAACTCTCTTCATAATACCTATTATTCTCACTCAGTCAATATATACTCAAAAGCCAAGTAATAGTGTAGAATATTACTCCAGCCAGAGTAACATATTAGAAATGTAGTAAAAGACATGGTTTGCTATACAAATAAACTTGCACCATCCACGAGATTTCCGTAAGCTAATTACTACCATACAAATTATTCTGCCAAAAGTTCAAAATACAACGTATATCTTAAGCGTATTGTGGCTGGTTTCAAAATTGCACAATCAATAATTTCACATACAGGAGGTCGAATATTTCACTTCAAACTCGTCGTAATGAACGAAAGAAACGCGATGAAAAATCTCTTCAAAGAGTCAAAGAGCATCTTGCCAGTGAAGAAGAATGTTGCATTGTGTCTTTGTGAACGTAGTATCCAATAATAATTTTTCTGTCAAGGTTCAAACGTTCCTTTAATTTGCGGCCGATGAATGTTACAGCCTGTGTGTTCCGTGCGTTGGAGGTCCACAGTCCAATCTTGTCCTTTTGAGGCCTCACATTAACAACAGCGCCGCATATCTCGTCGGCGTAATCGTCAAAGGATTCTCCAATTAAGCAAAGCAATACTTCGAGCCACAGCTTATCGACATCAAAGTCCCGAAACGGACGGTCCAAATTAATAATCCATCTGCCTCCCCATCGGTTTGCCTGGTCTTCCCACATGGGACGGATACCATATTTGAAAAGCGAATAGTCGCATCCCTGCTTCAACTCGCTGGGAAACTTTGTGTAATTGTAAAGGCTCCAAAAGTCTTCTATTGTGTCGAAACTACTTATCTCTCGCTGATTTTCTCCCCAAGTCTTGCTTCTTTTATTTTCGTAGTACCACAGCGTCCACGTGTGCTGCAGAGGATGTTTGATGTAAGTAGACGACGCATCACCGGATCCTTCGATGGGGGGTGCGGCTTCCTCTTGCTCTTCTTCGTTGCATAATTTCTCTGAAGTCAGCACTGCACTGTACGATCGATTGTAATACGTTTTACTTATAGGTTCGTCGGGGGACAGAGACTCAACTAAAACCATATTTTAAAATATGAGCGAAAGTTCGTTGGTATAGAATAAACGTAGCAACGATTAACAAAGTAACATATAAATTAACCAACGCCTCCTTATTTCAGCGACTTTGACAGAAGAATTCCCCTGAGCAAGGCCACCTATATCAGCAGAGATAAATGAAACAAAAGTTAGAACCATTGTGCTATGAATATATTCCTAGCTCCGTGATTGCAAGCTATGAGAGTTATTACTTTTTCCTGCGAGATAGAATCAATGATGAATAATACTCTTCACTAGATGGGTGTCTTCGCGATCTCTTAATGGGTGGAGGTGAGACCGACATTGTAGCCATGTTTCACAGAAAAAGCTTCGAATGTCAAACGCAGTCCAACGACACTTCGGCAGCATTTTACAAGTTTAATAGCGTTTTACATTCGCCGCACTGGTGCGCACTCAGTGCACACTCAGGGCAGCTTTCGTGTTCCATTCGGCCGCTAGGGCGCACCAGTGCAGAGAAGCCCATGTTCCATTCGCACAATGACACGGAACCAGGGTGCAATCGGGGCGCCCTAACCTGCACTGACGAGCTCGACGGTGCAGTCCATTGCACCGGGTCATTTTGAGGTTAGGTACGGAAGTTATGAATGTTGATTTGGATTCGTAGTGAAATTGTAAAGGCAATTGAAGATCTCCTGTCACACAGGGACACTTTAAATAATGGAGTATACCATGTTTTACAAGAAATGCTTTAAAATAACTTTGTGGCTTCCTCGAAGTTCGGAAAATCAGTTTGTGTTTTCGTAAAATTCAACCGTGAATTACTGCATGTTAACAAATTCAGTGCTACTTAGTAATCAAACCTATCCTCTTACAAAATCATTCAAATATACAATGTGCTAAGAACAGTTTCTTGCATGCGCAAGCGGAAATGCTTATATTAATATTTTTATAGTTTTCAATAACCAAATAATTCTGCAGAAGCCTTTCGGTTCGAAATGTAGTGTACTATGTTCGAAATCAATCACTGGCAAATCTCGAGAAATGAACTTTCGACAGATTCGCTTTTGAAGTTTTCGGTAGTTTTTAAATAATCACACGTTAATACTTTATGAATTAAGGAGTAAACAATTACCAAAGACTTCGTACAAGATGTGTTAAAATAATAATAATTATCATAAAAATTATAACAATGATCACAAATCCAAAATTCTTATTTTTCGAGTTCTGTCAATGTGGCAGACGAAGAACAGCTGTCTATAATCTCATTGCGTAGCGTACACGCACCGACTCAGTTCCAAAATACGATTCATTTGTGGCTGCCCCACGACTGCCCTTCACGCGTGTGGGGCAGCACTGTTGCGGAGCGATGACGTATTTGCCCTGCACTAGGGTGGGTTTCAGTGCAACGAATGGAAAACGCTATAAGATATAAACATTGTATTTATTAATACGACATTGTTCCATCATAAGAACGAGACGTCTGTATTTAAAATAGATATGTAACATAATTTAAACAAAAAACACAACAGAAATAACATTGAAATAACCCTGGCCATAAATATTAATTATTACTGCCCTATTCAACAAGGTTGTAAGTAATAGTTTGTCTTGGAGAATGTGAAGATATTTTAAATGAAAATAAGCTCAGAAAAGTAGTGTGTTTGTAGTATTTTTGTAGACTTTGTTTAGACGAAAATAATTTTTAGGAGCAAACGTAGGCTCAAAATGTTTCTTTTCAGCTTACAAAGAAAATACGACATAAATTACAAATAAAAATATTTATTCTATTAATCACAATAATTTTAAGTAAAGCAGATTACAATTTCTTAAAAAAGCATCACCCTATTACTGTGTTATCTAAAACCAAGCTCTTTTCTTTGTGCATCAATATAATACGTCATACGTTTATAATACCAGTCATACGTTTAAAGTTTTACTTTTAAAAAAGTTTTGATTTTGTCTTTCAAAACTGATTTAAGTTACTGACACAGGACGGCAATAGTGATCTTTAAACTCAACAATGGCAGAAAACTTCTATAATTTAGATACAATACAACAGTAATCATATAACAGAAAGCTTCCTACTACACACCACTTGCTGCAATAACAGCAACGTTTCTGCTGTGCAAAATGGCGCCATGGGTGGTCTCACCGCCAAAGCAACAGGCATCCGTCTAGAAGTGAGATATACATCGTAGGATAGAATATTACTAAAACTAATGGCAAAAAATGTCTTCTTTGCAGCAAATTGCTTGTCGACCCGCCATTATTTTTATTGACAAACTTCAGGTGAGCCGGGCGAAATACTTAGAAATTATCTTACTATGAGTTCTCCGTACCAAAAACTGACTTGAAAACTAAAGCACGTGAAGTAAGGAGAGAGGATTGAGAAACTTCCATCGTATATAATTTATTTTCATTTAAAACAATAAAAACTGTATGTGACGTTTGGAGGAGAAGTATAATCTGCGCATCTTTCCTTGAGCTCAAAATACGTACCCCATATTTTCATTATAGTTAAATGATGAACAAAATGACCTGCAAAGTGATGTAAGCAGCATTTTAAAACTAGAAATGTTTGCCTCCTGGGTGCCTTTGTAGTAAGTGTAGTGCGTGTTTTATCACGGGACGTGGCGGTGTTCTTCCCCCGTTGGATGATAAAAACCGGCGACTACCTACACTTCGGTTTGTGGGTTTTCCTCGTCCACGTATCTCCCACCAGCGGAGCACCAGCCCGGCCTGGACAAGCTCTAATTATAAGTTCCCAACTGGTCTCCCGACATGTGGGGTAGAGAAGTTCATGTTCCTCTTTCTTGTTCAATCCTCGGCCAGAGGAAGGAAATATCGCGCGCGGCCGTGCCCCGTTTGTTAGGGTAGTACTGCTCCGGCATCCGCCTAGTGTCAATCGGAGAAAAATAAGGAAATTACCGATCAGAGCAACTGATCGCTGGAACTTTCCGCCAGACAGCGGCTGAATTGGACCTTGTTAGTGACGAAAATCCTGCCCAATCGGGACTCGTACCCTTGGGCCTCTCAGTCAAAGGTTCAGCAGTGACTTCGGTTGATGCCCTCAGCCACCTCAGCTGGTAAGAAGAAATTGCATTTGTAAACGAACTACAGATTTAGTTTGATAGTATTGCTAAGAAAATAGCAACCCACATCCTTACCCAACAAACAAAAGGAGATCTCAACAAACGTGCGCATAGTGAAGCTACAATTAAGACCAGAAGAAAACAGGGGATCATCTCGGCAACTTTAAAAACATATTGCTTCGTGAACCAGATATTGTAATAAGAATCGAAGACGATGAAAAGTTGTTGTAGTCAGCGTTATCCCTACAGGAATCGTTAGTCTGAAATGTGTAAATCATATCCAGAAGATGAAAACCATGCAACGAAAGCTCTTACTTGAAAACTTGTTTGTCGTTTAATTACTCCCGTTTTTATTTTTTGTTATTATTATTTCACATCAAAAACAGTAAAAAAAACTGTATGTGGCTTACCAATGGGAAGAGTGCATCTGTGCACGTTTTCTTCAGCTCACGGATCTCGATCCTAACTCATGTAGTACAAACTAAGTTGAATTGTGAATTAAGGAGCAAGGAGATTTCTGGGAAGAATCAATAAGTATACATTCGCTGCCGAGTAATACAACTATTTACAAATGGCTATTATTAACATGCTCCCTTAACATGCCCTTCTGGAAGGAATCGATTTACTGGCTAGAGAATATGGAGAACGATTATTTAAATAACTATTTTCTCCACTGAGGTCAAGAAATATTCACAGACAGTATTTTGTGGTGTTGTGAAAGTAACCACATAGACATAAAAAAGTATACACAAGTTTTATTTTAAAAATGTGCAAATAATGCATTGAACTATCGTGAACACACCTTCCGGTATTTCCCGACCGCCAGCCAAAATCGTACAGTATTGTGGGTACACCACATCTAACAGAGAGGCTCCGCCTTGAGTCCACGCTCCTATCGCGCCACTCACGTGGCTTTCGTCACCCGTGCAACGCACGAATACGCTCCAACCTGGGCGTAAATTTTGCGCAAAGCGCGAGGTCTTCAAGAACAAAACCCGCCGGTGAGAGCGAGTCGGCCCAATTTATACCCGACGGCTTACCCCCACGTGACCATCGTTGCGCGTGGGAGGGGGGTTGCATATTACCACGTGACTAGCTGCAGAACAAGCTAAGCCGGCGTCACCTGATCCTAAAAATATATGCAACCCCCACGCCGTGGCTCCTCGCTACCCAACTCTCAGGTATGCGAACTTTCCGCGTCCTCCTCCCAAGCAGGTTGGCCAACGTGACGTTACAGAATAAATATGTATGATAACAAGCAATACAAGATTCCATCTCAGCATTTTCTCAAAGGAGCAGGGAAATTGGACCAAAATCCTGATAGAGTTGAGTGTCATTGGCTCAGAAGCTGAGGTACAATTCTTTTGTTTGGGTAGTTAAATGCGGAAAACCTGAAGGTATAATGGATATGACCCTCCAGTCACTAATATAATGAAAATAAACTTAAACGAAAGATATATCAAACATATAGTGCCTGTAATAATCAACGTAATCAGTAAAACCGTTTAATGTGACGTCACACCCATGTCATGGATAAATATATAACAGAAGATGAAAATCTCGCTGTTCCACAGTATGGAATAGAGAATACGACAGCGTCGTTTTCATGTGGCGGCAACTATTTTAAGAATCATATGTAATTTCAAATTCTACTTCAGCAATTGAGGTAGCGATACGAGTTTTCTACCACTGATTTCATCCTCGAAAGCAACTCCACTAATGGAGAGGGTGTTGCCAGGGCAACCCATGTATTTGTGGTGCCATTTTTGGTTGCGAGCGTTGTTTGGTGTGTACGTTAATATCACGTGTTGTAGATCACGATGGCGAAATGTTGGGCCAGGATGCGTCAGCACTGTTTGGCAGGGGGAAAAATTGGGTTTCCCTCCGAGCCGGGAAGTTAAGTGAAATATTTTGAGTTATGGCAATGAGTTATTGTAGTTGAATGTGAAATAAATTGCTGCCTGTTGCATTTGATTGTTCAACGAAATTCATAAAATTATTCCATTTGTCAGCCATACGGTCCACTTGAAAATGCTAATTAGTTTATTGTTATTATGAATAATGGAATGTTCGTAACTTGGTTCATTTCCATTTAGTATTGTGCCATTTCATTGTGCGTGTCAGCCAACTAAAGAGCTTTATAAGATACTGTTTTATGAAAGTAATGCGCAATAATGTAACACATCCGTAATCTACAATGCTTGAGATTCGGTGTGTAGTTTCTAGACTAGATTTATAAAATATATGTTTTCAATACAGATGCCGTAAGTGACTTCAGTTTTGTGCCCTTAAGAATAGAATCAGGACAGCTGCTATTTAAATCAATTTCGTCAAAGAGAGGAAACAAACGAACACTCTAAGTCCTCCCTGGATCCGCCACCGCCGGAGAGAGCGCTCGTTGACGTGGAACTGATTTCATTTAAATCGGTATTGCTGCAATATCTTAAATATTGAATGTCATTAAATTGAAAATAAATATTCCGAAGAAATTATAAGATTTTTTTTCGATTAGCTGATGGTCGCATCCGCGCACCCTACGCACGAACCGCCATTACATCCGATTGCCGTGGATTGACTGGATCTTCCACTACCCTATTCGTACATCACGTCCCATTACGTGTAGGAGTCCTGTGCTTACAAACAGCGAGTTCCAATAGAAAAGCTTTGGCAGGTTTCATCAATTTGCACAGAGGAATTACTCTAACGCTAAGGTAGGATCACTTTGAAACGTCGAGAAACAAATGAATGTAATGCAGGGCGATGATATTGCAAGAGATTGTGATGAAGCCATTTACAAATGAACTAAAGTTCGTTTACAGTTCTGTAAACGAACGCATTGTCAAAATGAGTGCATAGACGTAGTAACTTGCAGTTATATTGGCAGCAATGGCCCAGTAGTATAGCTGTCAAAGCGGCCCTTCTTATACTAATCTCTCTATATTTGTGAAGTTCCGCTGTCATCCTCTGCACATGATCTCATTTTGCTCCGCTCTTCGAAAATGTTACCGATCAATTATCTAATAACGCTTCGAAGCTTTCGAATGCATGGAAGTCTGTGGAAACGGTCTTCAGCAAGAACCAGCAATGGGGATTGTAGGCCATTAGGATCTCGTAAAGAAGCCGAAGAAGAGCGGGAGGGAGGGAGGAATGGAAGGAGAAAGACGGCTTGTGGCGGTTGGCGCTGCTTGGGATTCGGCGACCCTGCGACCTCGCGCATTCGGCCGCTGTCAAACGCAGCCGCGAGGGTGGGGGCGGGGACGCAGTCGCCGTCGCTGAGCGCTGACCTCGTCGCCGGTCAAGGCCGCGACCCGCGCTGCGCTCCTCGCTTGTCTTCCCCCTCCCCCTCCCCCTCCAGCGGGTGGCTCATGTACTTTTCTGCGCTGCCAGCCGGCCGGGGCCGCGTCCCGTGCCGCGGTAGCCGCTCTGTGGCCGCGGAGGGCCAGCCGCCCGCCCGCCCGCCCGCTCGCTCGCCCGCCGGCCCGCCGCGCCGCGCCGCGCGCGCGGGAACCGGCTCTGCCAAGCCAAGGCCGCCGAGTCGCGCCCGGCCCCATCGCATCGCCCGCACAGGAATGCCGCTCTCCTGATCGCCTCTCCTCTCTCCCCCATGGGAGAAAGGGCCCTATCACAGCCATTAGGCAGGCGGGCCCAATGGCAATTGCTTTATCTTTCCTCACAAACAGAAGAGTTAAAAGAATCGACTTGGACCATTTCAAAGCAATGCACATTCAATCGTTATTCTTGTTCTGGACAGATGTTTCGGAACTGTCCTTTCTCAATGTTATGTAGAGACGTTCAGGTTCTTGCCTCCGGAAAATCAATTTTGGAATAATGTGATATTGATTACAAAATAGACAGGGGGAGCTCCCACGAAAAAAATGGCCACTTAATGATTACAAATGCCACATAATGATTACGTCAATGCTTACAAAAGGTAATTTGGTTTATTGCGTCAAAGAATAATATATACTGCATGTAACGTTTGGAATGTTAGCCTGTTATTTCTGTGAAGAGAAAAACAATGGACACTCTCAACATTCTCCCGGAAACAAACACTGTGAATGAGATAGGGCTCATGCACCCATCACATTACCAATAGTTGCATATGTAAATCACTTTAAGAATAAAAAACATTGTGTTCAAAACTAACATTCAATTTACAAAAGAATTACGGATACCTAATCTAAATGCAAAATAATGCAATATTGTAAAAATGTAATACTTTAAAATGTTAACTGACAAATGATAGTATTTCTAAGAAGTTTTTTTTTTATTCTACGTATATTTCATTTTACGGGCAGTGTTATCATTCAGTTGGTTCGTACCGGTTCGCGCGAACCGGTCGTTAAATTTATTGTAGTTCGCAAAACCGGTTGTTAAAATGTTTGTGATTAGCAGAACCAGTTGAAATTTATCCCAATCAAGTTGTTGAAATTATTGTATCTCTGAATAACATATTTCTGACTGGAACGATCTTTATGATTTGATCTCCTAGCAGAGTACAAAGTGAATAATTTTGTGAAATCCTGTCTACTTCCTGAACACGATACGACTGCTAACACACGTATCAGAAAGAAGAGGAGGGCAGAATATTCAACCAACTAGCTTTGTGATCACTTTTCAACTTTCTGGCAGAATTGTTAAGTTCTTAAATTACTGTGTCCACAAGTTTGTAAAAGCTAATTGCATTATCACTTTTCTGAAGAGGCATGTTACTTCATTCAATGAACTATTTATTCTATTGAAAAAAGTAAGCGATTGAAATCATTGGAGAGAACCGGTTGTCAAAAAACAAAATGTCAGCACTGTTTACTCTGTATTTTAAGAGAGCAAGGTAATGGGATTCATTTTCAAACTTCTCAGAATTCACAACTCAATCAGCCCCCCCCCCTTCACTCGCTGTTGCTCGCAACTGAGGCAAGAGATTTTAGTACTATCACTCCTGATGAGTAAAGCATTTCGTGTTAATTTCACAAAAACCTTCTTCAGTAATATGGTCGTAGAATTCTACATGAATGTATATACGCAAAGTGGATTCGAAAAGACAATTGGTCGGTATTTTCATCCTAATACAGATGATTCGGGATATAGTGAATTGGGAATAGAAACTGAAGACATTGACCCCGATCCAGATACGTAAAACTAGTTGCACTAAATGCACATACGCGCTAGAGGATTCGAATTCTCGACATCAGTTGGAGTGAACAAAATAATTACAATTTCCTGGGGGAAAACAAATTTTTTGTCTAAGTACTGCGAATTCATTAAACACATGAATTTACAAGTAGAGATTCTCATGAATTATTTTTGTAACATTTGTGGTAAATGAAAGGAATTGCGAGCATCGCCACTGAGCGAGTGGCTTCATCTTATCAGTGGCAATTTTGTCCAGCCTGAAGTCTTTATTGACGCGGACCGCAAGTAGAAAATAAGTGAAATCGGACCTAGCCAGGACATCGCGAATGTGATAAAAGGGCATTTCAGAACGGAAGAAAAGTGAGATGAGGAATAAGATACAAACATAAAAAAGGCGCCAGTACAAAAGGCATTGAAAGGTGCGATGATTGCAAGATATTTAGAGTGTGTGGACAATGACAAGAAATCACGACGACATTGAAATTTTGAATTCGTTGCTGTTGAATAGTATACTGCATCATGTAGGCCAATCTCTGAAATAATACTCGTAAACTGTCGTAGTTGAAGGAAAATCTATTATTTTCAGGATTATCAGATATAGTGAACATTTAATTTAGTGAACTAAAAATGATAGTTTTGCTCTAGACGGAGTCGACTATATTTCGGTCATTCATGGAAGCTTAAGGCGGTAATAACAAAGGCGGTTAAGGAAGCTATTGCAATCGACTGTGATGAGGTCAAAAATTAAAAAGTGGAGGGCATTCTGCGGAATGACATAGGAGGTGAGAGGGGCCCCAGTAGAAGACAATGGAACCACCCACCGCGAGTCCTTTGTCACAGCAACAATCGCATCTGGCAGCACCGCAACCGACGGCGTGAGTCAATGCTCACACATTCCGTGCATAATTACCAACCACTAACCACCCCGTCATTATTTACTACATCTCAGAACACATTTTTACCTGTACCTGTTCTGTGGATCTGGTTTCTATGAGTCTACAATCAAAAATCCACAGACAATGAATAAGTCAGTGACTCGAATCTTTGAAATGTCTTTAAAAGGGCAGCACAAGAGAAAGTAGAATAAAGAGTAGAAAATAAAATAAAAACAAAAAGTCAATAAACGTCAACGAATTGTACAAACATTGAACATACGTCGTCCTTTGAATTTTCTTGTAAATCATTCGCCCTACCCTCGTTTCATAAATGATGTTAAAACGAATGCAAAATCCGACCAAATAGAAATCACAAAGCCTTCGCTACAAACTGAGAACTCGAAGGCGGCTGAACAGTTGGAGGGGGCAGATGATATTTTAAAACCATTTTCTCACCCTCAGCGCCCCCAAGACGGGAATATACGTCAAAATCTAGAATTCGGAGTTACGACTCATTAGAAAACTGCCTGCGAGAGGGAAAAGTGAAAGGAAAAGTGTGCGTCGGAGGCTCGCGTGCCAGGTCAGCGAGGGCGGGAAGGACGGGGAAAGGAGGAGGAAGGAGGGGGAAGGAGGGAGAGCGACGGTGGCGCCGCCGGAGGCGAGGGCTGCGCATGCAAACAACTCGATTACGCCTCCCTCCGGCTGACATCTGTCCCGCCCCCGTCCTCACCCCCGCGGCCGCTGCTCGCCTCCCACCGCTGCCGCCGTCTCGCCTCGTCCCGACCCGTCCCGTCCCGTCCTGTCCTGTCCCGCCCCGGCCCCGAGATTAAACATTTAGCAGATTGGATTCAGATATCCAGAGGGCGGTTTATGCGCCAGTTTCTCTTAATTCAATTTGAGCGCTTAAAAGTGCGACGCGGCGCGGCGCTGCGCGACCCTCTCCGCTGCCAATTACTGCGAATGGGCCAATAACTTAATTGCCTCCCCCACCGCCCCGGCGACAAGCGGCGCGCGCGTCTCTTTAAAAATTCCCCGCGAACAAAGGAATGCGGCGGAGCGAAAGGGGGAAGCAAGACGAACCGCCAGGGCTCAGTGGTTACAAGCGAACGTTTATTAGAGAGCCGCATTTTCGTGCATTTGCTTTGCAGAGTAATTTTTATTACACAATCAGTTGACTTTTCCTTCGGTTAACCTGCAACATTTGGAATCGTTCAGACCCAGAGTTTTTACTTCAAATCATAAAAAGGTACGAAAAGTCTGGCAAAGGTCGTGAAAAGTAGAGCAACAAACAGAGAATGCGGATCTGTAGATCTGTCCTTTCGAACTCATCTCTGCTTGTAATTCGAGTGACTTTCCTAAATGAATGAGGCGCTGCGAAAATTAGTAAACCGGGCAATGCGAAGTGGATTGCTTTTTTATGTATATTGCTGTTGATGTATTCCAATGGCACAAAAACAGGAATAAATGTCGACAAAAACTGTAATCATACAGCATGTGTTATTTTGGGAAAAAATAGTATGGGGTATTAGAAAGGAAAATAAGCTGTTCAATTCGGCACGCTCGAGAATATTTCAACTTGAAACTTTTTCTCTGAGGATAAATTTACATTGAAAACAGTAGATTGCATTTATTCATATGTCAAGTCCTAGGCCATTAGATCCCCACTGTTGACAAATTACATGTCGATTCAAGTACCAAATAAAGTTGAAGGAATGTGAAAGTTACATTCATTGTTAATTAACTGAATAGATCTTGACACTGACAATGAATGTAACTTTCACATTCCTTTAACTTTATTTGGTACTTGCATATTCTGTTTTAAATTTTTTTTCTCCTCGCAATTGATTATTCGAAATGTAGTTTTACAGAAAAAAACAACTATGTTTAATTGTCAAACAATTTAAACATATTATTAATGAAAACAAAACTTTTTTAATTGTAAAATTACTGGAATTACGGAAATCAGAGTTATGAGGAACATTTTTTAAAACTTCGGCGAATGCACAGCCTTTCGCAGAAGCCTGCAAGAAAAACGTCTTTGATTTCAAACCTACGCTACGTTGAGGACAGGCCGTTGGGTCGCATTATTTTGTACTATAAATTGAATGAGGAGACATGAAGATCTGAAGCAGTCGTGAGGCCGGGCCAGAATGCGTCAGTGGTGATGTAGGGACGTGGCTGGCATGAGATCGTGGCTGGGCGTGAAAACGTGGAGGCGTTCAAGGGTGTAGGGGCGTGAGTGGTATCGAAGTGAGGCTGGTCGTGGTAGAGGGGGAGGGGCGTGGTGTACACGGCGAGCGTGCAGGACGTTGAGGCGTTGCGGTGCAGCGGCATGTGGACGTGGGGGCCCAAGGGCTTGGCAGATCTTCAGGTCGAGGCGGGCCCCGGGGAGTAGGAGGCACGACGGACCGTAAGGGTACGGGATTGATTGATTAGTGATTCTAAGCGCGTCAACTGCCAAGGTCCTGTTAATGAAGATGTTTTAGTACGCGAGAGGTGGTTTTATTATCGCGGGTTGATCTTCTTCCGCTGGAGCCAGAGATCCGGCCCCGACCTATACGCAAGGCGTTTTCCCCAACCAGGTATCTCCCACCAGTGGGCCACCGCCCTAGCCCGGACCAGCTCTACGTTCCTGGCTCGGCTCGCCACACATGTGGTAGTATAGTGCACCAGTGCGTGTAAGAAGGGGCGATGATAGGACAAGGAAGAAGAAGGAGAGATCGCCCGTGGTCCGTAGGGTACTGCCCTAGCATTCGCCTGGTGTTGATCGGAGAAACCACGGAATACGAGCGATCAGAGCTCCCGTGGACCTTAGAATATTCTCCTCCAGACAGCGGCTGAATTCCACGCACATCTCGACAGTATCGCAAATCCTAGGGTTACGCGGCCAAGAGGGCTACGGGAGGGGGTGCCGTTGCGGTGTGGTGGAAACGGGGCGCGTGAGAGCGGGGGCGTGAGGGCAACAGGATGCGTGGCGGGGCGTGGGGGCGGTTCCGCCCGGGCTCTCGCGGCGCCTCCCTCGCCACCAGAGCGCGGGCGCGGGCGGCGCGGGCGCCCAGAAATGTCGCCTGAGTCACGGGGAGGGCGTATCTTCCCAATTACTCCAAGCAGTCCTAAATGTCGAGAAGTTTATTTTCGGCCGCTGTTACTTTGACTCCCGAGGACTATCCATCGCGGCCAAGGGCCTCAGATGTGACAGCTGCCGCGCGAGCGCCGAGAAATGGGCCGCAGTCGGCGCCGCGGGAGACAGACGAGCGGCGGGCGGCGCGGCGCGGCGCTGGGGAGGGGGAGGGGGGTCTAATGAAACAATGCGACGTAGCGCGGTGGGGCGCGGGAGGGGAGTGGCGGGGAGGCGGGGAAGCGGCAAAGCAGAGCAGAGAAGCGCTCCACAAATCCCGGGAGCGCGCCCCGCCACGTACCGCTCCGCCCCGCCACGCGCCGCCCCTCCCGCAGTCACGAAACTCAGCCGCGGCAGCGATCCCCGCTCCCCACGCTCCATGACGCCCAATTAAAGGAAACATTATCAGCATTCAGTTGTCCCTTGTGGCGTACTGTAATACAATTTGCTTTTTTTTTTTTAATGAAAGTCAATGAAACATAATCCGACGATTGATTTTTCCAAATTCATCGCACACACAAAAAACGTCGTTATTTGTTGTCGTTAATGAACAAAAACCATGCACAATGATATTTTTGTGATATTCAGTCGCGTCATTCGCGGGTTGAATTACATAATTTCGAATGAAACAAAAGCTTTACTTGTCACTTTTGAAGTGCACATGCAAGATGAAGTGACACACTGGAGTACCCACTGCGTTTCTATTGCAGTGCTTATAGGGAACCACCGCTGCATGATGTCGCTAAGGCAGCGCGGGCTGGGGGCTCGTGTGAGGCGTTTGCGAGGCGTAACACGCGTCCTACACGTTCAGATAACGCAACGCAACGCCGCACCAGCTGCTGCGCTCAACTGCACGCGATAAACACGGGTACCCAGAGCACAGGCACGATGCTCAACGGGGTAGATTAAGAGCCAGAACGAACCAAGGCAGAAAATTCAAACAACCATTGTCTCACACTCACTTTTATGAACATGTAATCTTACGAATAACTTTTCGATTGTTAAGGCAAGGCTACATCACGCTCCATTGTTGTTGTTTTTTAATTCTATCGTAACATGTATTAGATTTAAAACATATGTAAAGTGTTATTAACTGACTGACGTACTAAATATGGATTCAGACAGGATGACGCAATCTTTTTACGAAATATTTTCCTTGTTACTCTCAAATTGGTATTAAGATATCTAAATCCACAGACTGAGCAATAGTCTCCAGTAATCTCGAATAGTCTCCAGTAATTTACGTCCATTCGTATTTTATTTAAATAAGTGTAAGAGAAACGTGTTTTTCTTCTTTCATCCACTCGAATGAGAAGTTGGAGTAAAAATAACTGAAAGTAATTCTTGACAGAGGCCGTGAAAGTAAAACACAAATGTAGGAAGCGGTCAGAGGAGCACAGAGAGCGGAGCGAAGGGTACGGGCGAGGGCGGCGAGGAGGAACAGTCGGGGAATGGTGGTTGGATGTGAGGGAGGGGAGTGGGAGTGAAGGTGGGGACCGGTGCAGGAGGCCGTGGGTGGAGTAGAGGGGGCGCTTTTAGCGTCGGCGCCCGAGCAACAACACTTCCGGTTGCCCCGGAAGACGATAAAAAAGAAGGCGCCCGGTAAATCTGTCGGGCGGAGGGGAGCGAGGGGGTGGCGGCGCTTGAGAGAAGAGCGACGTGCGTTTCGTTAATGACGCAGAGGGAGGGGCTGCGATGGGTGGAGCTGGGGTGAGAGGGGCGGGGCGAGGTGGGAGGGGACCGCAGTGAATGGGGCGAGGTGGGGTGGGTGGGAAGGAGAGTAGGGGCGAGGTGACGGGCGGGGCGTAGCGGGACAGAGGGAGCGTGGCGGGGGAGAAGGGACGCAATGAGGCAGAGGGGGTGACGGGGCGGCAGGGGTGGGGTGGGGTGGACGGGGCTTGGCGGAACTGAGGGGACGTGGCGGGGGGTAGAGGGCGTGGCGGGTCGGAAGGAGCCTGACAGGGTGGTGGGGCGGGGTGCAACGGGTGTTGCTGGGCGTGGCGGGGTGGAGGGGGCGGAGCAGAGGGGCGAAGGACGCGGGGATGGGTGGAGAGGGTGGGGCGGGGGGGCGGAGAGGTTGGGTGTGAGGCAGAGGAGGAGAAGGATGAGCGAGGAGGATGGGGAAGGGCGGGATGGAGGAGCGGGGCGGAGGGTGCAGGGCGGGGGAAAGGGGGTGGGGTGGAGGGGGCGTGTCGTGGGGGGGGCGTGTCGTGGCGGGGCGGCGCGGAGTGAACGGCGCTGTCAAAACGGCCGATGCGGCGTGCGGGGAAGGTGGAAATGGCGCTCGGCTCTCATCGGAGCCCCATTCACCCGATGGCGGAGAGGGGCGCCAACTTCGCCTGCGAGGGCGAAAAGGAAGAGATTTTGTGTCAGAGTGAGTTTCTTGCCCGGAGAGTTCTACGCTCTGTTTCACAAAGGGCGTTCAAGGGCTCGTATGTCAGCGTCTGCACCTCAAGGCAACACAAGCAGACGGCGGAGGACATTTTAAAGAACAGTTTTGAAATTGGCTTTTCAAGACGCTTAAGATGACTGACGTTACTGGGAAGAATGAGCACGTGCCACAAAAATATGCTCTTTCCTAATATTGCCTGAAATAAATTGTGACTCTTTCAACTTGTCAAAATGAATTCTTCATCCCTTTAAACTTGTCAAAAATTTGTCTAAGTGTTCAACTCAAAATTTAATAAGAAATAATTGAATGTAATAATTAGTATTTGGGAATGTTACCTTTTAGCATGGATAATACTAGTTCTAATGAATATAATTTAAGATCAAATTTCTATGAATATAACCGTATCAACCAGAAGAAACGTGAATAATGTAACCAAACTACCAGGCAAGCGTAGACCTGATAAAATATTTCCAGCAAAGTGCACCATTATTTTCAAGGCAGACAAACGACAGGCACAAGACAGCACAGGCACAAGGCATCAATACGACAAACATGATCTTCAACGCTTTTGATCTTAAATAAAAAGTTCATAACGCGTAACCCATTTCTTCATAACACACAAATCAATTATTCTTGTAGTCACATGCCTCATACGTTTAGTGCTGAAAATTTGTGCATTTTTGGTTTTAGTTAGAACTAACATTGTAACAATCCGTTTACAAAGGCAATTACGGTGGTAACAAACCCATCTCAAACTCACCAGCTTTCAAATCACAAAAATTCAATCCAACCGTCCCTGACCACATGTTGGATGAAGTGGTAGCCTGATTAAGAAAATGGCGATTTGTAGGAAGTATTCCGGATAAACAGGACATGATAAACCGCAACAACACTAACGGCTCTCTGGCGGCGACCTCTGGGGCTCCAGGTTCCCCAGAGTTATTTCTTCAGCTTGCAGTATCATCAGCCTCCAAGAGAATCCTAAACGCCTCACAGAAGTAGAATCATGGGTTGATGCCAACTACGCACTTAATAAGTTGTTCTATTTCCGATGCGCGCGTAAATTGAAACAAAACTATGCCGCCTCCGGCCATATGTGAGGTGGCTAAGGTTTCTCTAGATACAGATGAATTACTCTAACTAGAGTAATTACACTAGAGTAATTACACTTCTTACACTAGTGTAAGAAGAAACCACTTTGACAGGTCGGGAAACGAAAGAACGCCACGTAGGGCGATGACATTGCAAGAGATAGTGATTAAGCCATTTATAAATGATCTAATTGTAAACGAAAGCACTGACAAAATGGGTGCAGGGACGTAACTTGGAGTTATATTGTCAACAATGGCCAAGCAGTAGATGTCAAAGCGGTCCTTTCTTATAGTAATCTCTCTATACCCAATTACTCGAAAAAAATCCAAAAACAATGAAACAGTTTTGATCTATTGCAGTGCTATATGAGAGAATGTGTTGGTTATCAGCCGTGTGCACGCTACTTTCTAGAAAACCACAGTCTGCGATTTTGTTCAGCAGCGTTTTCCCTGTTGCAGGCCAATATTTGAGTTAAGGAGTTGTGTGGTTCAGTCTCTTCTCAGCTGGAATTCAAATATTTCTGATTAATGAGAAGGGAGTCACAAACGTGCGTATTAACGGGATCGTGAGAGATTGTAGTTCAGTAAAAAATATATTTTCGAAAGTTTATTTGTTTGTAAACATCTTTCAGTAAGATTCAAATTCCAGAAATAAAAAACTGAATAATTAGCACTACCAACAAAACTACATTTTAACATACGTTTGGGGTTGCAATCGAGAGAGAAAGTCTTCTATATATCGGGACTCAAAGAAAGAAGACTAATCTGTAAAATGGGATCTCAACCTATTTCCGGTCAGAACAGCCAACTTACGAAACAATGAATCCAAAAACCCTCGTCGTGATACAGTTGTTTTCCTCGCCACCCAGGTTTTGTCCGCCGTGGAATACTTCTTGTTTCTTGCTAATCCTTCTGTATTCCCCGTCTTTAGATTTAAACCATTCATCCTTGAACGTGCATGAACTAAGTACACAATGAATTAAAATAAAACAAACTAATATTTTCGAGTAGAGGAATGTTTGTGAAAAAAAAAGCACTTAAATCTTTTGAGAGATTTCCGTATTAATCACATTTAAAATTGTAGTCTTCGTATATTTTTAGTATTTCTACTATAATAAAAAACGAAATAAATCAGTTGTATATACCAAATGCGGGAGGGCATCCGATATCGAATAATTAATGCTTTAATGCTAGTTTAAATTAGAATTAGGCACCTTAGTAACAGGTGACCAGGACGTTGCTAGGGAGGACACCAATGTTTTGACATGTCACGATATTTGGTAAGCGGGAACCTTAGTAACAGAGATAAACAATTTCATGAGCCCGTGGATATAGTGTAGAATCAGTCGAAAAATACGTGTGCAAGAGTAGAAATTTCGCCCAAGAGTGCACCTTGGTTAGAAAAGTAAATACATAATAAGAAGCCGTTGGTAGGGAATATAAAACGAATTTTGTACAACAATGAATACGAGTTTTCCTGGATCGAAGAACGAAAAAATAGTTAGTTGGAGCTCAGATTTCATAGTATGAGGATCATTTCTGAATTAGGGGGGTGCGGGCTCGAGTTCAGACTTGGTATATTTTTGAGATCGAAAGTAGAGACTTGTAAAAATTTCGGAGATACAGTTCGGGACTTTAACTTTTTTCTTCCGCGAGTGAAAGTGGAACATAGAAACATTTTGGTGAAACCGTGCACTGAATTGGATTGTTTTCATACCGATAGGGAGGAACTTTTAAGAAACTTGTCAACTTTAATTAGTTTTCACCAGTGACGAAGGTGAAGCACCAGGCTAATGAACTTGTAAATATTTTGCCGAACAAGGCGAGGACTTTAATTATTTTACAAATGGATCGGTACGTGTAAATAACTGTAGAACTGTTTATTTGAACTTTAATTATTTTCACCAGTGCTGATGGTGATATGGCACGCTCGTGCAAGCAGCTTCGGGCGCATAAATAACCGATTCAATTAGTAATACGCGGGTAGGCATCTGCATGGATGCACATGACTAGTGCATTATGTGAATAGGAGTAACTTCGTGGCGTGTCGGAAGATTCAAGATAAAAAGGCATCAAGAATAGAGTTGGTAACTGGTCGGTCAGAGGTGATGGTGTGGAGATACGCGGCGTCCGAGCGAAGCATCAAACGATACAACGGGAAGAGAGCTCAGGTTAACGTTCGTACGAACAATTATTTTATTTTTCATGGTCATGACCAAAGTCAATAATTTTCAAAGAGTGTCCTTTCGAATCAAATGAAATCTTGGTTATAATAAATTCAAACTGTTCTAGTGCTAAAGAAAGTACAATAAACAAACTTGGTTATTATTGTGCAATCTGGCACATCATTAAAATAACTTTCAGGTTTTGTCGTTTTCCGTATGGAAGCGAGTCGACAGGGGGCAGATTGTGGTTGAACGATGAGGTAAGCCGAATTGTGCACCTTGCATATTCGAACCCATGATAGAAGCCCAACGTGTCAATAATAGAGACATATCTTGGATTTGATGATAAACGTTTCAATAGTTTTTAATAATTAATTAGAAACCACTGTTTCACAATGCATAGAACAAAGTAATTAAAAACGGATGTAAACTGACGGACCGTAAATAGCGAATTTCAATGAGCCAGCGTTGCTTTACTTCCGTCACTTTCAATCGCAAAAGAGTACATTTGAACATTGACATTTAAACATTGAACAAAAGGGTTAAATGTAAGTTGATGGCCCTTGAAATGGACTACTGGAGAAGGTGCTTCCGGGTGTCCAGGTTGGATTGTTTTAGAAATGAAACAATAAGACACAAGATGAATGTAGAGAACAGAATCTTGAATTCAATTGGAATAAAACGATTAAATTGACCTGGACATCTCAAGCGTATGGGTAGCAATAGGTGGCCTAAGAAGACCTGGGCTTGGGTACCTCCAGAGCGAAAGAAGCATGGAAGACCAAGAAGTTGGAGAAAGGACGTCCAAGAAGAAATGGAGGCAAGATGCTTCGAAGATGGACACTAGGAAGATCGGGAGAGGTGGAAACTGAAAAGCAAGAAGCGGCGACAGCCGTAAAAAACCCGCAGCATATATGGACGAAAACCAGAACGGTATGGGTGACATTTTATAAATAATGAGAAAACTATTTAAATCAATATCACTGTTAAGTCATGGTGATTTGTTTCATCATTAAAACTACGGAATATCAATAGTTTATTAAAACCACGAAATTGCATTGCCACTGAAATATAACCTAAAATAAACAATTTTTTCTCAGAAATTATAAAATGTCACTTATACCGTTCTGGTTTTCACCTATTCAATGTACTAACTTTTAATCACATAATTATGCATTTAAACAACACATCCACATGCTAATAACCGTCCACGCTCTCCAATTGGTTTGGCATCAATGAGTGTCCAAAAAATTGCAAGCATGACTGAATAGAGAATACCACGAAATACTGGCTGTTGGACGCACACAAGTTTGTTTGTGGAGCAGCGCCCTTTCTATTTCTGAAGCAGCTTCCCTCCTTTGTCAGCGCTAGGTGAGATGCGAGTTTACTTTGTTGCTATCTTCGCATGTTGACATGACGAGACATCCGTGACCGATTAGTAATTCCGGCCGCGTCAACTGCTAAGGTCATTAGTCCCGTAAGTAAGATTTTTTATCGCGGGAGGTAGCAATGATCTTCCCCGCTGGATGGCGACATCTGGCACCAACCTACCTGTCGGCATGCAGGTTTTCCCTCAACCAGGTATAGCCCACCAGCGGGATGCCGCCTCAGCCGAGTCAAACTCTAAGCTCCCGACTCGTCTCCCGGCATGTGACCTGTGTGGTGGATTGTGTGAGAGATGCAAAAAACACGGATTTACAGCCAAAACTTTGATTTGATAATTTTGGCTAAACTTTATGCTTTTTGGTGTGCTGAAAACGAAAAACGAACTCCATCTTTCTCCATCACGTACATATATTTTCCAAATCCATAAAATATAATTCGTTTTGTAGCTTATGAACACGTTTACATTTGTAATCCACATATTTTTCTTGAATGATTTCTAGCACTTATTATGTTCTAATAATTCTCTCTCTTAGTAAGTATTGTGGGTATGAAGGTTCTGTTCAGTTAGGAACCTAATTGTTATCTCTTCTCTCAGTAGTCCCCTTCTGAAAATAATTAAGATAGAAGTGGTTATGTCTAGAAATTGGAGCCCACTTTGTTCCTCGTTTTCTCAATCCAGTAGTGTCAATTGACGGGAATACATTCACTTATGTCATCTAGTAGCATCAAAGAGATTAACAACTTTTTTGAAGTTTTAAAATGAATTTTGTGACAGTGCACAGCATTTTGTGACAACATTTTGCGACAATAAACAGTGAGACAGCTTAAAGTACGAACATGAGTGAGCTTTTCTCTCAACAGAAGTAGAATGACTTAGTGAGAAATCTTGGACTTCCGAAAGATGCTGCTCAGTTACTGGGCTCCCGGATAAAAACAAACATTTATTACTACCAGGCACTTATTTTTCATAGCATCGACATCGCGAAGCAGTTTTATTCCTTACTTTTCACGAAATGAGAATCTTGTTTATTGTACTACAATACAATGCACAGTACACTATTATTTCATTTAAGGCATGCCTACTAAATGTAGAGGCCCTTCACAGACTACTGATCTTATAGCTTACAACGCTATTGAATTTAATTTTAACCTAAAAGTCCTGATGTTTGTGAGCAAAGTTTCCGTTAGTACTGCAGGTAAGCTATTCCATGACTCGATAGTCCTATTTACAAAAGAGTACTTTCCAAAATCAGTTCTCTGTTTTCTTGGACGTATTTTTCCTAATATGGTCGTGACGTGCTAACTAAACGGGTTCATGCATTCTTTCCTGAATTTCCCTCCTGAATTTTCTGAATTTCCCCGGATTTTTCTCTAATGCTTTGTTAAATATTCACAGCCTTGCTTTTTCCCTACCATTCGCGAATGATTTCTGTGTTGATACTTTGTTGGAAATATTTTCTAACGAATTTCCTCTTTTATCACATTTTGCTGCTACTTTCTGAACTCTTTTGATGGTGTTTATTTGGCCCTTTCTATACGGATCCCAACACTCTGCTCCGTACTCCCACCCGACGTACAATGGTTAGTACAAGTTAGTTCTCTTGATTTACTACTTCCCTTCCTTAACACTCCCATCACAAAGTGTAAAGATTTCTAGATTTCCATTTCAAGTCGTCTTTTGGGGAATGTAAGTATAACTGTATGTAAGTAAGGGATGAGGATAGGACACGGAAGAGGAAGGAAAAATCGCGCGCGGTCCGTGACCGTGTTAGGGGACTGCTCCGGCATTCGCCTGTTGTTCAGAGAAACCACGAAAAACTATCAAGAGACATCCGTGTGCGAGCGCAGCCTCGTGGGGCGTACGCTGTCGGAGGCACCGCCCCCGGCAGCGCGTCCGCCGCACCGCCTGCTGCGGCGACAGGCGCTCGCGATTTTTCGCGATGGCACACACGTCTTCGATTAAATTCGGCGGAGGCAGCGCGGAGGCGGGGTGGGAGGCTGTGTAGCGAGAGCGCGCGCGCGTAATCGAAAGAGGGCTGCGACTGACATGTTGCCGAGGGGCGGACGAGGCCGGGAGGGGCGGGGGCGGGCCGGGAGGTCCTTGACGTCCGCCGGGCAAGGGCCGCCTTCGACTCGCGACGCGGCCACCGCAGCCTCAGCCGCAGCCACGGCGCGGACGCGGCCGCGGCCGGCAATTACGCGGCCAATACCATTACACTTGATGGCCCTCCAGGAAAATTGAAGCTCGCGCGCGGAGCGGCCGGCGGGCGGGCGGGCAAGAGGGCGGGCGGGCGGGCGGGCGGGCGGGCGGGCGGGCGGGCGGGCGGGCGGGCGGGCGGGCGGGCGGGCGGGCGGGCGGGCGGGCGAGAGGGCGGGCGGGCGGGCGAGAGGGCGGGCGGGCGGGCGAGAGGGCGGGCGGGCGGGCGGGCGAGAGGGCGGGCGGGCGGGCGGGCGAGAGGGCGGGCGGGCGGTCGGGCGGGCGGGCGAGAGGGCGGGCGGGCGGGCGGGCGGGCGAGAGGGCGGGCGGGCGAGAGGGCGGGCGAGCGAGAGGGCGGGCGGGCGGGCGGGCGGGAGGGCGAGAGGGCGGGCGGGCGAGAGGGCGGGCGGGCGGGCGGGCGGGCGAGAGGGCGAGAGGGCGAGAGGGCGAGAGGGCGAGCGGGCGGGCGAGAGGGCGGGCGGGCGGGCGGGCGAGAGGGCGGGCGAGCAAGATGGCGGGCGGGCGGGCGAGAGGGCGAGAGGGCGAGCGGGAGGGCGAGAGGGCGGGCGGGCGGGCGGGCGGGCGGGCGGGCGGGCGAGAGGGCGGGCGGGCGAGAGGGCGAGAGGGCGAGAGGGCGAGCGGGCGGGCGAGAGGGCGGGCGGGCGGGCGGGCGAGAGGGCGGGCGGGCGGGCGGGCGAGAGGGCGGGCGGGCGGGCGGGCGGGCGGGCGGGCAGGCGGGCGGGCGAGAGGGCGAGAGGGCAGCCGGACGAGCGGGCTGGCGGGCGGACGAGCGGGCGGGCGGGCAAGCGGACGAGCGGGCGGGCGGACGGACGAGCGGGCGGGAGGGTGATAGGGTGGGTGAGTGGGTTTATGGGTGGGTGGGCGGGCGGCGGGCGGCGGGCGAAGGGGCAGGGGAGAGGGCTGGCGGGCGGGCGCGGGGGCGAGGGAGGGCAGGCGCGGCGGCTGCCGGGGGCGGCGCGGGGCAGGAGGCGGGGAGCGCGAGACGAACAGCGCGAGGAGCGGCGCCGCCAGGGGGCGGCCGAGCAACACGTGCTCAAGTTCCTTGCGAGGAAATTATTGGTTTTTGAGTCGATGGGTTGTTAGCGTCCTGCCTGCCTGTCTCCGCCCGGGGCTCCCCTGCGACGCCGCGCGTTGCAGACGCCGCCGCGCGCGCACCCGCGCCCTCGCCCCGGGCGGGGCGGAGCGGGGCGGCGCCGCCACTGTTAGTGCAGTATAAGCAGCCCTTTGAGCCGGCGCTTTGTCGCCCGGCGCCGCCTCCTATTTACTTTCGCTTTATTCCCGCGCGGGAGAAGACAAGCGCCGAAGAAACGGAATGGTAATTGGAAGCGGCCCTTTATGACTTTTTATGGGCGCGGGCACAAAGGGCCTCCACGGACGCGCCGCCCGCCCTACGCTCCCTTCGCTGCCAGCGGCGACCAATTCCCTTCTTCTTCGTCTTCAGTTCGGTTGGCGCACGAGGTGAGCTGCTGTTCACGTCAGTGTGAGAATGGAATTCGTGATCGTCTTGTCAACATTCAAACGTTCAATTTCGTTCCTCATCACTAAGTCATCCTATTAATTCTAACACATTACGTAGACAGTACTCATAAGAATTAAACTCTCTCCACCAAACTTCTCCAGAAGAATTGTAGCTGAAAAGACGGAGCGAAGTGGTCATGCTTTCGACCAGTGTGTCCCCGCTTCTGTTTACATGAAATTTTACTATTTCTGAGAATTAAAACAGTTGAATAGAATATAGATGACAAATTATATTGCAAGAAAATATGGAACATTCACAGCTTCACACCCTTCACACTTGTAAGAGCATCCACCCAAGAGAAAGAATACTCATTTTGACAGTGTACTGCTGTGAAGTTCGAGTTCTCAATGTAAGCGATTATTGTTTGTAGAAAATTAATTTACAGAAATCGGTGCGTTTTAGTTCTTGGTTTATCTAATAAACAAAAGCTTATCGTTTTTGTGCCGCGGCCGTACGTTAGACATTCCTGATTTGGTCACTCCGGAATATTTACTAGGGACTTAAATATTTCTGTAAAAAACATTTTCGACATATTTTAGAATATATTCATGTAAAGGGATTCACTTTGACAGAAATGACTTTTCGAGGACTTCCCTTTTGCAATAGGCTTATAATTTGGTTTATAAAAGAGTACAACAAATCTTTTTTCAATATTTAATTTTAATTCGGTCAGAATTCCTGCTATTGTATATTTGAATCAATTGGAAGTCCTATTTTTAGGATCCATGTAATTTACTGCAAACACTCAAGGATGTAAATGGAAGTTGGTTTTAAATGGAAGTTTGAGCTCCGAATGAGCCGATCGCTCTCCCTATGCGCCGTCGCTGATTGGGGAGGGGGGAGGTGGGGCTGGAGGCTGCATGTGTTTGTCGCCGAAACCAGTCATCACACAGATTTCAAAGTACTCAACGCACTGCCGTTAATTTGAACATTCTCATTTTATACATACAAATAATTAGGATGAAAATGCACACTATTCATGATCATGCTTTTTTGGAACACACTTAATAAGTTCTTCGTTTATTCTTTTAGTGAGCTTTTTCTAATTTCTAAAGTATATTTTCAGAATCGGAAGGAGTAGATTTCTCTCTCGTTTATTCTAAAGTGAGTCAATGAAAGCTTGTTACACTTGTGATTGCATAATGACAGTAAAATTTCATTAAAGAATACGACGAGATAATATATTCACTTATGTGCTTAAAACGTAGAGAAAGGAGTGTCTTTCTTGCTCTATGCTTAAACGTTGGGAAATATTGCAACGTGTGAGGTAGCTGAAAATTATGAACGTGTTGGCTATCGACAGTTGACAGTTTCGGCGTTCTGGAAACCTCAGAACTCTGCCCGTCTCCTTCGTTCATTATTTGCACCGTCTCCACGGGAGATGAAAAGAGGCCTTCCGACAGCAATGTCGAAGGACGGCAAGCACCGACCGTCACGAAAGGGAGAAGGCAGCAGAAAAAAGGCGAGTGCTAAACCGTACACACAGCCAGTTTTCAAAATAATAAAATTATCCACATATATATTTAGACAGAATAACTTTACGAAAAGTCTTACTACTTCGACTTCCAGTAAATATTGTTGAATGTAAAATGTTATCCCAGCATTAAAATATTTGAATTTTCTTTTTTCGAAAGTCGCCCTCTCCAAAACCTTTAACAACTCTTCTCCGATATAAATAAATAGAAAATGGACCAGATTCTACATGTTTAATACTGCTAAGAAGTGCTTTAGTGAGACAAAACTGGACATTTTATTTTCCAAGATGGTGTCACCATCTATCACGGACATTTTTTATCAATGTTTAACTCATTTGAGGATTAAGTCCGCAAATTTGCCTGATATGACCTAGGTGAAGAATGTATGACAAGGCTTTGAAAGTGCAAAACACGTTCTGCATTAACAGAACAGAAAATTAATTTACATTGCATCATATCCTTCCGTCTTTCTTTCTCTCTCCTTCATCTGTATTTCTTCTTGTCTTCTTCTTCTTTTCTGTTATTACCTCTGAACGTTTTCTGCCTCCTTTTCTCTTCCTGCACTTTTCCGTGCATTTATCCTATTTAATTTTATACAATTTCCCATTCTCCTCTCTTGTCTTATTTTCTTCCATTATATACTCACAGTCTCTCCGGTCATCCCAACTTTGTAGCTCTTAATACCTGTCGTAAATACCTGCCAAAATTCTGCATCATCAAAGAAAAAAAACAACAAATTCAACATGGATTTGTTTCAGATGAGGAATGGACGGGGATGAAAATCCCGTTACCTTGTTGGAATGGCATGAGTTGGAGCGAGTGTCAAATAACCGGCAATGCACACAAACTGTTGGTGGACACAACAGGCTATTGATCACTGTTCCAAAAGCAGTCGTCACGTAGCTAGTGATGAAAGCAAAAATACATCAACCTGAGCGTAAACAAGAGGCTCGGGCTGGATTCCCGACTCTTGTGACTAATGTTTTGACCAATTTGTGTGATCAAATGTTTTCTTATTTGTACACTGTTGCCCATAACCGAAGAGGGCTGACGAGTGAGAAGCTGCGGTCTGAGCTGAACATCGCAGCGCGGGTGGAGCGGAGGCAGAAATTCTGCGCGACGAAGACGGGAGCGCTTCCCACATGGGCAGTGCAACACGTCAGGTGGCGAAGGGCGGAGGCGGAGTCGAGGAGGCCGACGAACGCATGGGCAGGGGGAAGGAGGAAGGCGGAGGGCGCGGGCGAAGGTGAAGATGAGGCGAAGGCGGAGGGAGAGGGCGAAGGCGAATGCGAAGATGAAGGTAAATGTGAAAGCGATACCGAAGGCAATTGCGTGGGCAAAGGGCGAGGATAGAGGGAGTAGGTGATGGCGGGAGCGAGGGCGAGGGCAATGGCGGGGGAAAGGCAGGGGTGAGGGTGGAGGTGAAACTGAAGGCAAGGACGAAGTGCGAGGGCGAATGAGAGAGCGAATGGCGTGGACGATGACGGGAGTGAGGGTGAAGGCGCAGGAAAGGGCGAAGATGAACGCGAGGGTAAGGATGAGGGAAAGGGCGAAGGCGAAGGCGAAAACGAGGGCGAGGGTGGAGGCGAAGGAGAAGGAAAACGCAAAGACGAAGTAGAAAGCAAAGGAGGAGAAAGAGAAGGCAAAGGCGAAGGTGAAGGCAAAGGCGAGGGCGTGCGCGAAGGCGAGGGTGAAGAGCATCGGCGGAGACGATAGCGAAGACGAAGGCGAAGGGGAAGTCGGAGGGCGAGGGCGAAGGCGAGGGTGCAGGCGAGTGCGAGGCGGCGCGCCACGGATTTCTCGGGCTTCAGTTGTCACGGGGAGCGAATATAAACAGATGAACGTGCGGCCCTGACACTCCGCAGCTTCCGCTAGGGGCCAGGGAGGGGCAGGGAGGGCCGTGGGGCGCGCGTCGCGTCGAGTGGCGTCGCGGGAGGAATGTTAAGTCGGAGATGGATCGGCGGCCGCTAAGTGTCGAACCGTGTCGCTTGTCAGCGGGGCCCGCGAGGCGGCACCGCACCGCACCGCACCGCAGCGCGGCGCAGCGCTGGCGGCGACCGCGGGACACGGGCGGGCGGGGCGAGGGCGGCGGCGAGGGCGGCAGCGCAGGGAGCGGTAATGAGCCCCTTCGCCCGGTGGGGGTGCCGCCACGGAGAAGCTACCCCCCCCCCCTCCCGCCCTCGCGAACCTCAGGAGACGCGGCCGCTGGATGCGCGCCCAGGTCAGCGTCTCGGGAATCGCCCGACTGCATCCCGAGATCACTATTCCCTCCCCCTCTCCGGCTTGTCAGATAATCTCCTTTCACCCTTCGTGTCTTGAGAAGGAAAAACGCGAAGACATCACGTTTAGTTCAGCCGATGTTTAGGAAGGTTAAAATCGTTTCTGTAAAAACATAAAAATGTATATTGAATTAAATTTTGTAAAAATTGCCAATAGCAATTCAAAAATTGCAAACGTTAGGCTTACCTCAAATGGAGTCATTAACAATGGAGTCATTGTGGAGTCAAATGGAGTCAATGGAGTCAAATGGAGTCATTGTTGCATGCATTAAATTGTCTTTGGAATCAGTGTTTGGAGATGTGTGTGACAGCCAAGGAGAAATTACATGAATCGTTAAATTCAAATCCCTATTTTTGAAATTTCTGTGAAAACAATATTTGTGGTTAAGAATCACAAAATGCAAAATTTGAGCTCAGATTTACTCTTCGAGTATGCTCCAATTACGCTTTGTGACGTAGAAAGCGTTTTTGCAATCAAAAACATTATTTTCTGACAAAAAGATGAATTTGACAGATTGAAATTTTGCTGTCTGAGTCTACATTGAACAATTAACAAGTTTAGAAATGTCATTATTTATTCACTGTTACAAAAGCCAATAAAACAAATAGTATACTAAGCTAAAATTGATTGTGCATTTTCTAGCAATTTTTATCCGGCGTCATACATGTTTGGTTATTTATTGGTACATATTTTAGCATTTGATAGTGCATGGAAATCCTGACTCTAGTAATGAGTTTTACAAGTGATGGTTGAGATGTGTTATTATGAATAATACCTGCGCTATTCTACTATTACGTAACCGTTAATAAGTGCGAGAAAATACCTTCTAATGTAGCACCACTACTTCAAAAATCTATTTCACATTCCATCTTTATTCATGATTTCACACCCTCCAACAAAAAATCTAACCTTAAACAAAAGCACTTATTTAAGAAAAGCACCTCTCCGTTTACAAGATAAAGTTCCAATCCGGCAATTGTTCTACAGCGCCACGTACCACTCTATCACGCCAAACGGGCAACTGACAATGACTGGTGCCAGAAACGCTTTGGGCTTATGACGTTCTTTCAGAACTGCCTATTTTTCTTATTTTGTTTTCTTTGGGAGTAATCCCCTTTACACTGAGCTCATACTATCCTATTATGTCTCAAAGTTCATACTACAAGATGGCTACTTGCGCTAACACCATTTTCTCAGTTTTGGACTATTTTTAATATTGATTTTCCAAGAAGCCCCTCAGTTGATTCGAATTAGTAAACAATCGCCTTGAAAGTACGTCAAGAAATCGCGACTTGATGACCCTCAGTTGATTCGAATTAGTAAAACAATCGCCTTGAAAGTACGTCAAGAAATCGCGACTTCAAGTGGGAAGTACACGGTTACATATAAGAGCCTCAGAGAGAACAAACAGCGCTCACGACAGATCAAATTACTCTTTCCATTTTTCCACGCTAGACGAATAATATGGCAGAATGCAGCATCAACACAATTAAAGCAGGTAAGAGTTTCGTGTCGTCAATCGTGACTTGTTCGCAAGAGCCTAGCTTAAAATCAAGCTCCACACACACTCTTTATACACAAATGCCCCTGAAAATATTGAGATATCAGAAAATGGAAATTATATACACTGTAGTTGATAGAATTATAATATGTGGAATGCAGACTTTTGCACTTTTGCGACTGCAGAATAAATTGGTAAAAGCTTGAAATACTTCCCGGAGAGGAATGGGCGTTTGAGTTCTACATTCTGGGAGTGTGAGGTATTGAGGAACCTATATACGAATACCTTCGAGAAAGGAGACACATTTTTCTCTTACGACTTGAGAGTCTAAAATCTAACGGTACCTCGACTAGTTTTATTTATCTACGTTTATCGGGTCCGGAACCGCTGAAACCACGTTGCCCTCTATAGATTTAAAAAACTGTACTCTGTACAGATTTACTTGCACATGTTCAGAATATGGTTAAGGTGACTTGAGAGCCCAAATCCTGAATAAAATAACAGAAGGGTTTCGGTCGTGACATTTTTACTAGCGAGGTACTGGCCACATACGCTTTTATTTACTCACCTAAAGCAGTAAGGATAAAACTAAGTGGAGGAAACTAGTAAAACTGTCACGAATCCCAAAGATGCATGAACCTCTTTAGAACTTGTGCATCCAGTTTCATTTAGTATGACCTACGTTCATATGAAAATGTTCTCTCTTCTTGATCTCTCTCTAAATAACTCTTCTTGTCACGAACGTCCTGCAGTTTGCTTGTAAACGCATTTTGGATTCATCCTAAGCATGTAGTAGGTTCTAAGGAAAGATTCGTTATTTTGCCTCCTCTTAAACAAAACCAGAGGCGCGTACCTTTGTGAGCCCCCAAGACAAACACTGAAATCCAACTCTACAAGCGCCGGGCTGGGGTGGCTTACGGCGCCCCGCCGCGAAAGCTCCTCGCGACGCGAGGGGCACACGAAACGGACTCGGGGGCTGTCTCCCCCGCCCCAGACGCTGCCCAGGCGCCATCCCGCCCCTCGCAACCGCACACACCTCCCTCGCTCCCTGTGCCCTCCCCGGTCACTCTACCACTGACGGGAATCGCCCGACTGCATCCCGTGGTCAGGTTTCCCTCATCCTCTCTCATTTTTGTTACATAAGAGTCGTAGCCCGACTGCATCCCGTGGTGAGGTTTCCCCATCCTCTTTCATTTCTCGTTACATAAGAGATATAGCCCGACTGTATCCCGTTTCGTTCATTCAGTGTTTCAGAGGAAGTAAAAAGTTATATTAAGTTTCTATTCATAAGTAGCTTACACACATGTTCTCGCGCCAGTCTACAGAAAAACCTGGAATACAGGTGAACATGGCAGAATCTTCGGAACTGAGTGTGTAAAGTTAGCGGGGTTAGATGATGCTCGGGAAAGGATGTTTCAAGTTTTGTTTTCACAACGTTTATATGTGGTTTTCAATAAAGCAGTGCTCTAAAAGGACGTGCAAATGTTTCTTGAAAACTGACAGAAGCGCACCTATTATAATCGATCAATATAATACTAAGCAAAACACAGTAAACGATCCTTACACTAAGGACGAAACCGGAACGGCAGGCATTTGGTTCATTGACTGTTAGTAATTCCGAACTGCTCAGGTCATTGGTCCCATAAGTATAGTGCATGCGTTTCCTCGGGAGGAGGTGGGGGTGGTGGTCTTCCACGCCCCGCTGGATAGCGAGATCCGGCGCCGACATATCGTCGGCTAGTGGGTTTTTCCCTCAACCAGGTATCTCCCATCAGCGGGGATCCGCCCAGGCCGGGACAAGTTCGAAGCAAACCCACCGTCTCCCGGCATGTATGCTAGTGTAGTGCATGCTAGTGTGAGTGTATGTAAGGGGAGAGGATAGGAAAAGGAAGAGGATGGAAGGATCGCGCGCGGTCCGTGGCTCGTTTGTTAGGGTACTATCCGGCATTCGTCTGGTGCTGATCGGAGAAGCCATGGGAAACTACTGATCAGGACGGTCAGCGCCCTAGAATGCTCCTCCAGACAGTGTCTGAATTGGACCTAGCTAGTGTCGAAAATCCTACAACCGTCGGGCCGGAACCCTAGGACCTTCCGGTCAGAGGTACTGCAGCCACATCACTTGATGCCCTGAGCCACCTCTCCCGTTGGGATGCAGCCGGCGTACGCCCGTCCGCTGTCACTCTACCACCGCCACCCCAACAGCTCCCGATCGCCCCCGCGCCCCAATCGCACACGCAGCCTCTCCCCTCGCCCCCGCGCGCGGCATTTAAAAATACGCGAAGGCCGCGCGCTCCCCGGGCGATGCGCGGGCGGCGCTTCTCACGCGCTTTTTACCCCTCCCCTCCCCTCCCCCACTGCCCCCTTGGATGCGCTCCAAGAGGGCGGCGCTAAGAAGCCGCCTGCCTGCCCGCCCGCGCGCGCGCTTTATTTCTTTAAGTGCTTCCGTTTCCATTAAAATATTGTGTGTCTGCGAGCGAGCGAAGGGGCGCGGGCGTGCGGGCGGCGCCCAGACGCGGATGAGACAGCGCGACTTCTTCAAGGACGGAAAAGAAAGACGACGCACAAGGGAAAATACGTTGCTTTGAAATGGCAACACACTTCAAAGGGCGCTTGCCACTTGGTAACGTTCTACTAGTTCTCACGAGCTGCCTGGTCCTTGCCCAGCGCGCAATAGCACGGCCCGTTGAGATGCTCACGTCCGACTCGGAACGGCACGTACCTATTTACAATACTGCCAATACCCACCTCGTACCTTCTAAATAATCGTAGTAATTCTCAAGCCACGCTTTGGTGTGATAAGTTCATACCAATAGCTGGTATGACCATTTAAGCCGTGGTGTAGTCTGATCTTTCTTCTTCTGGTATCCCGCTCCTCGCTGTGGAATATCAAGATAACTTACGCGTATACTCCGATTAAAACAGGTCACGGGCTGGCAGGTCACGTTCCTTCTAGGTCACGAGCTGGAAGGAGAGGGGGCATTGTCACTGAATCTCGAGCTTCGTTAAGACTTAAATTTTTGGAATTGAAGCTCCCGATTGGATGACAGTGCCACCCCCCCCCCCCACTTTTTTCAGCTCGTAACCTTGAAAGAACTTTCTATTCTAATTAAAGTATATAGTACGATACTTTGAAATGGCCACACACTTCAGAGTGCGTGCCACACACTTCACGTTGCACGAGATCTCTATATTCTCAAGAGAAAATACTATATTCGCAAACTCACTTGCAAATGATGCGCTTCAGTAAGCTGTTACATCATTAGCAAACCTATAGACGAAAATTCAGTTGAGCCAATAACGTTTTCATTGACAACCTATCATGATGGGGACAATAAGGCATTTGTTGAGAACTTTAAAGCCATTTTATATAGTGTGATCCCAATTGCGAGTAAATTGGTATCCTTTTGACGATGTGCTCTACTATCCTAGACACAAAATATTGGATGCAGTATTCTGCATCTCCTCTCTGCATAATTCATATGTGATCTGGTGGTTAACGGGAGCGCGATGTTGCTGCGCAGATCTGCACTAAAAGCAAACCAGAATTTCATGGCGTAAAAATCGACGCGCTCCCAGCAACTGACCCATATTTCAATATTCATAAGAGCAAAGCAGTGTAAATAAACTGCTAGCTTCCGAAAGACTTTGAACATGAGTTCATTACAACATAAAGAGTCGCAAACGTGTTACTCACCTTCAGCTCCTCATTCTCCCTCGACATCCAGGGGATTGGCACTAACGCTGGCTCTGCGATGCATTTCTGAGATCTGTAATGGTAAAAATATCATAATGTATAAGAATACAAATCGTGTCAAATTGCTTTCTCAACAGCGACACACTTCGTGGGTACACAGAGACATTCATAAATTAGATTATTTTACGTCTTCAAGTTTCCTCCGTGGCAATAAACTTCTTGCGACAGGGAAAATACACATGAAAATGTGAATCGTGTTTTCGTGTAAAGAAGTTGAGACATCGCCCAAGTTGAAGCGAAAATCCAGGAGCAGTGATTCGACGTTAGATTTGAACTGCATTCTGGATTCACTGGAGGGAGGACGGCAAAGTAAGTTATACGCATTGGCATCGCTGAGAGATCATTCAGAAGTTGGCCTCACGAGAAACTTGCGCAGAAGGGGAGAGGATAAAGGTCGCCGGATGCAACGGAAACCTGCCCTTGTGAATGTGCTCGAAAAGGAACTTCTGAGGTTTCATTTCATTCACGAATAAATGAGATGTCGGAATTCTCGAGAAGCAACTTCGCGGCAATGCGAAAGAAGCGACTGCGCTGCAAATACCGAGAGGTCAGGAAGTCATAAAGACGTTCGCCACGAGAGAATTTCATTCGAATGCTTTTATTAGCTGCGGCCAATTCCCTCATGGGCTACGGACGCATCCACGGAGACAGCGACTCTCGATCTGGAGATTACAATTATGCAAATGGAGATGTCTCCCGAGCTCGAAAACCAACAATGCGTTGCATTAAGGATCATTTTAAAGTCTGCGAAATTTCGAGAACTTTGGTAAAAAAGTATAAAATAATGTTTTATAAAGACATTTAATACACATTGCAAAAACATTATTTAGTTTTCTAAGGGGTATTTTGGTAGCAATACGAGTTTTTTACCATAAAAGTTCGGTATGAACTAACTTTGGTGTTAGTTGCTGAAAACGCCATTAACGTGAGAATATGAGGCGTATTTTATCATTTTCCTATCCTGCAAACATAGTATTTAAAACCTATGCAGTAGCCTTTTAATAATTAGAAGACAGCCCTAACATTCGCGGTTTGTGTTAGATTGAGTGAGCTTTAGTGTCTTCTGGTCGCACTTTCAGTTTCTGATGTAGGGTGGTGGAAGTCCATATACAGAAAGTCGTTTTCACCATTGGACAGTGCTAATATTTCAGAACTCAACAGACGTATGTTGCACAGGGGTGTAAGGATAAGTATTGTGGGTTTGTTGAACGACCATTTTGGAGGACTTTGGCAATTGGCCTCTTAGTTCCCAATAAAATTACTGGCGCGATTTAAAACCTGTACAAGCTTGACACAACACCAAACTGATTGCTTAACATCTTTATTAAGTTAACGTTAACGCTGAACATCTCAACGTGGATGCGTCTTATTCCGTTCTTTTTCTACATTAAACTGTAGAGAGGACGTGTGAAGTGAAAAATGTATGATGTATGCATTCTCTAACACTTATGTGTTTCATTTCCTAAAATAATTACAATTTTAGGATTTCATGAGACTGAGGGAACATTACAGTTGTTTTGTTCACGTTAGTTTCATTTTCGAATTTTTCCCCCTGTTATTTAAGGTCACACTACTCGGTCATTAGCGACCATTATTGGATGTAACGTTATGGTATGAGGATGAAACGATATGCTGATGATAGAGGTACACTTACCATTGTGATTGTACACTTACCATTACAGTGTCATGAGCAAACGCCTCCCCTGTGCGACCTCCGACTGTCGTTCACTAGCACCGCAGCATCCCCCCCCGCCCGCGATAGCTCACCCTAGTTTGTTCAGTCACATGAATTTTGTTTTTTGCCACTTATTGATACCAAACCAAATAACTTGGGAGTTTGGTTTATGATCATTATTTCCTCTCAAAATTCTGTGAAAAAATTTCGTCTATTGCAAGTTTAATTACAAGTGTGATTAAACTGAACAGTGCGGGATCTTCGAAATTCGGTATTTAAGGCCTGTCCGTTTACATATGTTCGATGATTTCATTCACACGGATACAGAATTCTCATCTGCATTTCGACATGATTTGTGTCAATTCTTACAATTTTCCTTTAGTAACGATACCGGAACAACGTAAATCCTTCGTAAAAACTATCCCTAACATCAAACTACACGCACTGAACTGACACTGAGGGATCAACCCCTGGCGCTCCAGCCCTTATGGCTGGCGGAAGAATACATTTCGCCGAGCGATGCGGTCTTCGGCGACGCTCAGTTGTTTCCAAATCTGTAACAAAAATCGCCCAATGACGTGCACTTCTCTAACGTTCGCTCCTCTCCTGCAGGGCCTCGTAGTTTATTCTAGAAAGTTTGAAAATTATGCACATTTATTTCCTGAAGGATGGGATATTAATATTCTCATTCGATAGTGGATGAGAGAGGATCAAAATTGGGTCGATTAGGGTTGTGAGTTTGAATCTCGCGTAATGGGGTTAGGTTTGTTCGCTCGTATAATCTTGATACGGGAAGCAAAGGGAGAAAACCAAGTTCCTTGCTTCAGATTTCATCTTTCTAACAACCAATCCCCTACAGAGCACCCGCATGTACGCACAGGATAGCTGACCCCTAATGGCACTTTTATGTGATAGTCTTTACATTTGACCGCCGAACAATCCATTGAGCTTCTTCGGTAAAGACAAAGAGGATTCAACGTAGAAAGTTGCTTGTGCACTGTATTAACTTGCCATCGTCAAGTACTGTACATAACACAATTTTCGGATGCACAAGCTTGATTAACTGATTTGTGACTCCGGGCACGTCAACTGCTAAGTTCATTAGTCCCGTAATGTGTGGTGTATGCTTTTATCATGGGAGGTGGCGGTGATGTTCCTCAGCTGGATGGCGAGATCTGGCGCCGACCTTCACGTCTACGTCCACGTCACGCTCACGGGCTTGCGGAGTTTTTTTTCAACCAGGTACAGTTAATAACAGTCTAGTTTGTACAGTCCATAATTTTTTCGAAAATCGTTAATTTTAAGTGGAAAATTAATACTAATGAAAAATATATTATAAGATAATTGAATAATTCAAGTAATAAAATGACGAAACGGCCTTGAATTTGAAGTTCACCAGCACATTTTGTTGCTTGGAAACCTTCCTAGCGGCAACTTCTCGAGCGATTAAATGTGCTGGTGAATTTCAAATTCAAGGACATTTCTTGTAGGTGTACAAAGTTACATTTTATTTAACTGGAATTATTCAATTATCTTGTAATATATTTTTCATTAGTATTAATTTTCCACTTAAAATTAATGTTTTTCGAGCAAATTGTGAACTGTACAAACACGACTGTCACCAACAGTATCCCTCACTAGCGTGGCATCGCCCGAGCCGATGCAAGCTCTACGTTTTCGACTGATCTCCCGGCGTGTGTAGCGCATATAAATGTAAAAGTGTGTAAGTAAGGGATGAGGAAGAAATGGGAAGGAAAGATCGCGCGCTCTCTGATGCCCGTTAGAGCACTGCTCCAGCAATCACCTAGTGCTGATCAAAGAAACCTTGGAAAACTACCGATCAGAGCAGCCGGCTGATACAATTATCCTCCAGTCAGCGGCTGAATTTGACCTAGCTATGAAACTAGTCGAAAATTCTGCTACCGTAGGAACTCGACCACTAGGACGTCCCGGCCGCAGGCACGGCAGTGACATCAATTGATACCCTAAGCCACCTACGTCGGCCCGTATCCATGGAGCACCTTCGAAGCAAACAAAGATGAAACAAGAAGCAAATGCTCTGGAACGATGCTTGCGCTATATATTAGGGAGTTTGTCCACCCTTGAAAGTTAAAGCAATTATCGATCTTCTGCGCATGTGCAGTTCAAGTTTCGCATCACTTTCGTGCATCTGCGCATGCGCAGAATATCAAGATTGCAGACGATTGCTGCCCGCCAAGCCGTGCACCAACTCCCTATTCACTTGCTGAGATCAAGTACTCACTCAGCATGACACTATTTTCGGACGTAGTACAAGTCTGAAGTATACTGCGATTTTTCTAACTTTGCCCCTCAAGGTCCGTCTTCGCGATGGAATATGTCAAGATATGTTGTCTCTTTCTCAGTCGTGCCGCTAGATTTCGCATGGTCGCGACCGACTCAAGCAGTGCCTGCGACCATGCGACTTCTAGCCGCACGACCGAGAAAGACGCGAAATGCCGTGTGATATACCATCGTGGCCATAACGGTTTGAAGGGCAGAGTTACAAAAATCGCACTTACAGGAAACCAATCTCCGAAGTCGACCTGGCTTCATCGCCCGGGGGTTCACCCACCGCCGGAGCGGCGCGCGTGAAACCCGAGAGCCCGGTGGGACGGCGGCGCAGCAGCCCCTGGACTGTCGCAAGGTCAGGGGGCTACTTCCGGCGGCGGCGGCGCTGCACTCGAGCGCTATCTGGGCCAGTGGCGCTTGGCCCGGCCCCGCCGCGCCGCGCCGCGTCTTCTCCTCCTCCTCCTCCAGCCAGGGCTTCTTTTAATGGGCCCAGGCGCAGCTTATCGGCCGCGCTTGCGCCGCCCGCGCCCCGCCCCGCCCGCCGCGCCCTAATGGAGGGCGACCGCACCTTTTAGGCGTCTGGCCGCCCGGGCGATAAGCCTCCCCCGGCTATCTGCCTCTCGAAACAACGCCCCGCGCCAAAAGCCACATAAATAAGGCGGCGGAGGAGGAGCGGGAAAAGCAAAGAGTGGTGGCGCGGGTGAGGGTTTGACGTGCGGCCTCAGCCGGCCCCCTTGGCCCTCGCTGGCAGCCGCGTCGCTGCCACGCGGCCGCCGTGCACCGGGCCTCTGGAGGGAGCGGCGCTCCATCCCCGCCTACTCTAAACAACGCCTAAATCCCTTGGACTGCTAAGCACGCCTCAGTGAAATACTTAGGACAGTGGTGTCAAGGTCTTCTACAGGTGGCAGTGGCACGCGTCGTGGCACCGTGGCATGCCATGAGCTTCTCTGCGCAACTAGCGTCGGGAAAGGAAACTATTACTAACCCCGCCGTTTTACAATAGAGATGGCGTTGTCTCTGGTGGTGGGGTAATGAATTACGTGGAGGGGCGATTTCGTCGTGGCACTCGTGCCACGGACTTCCGCTCATGACATCGACCTTGACAATATTGACTTAGGATTACATCTTCGCTCTCATCTAACATGGAAAAACCACATCACTGTTTAACTCACATAAGCAAGGCAACAACCTACCCACCGAGAGAGGTAGCTCAGGGCAACAGAAGTCACTGCCTCTGATCGGGAGGCTCTAGGGTTCGAGTCCCGACGGTGGCAGGTTATCCGACACTAGTCAGATAAACTGTCACTGTCTGGAGGAGAATTCTAGAGACGGATGCTCTGTCGGTAGTTTTCGTGGTTTCTACGATCAGTACCAGGCTAATGCCAGTACCTTAACAACGGACCGCGCGAGATCTTTCTTTCCCATTCCTTGTCCTATCCTACCTCTTACTTACGTACACCAACACATGCACTACACTATCACACATTCCCGGAGACCGGTCGGTAGTTTACAGTTTGTCCCGGATGGGGCAAACGGATGATGCTCAGCTGGTGAGAGATACCTGGTTGGGGAAACTGAGGGTAGGTCGGCGCTGGATATCGCCATACGGGACAAAATCACCGCAGCCACCTGCCGAGCAAAAATACACTACACTTACAGGACTAATTACCTTAGCCGTTGACGCGCCCGGAATCATTCACTGAAGTTTACAAGTTACACAAGTTCAGGAAATTGTGTTATGTACAGAATTTGACCACGACAAGTTAATACAATAGACAAGTAACTTTCCTGAGCCTCAATCAACAACATCAATCAACATCTTGACTCTCATCTAACAGAGACAGACCACAGCACTGTGGTCACACAAATACGCAAATCAACAACCTCAACAACTCTACCCCATAATAAACCATCATTCTTTTCTTCTAAAACATTCAACCTTCTACTATACAAAACCGCTATACATCTGTTATTGTATGTTTGGCCGGTCTCGTAGAATTCTGCCCCTACGTAGAAACGCAATCTCGAAATATTCCAAAATAAAATCCTAAGAATAGCCACGAAAGCACCCTGGTTTTTAAGAAACAACTCTTTCCACTCTGACTTAAAAGTCCAACCATCCAAAACTGCAGACACCCCATATCTCATTTCTTTTTTTAACATGCAAAAGGTTCCCGGCATCCCACATTTTCAATTAGGACACACAGACCCCCCAACCCGGAGTCTTAGAAACCGGTACCTTCTCTAACTCCTTTCTCACACATCGCATTGAAGTAACCTAAGTCACTAAACCAATTGGAGGTGCTCGATTGAATTTCCCCCAATCGACATTAAAATGTGCTATTTGTCTTGTCTGTCAGTGTTGTGTTATGTACTTTATGTTCTTCCACTAACATCTGAAAGAGCCAAACGATGTAAAATCAAGCTCTCAAAAGTTCTTTGTACTATACAAAAGAGTCTCTACTATATAAAAGTAGTTTGTACTATATAAAAGAGGGAGCAAAGCTACCAGAAGGCTCGCCTCTCACCCGATGACGCTGACCTCCAGGAAGTGCACAAGGGTTGAGGAGAAATGACAATTGAACGCAGTGCGGGGAGATTTAAAAACATAAATTTTGTTGATACTCAACTCAATTCGAACTCCCGTGACAACTGGATATACAGTGGCGTCGTGGTAGCGAAATGATGACACAGACTTGTGCTCTATGTACAATAAGTTTATTTACAATATCTTACAACGATGAACAGCTCTGGGGTTATCTCCGCTATTGTATCTCCGTTACTCCTATGCACAGTGCTCCCTATACCCTGGTTAGTGCAGATCCTCCAGCCCGACGTTTTACCGCGCCGGTACCCGGACATCCAGTGTAACTTCAATATTTAACTTGTAACTTCCAAACTAAACTTATGTAAACTATCCAATGTAAACTTTCAAATCAACCAATGTGAACTTTCCAATGTAACTTCATTATTCCATTCTTTCAAAAAGTCCATTCTTTCATTCCAAACTTTCAAAAAAATCAATGTAAACTTTCCAATGTAACTTCATTACGTGTGCACATGTTCTAAATTTCGGTGGGAAATATAGTTATTCAAATTATCTTTCTCTATATTGTCGCGGCAAAAGGTATTATTCTTTCATGAAAACATGGTGAGGGTTAAGGGCATAAATTTATAGCTAATTTACCTTTGAAAATATACTATTTTATTATAAAAAAGCATATATTTTGTCAACAAAACTTGAAAAAACGCTCTTTTTTCTGTATTCAAAATTCGACAAGAATATGGCGTAGGATAGAGACCACAGAATTATGAAAACGTGCATAGATATTCACTCCATCCCATAGCTCGTCACGCACAGCTTTTAACTGTTCTTGACGTAAATAAATAATAATAATAACAGTGCCACTCACTCGCATAGTCTTGAGGAGAGCACCTCCGCCTCATGGGCGAGCAGTTGCGATGCGACCTCACGCGAGGTGAGCAGAAAGCCAACTCCATCTGCCAGGGCATCTGCTGCGTGAATATTTTTGGCGGTCGAGTGATTACCCACTCTCCTTCAGTTGGACATTTTTTTGCGCCGTCCTAGGCTCCCCCTTCGGTTGCCTGGATTTCTGGCGGCCGCTGGCACTCGAAAGCATGGCTGCCAACAAAAGACGTCACAATACAATGACGGAATCGGCGGCGCAAAGGAATGCGCATCTTTCTGCGTCCAGAGACTATATGTGTGTGTGTGTGTGTATATATATATATATATATATATATATATATATATATATATAGTATTATCGATATGGCATGGTCATCGAGCAGTCAAAGTCAACAAAAACAGCAAAAAGATACTCCCTACCCGCCGCGCAGTACAAGCCACAGTTTCTCTCATTTCGGCTGTGTTGTATTCCGGGTATATTTCGAGAAATATATTAAAATTATTACAGTCGGTACATTTTAGCCATTGCTAAATATGCGAAATGTTACCAAACGCAGATAAGCATTAGTAATTGTATATTTGACGGTCGGTGCCGTATATTCCTTAAGGTTTCCAATTTCTGATAAAATGCGAAATCACATACACGGAGGGAAATGGTCGTGGTTTTGCGATATAATTGCTAAATTGCATTTTATGGTTTCTTTCGTGTTCACTTACTGGGAATGCAACATCAACACCAACACATGGATGTTTGAAAATATTAATTTGACAGTGGCCGACAGTGTAGAAGCTGAACGATTTTTCAGTCGATATAGTTTGTTACTAACGGAAGAAATAGGTTAAAGGAAGCCAACATTGCAATATTGTAGCGTCGTGGCGCGCTGAAACGGTGACTACACGCGGCAGATGGCAGGATGTTAAACAAAGGGTGCAGAAGATGACGCATTGGGAATTTCTGCCCAGCGCGGATACGGCGTGGTATGGCGGAGGCAATGGGGGCGGCGGGTAGCGCCGAAGGGCCTATATAACGGCACCGACCGGCAAAATAATGCCTCCGTCTTCTTGTTTCTCACCAGCGTCGGCGTGCGGTTGTGCGTAAGTTTGTGCGAGTGGCGCACGTAGGCATGGGGCCGGCCATTCATTGTCGTGACGAGCGAGACATGCATTAGGTCTCAGATATAGAGCGGTGTGGTAGCCGTCCTAGTAGTGGGATCTGTTTAGTTAGTTGATTGTAAGCAGTGAAATTTGTTATTTGTGACTACGGTCTAGTTTATGAATAAACTCACTGTTCTTACAACCCACTCTCGTCTGTATTTTGATTACACCTGTATGACGCCACAATATGCTCTTTGTTAATTTTCCACTGATTGTGTTACGTATGATAATATTTATTTACATAAATTAATTTTATTTTAAAAAATTCATGACCTTTTAAAAGAATGTTGTGTTCTTTTAATAAGTATTTACAAATTGCAAGATAATCCTTTTCCTGTCTTTGAATAGTGTTATTTAGAAGTCTGTAGTTCTAAAGAAGACAAGAATCATTTTAAGGTTTTAAAATTCCTTCTTTAAATATTTGTTGAAGTTCACAAATGCTGAAATATGAAATTAATTTTCCTTATTTCCTAATTTTAATGGGACAATCTTAAAAGCATTAAAATATTTTACTTAAAAGAGACTTCCCTTAAAAATAATTTACTCAAAAATGCTACAAAATGCTACATTTTAATTGCGTAATTATAGTGCTGAAAATGCTATATTCTTGTTTTCAAAATGCGTTTTTTAAAATATAAAGAGCTAAATTCTACCATCACTACACATTACTTATCCCTTGCAGACGATATATGTCGACTCCCACAGCGTCATCCACGTAGAGCCTCCCGTTGGGCGATTTAGGGGTCCAACTGCACGCGCACCTGCCTCTTCAATGCCTTTGCCATCTCGAAGACGCGTCCAGAATCGACAAGGACATGCCCATTACAAAGTCTTCGCTGCGCAGAATACGTTGTGTCCTCGGCAAACGCTCGTTATCCTGTGACCTTCTTCAAGCCGAAAGTTTCGACGAATTTGCATTCGCTCAATACAAGTGTCAGTGGGACGGCCAACTCATTTCAAAGTCTGCCTAGGTCGCGGCCCCTTGGATAGTCAATATGACTCCAGTTCGTTGACACCAAAGTGCAACCCCACTTTTGAGTGGGCCATTGCGCTGCCGTCTTTTGCGTAAAGAAAAAAGGTAATCAACAATCGTAATTAGCAAAACACGAAATTGAGTTTAATTTTAGTAAATGTGTGACATTTATTATAGTGATTTTTTTCAAGTTCCCCACTACCACCACCACCAGTATCCCTGGCCGAGGGGGGGGGGGCAGTACAATCTGCCTGCGCGCCGCAGCCTTACTTGGCTTTAGCGACAGAAGTGAGGAGTACTTATAATCTAGCTAAAATTAATCTTACAAGAAACTTAAAGCTAGAATGCCTTAACTAACCTTGTGTTGATTCATTGTGCCAAACCTTTTCTTTCATTCTTCCGTAGACACTTTTGTTCATAATTGCTTTATTTTTTTCCTAGGGCTTTTTCCAGCCGACAGGCGGTTACCCTTTACGTCTTCATGGGACGCTACATTCGACCATACACTAGATACCAACACATTTGCTGGCTTCTCTGAACTGGGGCCTGCAGGACGCGAGGCCTTCCGCGATAACACGTACAAGAGAGACAAGTGACAAACAACCATGCCCAAGGCGGGACTTCAACACACGACCCTTCGGACCGAAGCGCTGAGGCGGTACACGCTCTTAGCTCGGGCATCCCCTACTTTATATACGATTACTATTTTAGATCGATTGACTGATTGATACATTCATTGATTTTTTGGGTACGTCAGCTGCTGTGGCTCGTAGTTCCGTTAGAGTAATGAATGTCTTAGCCCGATGATTGATTGATTGATTGGTATCTCCGGGCACGTCAACTACTTAGGTCATTAGTCCCGTTAGTGTAGTGCGTGTTTTTCTCGGGAGGTAGCAATGATATTTTCCCCGCTGGATGGCGAGATCTGGCGCCGACCTACCGTCGGCTAGCGGGGTTTTCCCCTCAATCAGGTATCTCCCACCAGCGGGACATCGCCCCAACCGGGACAAGTTGTAAGCTCCCGACCGGTCTCCCAGCATGTGTGGTAGTATAGTGCATGTTAGTGTAAGTGTGTGTGTAAGAGGAGAGGATACGACAAGGAAGTGGAAGGAAAGATCGCGCGCGGTCCGTGGCCCGTTTGTTAGGGCACTGTTCCAGCATTCGCCTGGTGTTGATCGGAGAAACCACGGAAAACTACCGTCAGAGCAGCCGGCCGCTAGAATTCTCCTCCAGACAGCGACTGAATTCGACCTAGCTGACAAGCTAGTGTCGAAAATCCTGCCGCTCTTAGCCCGGAGTTACTGGTGTTCCTTTCCCCTTGAATAGTGAGGAAATCCTACTGCTGACTGCTGGCTCTGAGCTGCCTCAGCCATTTTTAACTACATATTTAGACAGCAAGGACTTATGATAACTCGTAATGTGAGTGCCGCACTCGTGTTTACGAGATTCACAATTTCTCGAGTTCACGAGATTTCTTAGCACGGGGTATGCACGGCGCTGCGCATAGCACGTTCCATACGATTCTCGGTGGAGCTCTGACCGTCGCGTGGCTTTTCTGCTGCGTGTGTGAACGGCCGCTCGTGGACCGGTTTCCGACTCTCCCTACTTCAGCCAATGAAATATCTCCGCATTATCACCATTCTATTCCTAGCGAGAAGATATTTCTAAGTAGAGACGTCTCTTCAGTGTAGGCAACAACAGTCGTCTCTCAATGCAGTAGAATTCATTAAAAAAGATTAACATACACGTTATCTCAAATAACAACAACATGACGGCATAACAAACACAAACACAACATACATCAACACAGCGAAATAAACGAGCATTGTTTCCATTAGTGACACTCAAAGCATACGCTTACTACACTGTAATTAGAAGCAAATCAATAGGATGTCCGGGGAGGAAAGTCGAATATTCGAAAATAAGCCCTTAAGACAATTGTAAGCATTTTTTGTCTAATAAAATACTCGGATAATCAAACGGGTGACCCAATTCACACAATTCGATTGCTCCTTTTTATTTCTGGGATTTTTTTTTCTTTCTGAACAAATATACTCATTTCTTTTGTAAATAATAAACAATTTACATGTTTCTGGAATGTTTCTACGCTTCTTCAATGCAAATTTTTGCACAGAAAGCATTTTTTCAAATCAACTTTTGAGCGTTTATTGCGGCTATTTGCGGCATTTTTATTGCATTCTGAAGTAGTTTATTAGACAAAATATGGTGAAAATTGTCTTTAGAGCTTATTTTCGAATTTTCGACATTTCTTCCCCGGACATCCTGTACATATACTATAGTTGCAACGCCATTTGGTCCATATGAAACCGCTGTTTGCCGCCCACCTTTCCAGTTGAAGAGCAGCTCGATTGCCAGGTGAGTCAGGGCGAGGAATCGCCGGCTCACCCTCCTTAATTCTACGCCCCCTGCCCCTTCCTGCGTCATCGGAGCCTTCGGGTCCGCGCGCTTCTCGGAACGCGGCCGCTCATTGGCCGTCATCCGCCTTCAATCAATTCACTAACGAGCGACGACTGCAAGGAAAGCAATCGACTTGTCACTCCACTTAGTATTGCTGCTGAAAGCCGATAAGTTCGTTGAGTTTTAATGATGTATTTCTCCCGAATTTCCTTCAACGAAGAATAAGAAGTATATTAATCGTGACTCTAAGCAATTGCTTCTTCATATTATTATTATTTATTTTTTGCTTGTAAGCTTGCCGCAGTTTTGTGTCAAAACGAAAACCACAGCAACAAAGCCAAATAAAGGGATAGAACTCCATGGCATTAATGTCGGAGAAATGAATGCGTACAAAACATTATGATGAAATAGAGATTCTGGCCACGTGAATTGGGAAAAAGTAACAAATACGTAAAACCACTAAACAGAAATAAATATTATGAAAGATTGTTCTTGTCATATTACATAATTCTAGAATTCTTTGTGGCTCATCCAAGAAACCAGCACATATATTTCAAAGGTTAATACTAGTTACAATATCGTAAGAACAACACAGGGAAAATGGATTGTTTTATGTCTAAATATTCTCTGAATTGAACAGTTTAATTAGAAGGAAACCGATTTTACAGAACAATCAGAGAATGTTTGAGGTAAAGTACACACATTAATAGTAATGCATTTTTGGAGAGCTACGAATGAGACTATGTCTTCTAGAGACTCAGCAGTTTTACTACTGGTTTGCGTTTTATCTCATTTTCGTTTACGAAGCCAATTTCGACTTTTATGACTTACATACATATTCATTTCAGCGGCGCCAATACAAACGTGCTATCACCGTTACATTTTCAACTTTCCTTGTGATATTTGTAAGCAATCATCCAACATCTACGACAGAATTGATACACATTCGATGTTCGGTATCTTTCAGTTAGGATAACAAGTGTTCCCAAAATCACTTATAATGATCAGTATTATCACGTGCAATGAAGGCGTGATGAAGATGCTCAGAGTCAAATATAATAAATTTCAGACTGCAAATTTTGAGTGAAGTACTTTACAGCATTGTCTGGTGTAATCGTACTTCACTCATGAATAGGAAATAACTCCGTCTCCCTCGGTAGAGAGCGCTTTTCTTTTGCTAACGACCCTACGTAACAGGCTTTCGACAGTAACTGCGACTCGGGGGCCCTCATTATTGAGCTGATTGAAGAATCTAATTTGAGTGAATTATACAAGTGATTACAGCTTGATTTCATTTTTCTCTCTTCTTCTTTTATGTAGGTTGTACACCTGTTCTTCACGCTTCATACCGGGGATTCATTAAATGTTGACTCACATATCTTCTCTTCATCTTTTTCTGCAGCCTTCCAGGGTTTCTACTTTCTAATGGTATCGTATCCCTGGCTATCTTCACCAGTCTATCACAATGTGATCCGGTGATTCGAGTGATATGGTTATTCCATTATTTTTCCTTCCTTTAACAAATTGGGTAATATTAACTATTTTATACTGGTTTCTTATATCCTGATTCCTTAACCTGTCACTCCTGGTCTTATTACTACTATCGATCGTAATATGTTCATTTCTGCTGATCTCTATTGGAATACTTGATTGTTTTCATTTCTTCTTATGAGCTCGGGTTTCAGTTCCATATGTCGAAATTGGTCTCACCATTTTCTTATAAATTTTCACTTTGTCGACTACATTAAGGTGTTTATTTTCCCAAGTTCCATCTCTCAAGTAACCTGATAGGCATGCACCTTTCATGACCTGCTCCTTAACTTCTTTGCAAGTAGAGAGATCACTGGAGCTAACTTCTTCCAGCTGCTCAAAATAACTTGCGTATCAACAATACCTACTTTGATCATAACTTCAAGTATAAGAATACATTTTTTGGTTCTCAAGGGCAACAGTCAATTTTTCTTTTAAGAATTAAATTTTACGACCGTCTCTATTAGATAAAGTAGCTGTATTTTCAGCGGCTGACCGCTGGATGGCCGAGGGGGCTAAGAGCCGTACCGACTCAGCTTAGGGTCATGGGTTCGATTCCCGCCTTGGGCAAGGTTGTTTGTCCATTGTCTCTCAATTACGCATTGTCGCGGAGGGCCCCGTGTTCTGCTGACCCCAAATGAAAGGAGCCCGCAAGTGTGTTGGTGTCTAGTGTACAGTTGAATATGCGTCCCATCGGGACGTAAAGGGTAACCGGCTGTCCGCTGGATAAAGCCCCAGGGAGAAAAAAATCTTCAGCGAGTGCCTTTCCCCGGCCGCGCGCTCCTTTGAGACCCCGCAGTGCATTTCGCAGCTGAGCAACAGCGCGCGGCGCCGGCAGTGCGCATGCGCCGCCGTTTTAATCTTCCGCCTTCTGGAAGCAGCCGCTGACCAACTCACTCGCCGAACAAAAAGCGAGCTCCGCGCGGCATGGCTTGCGGAACGGAGACCCCAGCCTCGCGCACAATGGCAGTCAGCGGCGCAACGCCCGCGCCGCGCCCGCCGCGCCGCCCAGCGGAGGAAACAGCAATTTAGCTAAGTGACTCGCTTCCTTTTAAGAGAAACAAACCTCCTCTGATAGCACAAAACATGAGCTCCGACGCCTTCATTTTTCCTTGTTTCCTGGCAAAGGACAAAGTCCAGCACATAACACATCAGATGGGCTCATTCATTTGGATTTGTTCCACAAAAAGGATGAAGCTTCAGACGACAGTGGGTTCTGATGAAACACTGGGAGCAGCTCAGACACGGAGATATGAATTCTGACATCTGAGACGTGCAAGGTGCGTTGTGCGGTGGCAGTCGAGGCCATGGAACAACCTTCCGTCATTTTCGACTCGCGAATATTTTCGTACAGGTTTTGTTTCATATTCAAACCTTCTGTGAGTAGATGGCGGTAGTAGATGGAACCTTGGAAACCTTCTGTGAGTAGATGGAAATGAACGCTTCATGCATGTCATACGCTAATTCAATATTTATAATAAGTCATTGAATTTTAACAAATATTAAAACAATTTATCGACACTCACTGCGTTCACAAACTGGGTCATAGGTATCTTAAAATGCTGTTACAAATATTTTCTAAAAACATATTTACCTTCTACCGTTCAGAAGATTCTGCTTTATGTCTTCAATGAACAGTTTTCCCGTGAAAACAAAATATGTCTTTAGTGTTTGCATGTGATCTGTATCTTTGGAGTACTCAAGCTCGCATTTCTCGCATTCTTGGCCTCTTCCCAGTTTCTAACTATCGGCGTCAAAAAGTTATATTTTCACATTTTCTATTTTTTTGGTCCGCTAATAGATGAGAACTGATGGCACTATCATAGTACATTTTTTCGCGCTTTATTTCGAAGTTTTGCAATTTTCGAAAATTCAGAGAGTTCAATGAAACTCAGACGTGTATCATTTTTTAAATGTCTAGTGAATGGTTGACATCCGACGAAGAAATTTAAAGAACTAGGGGTGCTACTGAATGGCACAGACTTTCTAGTACTAGTTAGTTTCCTTGTTCTTCGCTCTGGACTATCTTTCTTGTTTAGCACCGCGTCTCTCAGCGGTCCCAGGGCTTTCATGTAAAGTACCCCCCCCCCCTAAGTAAAGTTATTCTTCAAAATCGCAGAGATTTGAGTGGGATGGGATTGACCGGAGAATATTCATTTTGGAAAAAATTCTACGAATGGCTTAGGCGCTAGTGTTCATGGGCGTTTTTGAAAAGAAAATACCTTTTAGGTATCAGGGGACCCCAAAACTTGTATTTCCGTTAAAATGTCGAAATCGATTTCAGGAGCATTACATAACTTTCTTTGCACTACGTATATTACTCCGTAGAAAAAAATTGGTAAGATCTCATTCAAAGTCTAATTTTGAAGAACGATATCATGCAGAAGAAAAATCTCTACCTTTAATATTTTCGTTGTAGGTCTTCCGGAAGCCGTCGAAATTGAACGCTTTTAGAATTATCGAAAATTTAAAGAATTCAACAAAATTCGAACTAGCTTAATTTTCATACGTGTTCTTTGCTTTATCCAATAAAAAGTTAATCCAATAATTTGGAGCAATATTTTGAGAAAAAAATGAAAATGTACTTAAGACTTCATGTATAGTTTCCTGTAAAACTTAAAATAATCGTTTGAAATTCAAAGGGTTGCGATATCAGCCAAAACGATCTGGGAATATCAGTTTTGGAGAAAATCCTGATAACAATTTAGCCGCTAGCATTGTTCGAAGAAAGAAAGACAAACAGACGGATGGCGGGTGAAAACACATTTTGTCAGTTTTTCTACGGACCCACAAAACAATTTTTTCTGTTGAAAAACCACATTTTTTTTCACCCAGCATAACATGACTTTCTGTATTTATGTAATATGTACTATATAGTATATGTAATATGTATTCTGCTGTTTATGTAATATCAGAAAAAGTAAAAAAAAAACTTTATTTTTCCTTAGGGATTACTCCGAAGTATTCTTAGAGCTTCGACTCCCTTTAAATAGAACTTTCTGGATGTCACAGAAAAAGAGGGATCGTTGAGAAACTTCTAGGCAGAAACAAAGCATTTCTCAAAAATTCACGTCAGAAACATTTGTTCATAGTTTAATTTTTAATGTTTATTTTTCCTGATCAACATGAATGTTTGTCACGGGTTTTAAAATTCTAGTAAAATCTGTGGACGATTGCCCCACGGAATATTCTGTTATACATAATCTCTTTAATTTTCCGTGTCCCTCAAATCTCAATACACTGTAATTGAATATTTTTGTTGTTTTAAATTTTAATACCGTGCGTGCAACGAATTGAAAATTCTTCATGAGCGTTCTGCCAACTAGTCTTCAACAGAAGTTTTGGTTAGTACACGTTAATAAACTAGTTGTGCTCCAACAATACATACTTTCTCGCATTACTTCTAATTTCTCGGCAAAATTACACCAGAACATGAACCTGCAATAAATGAAATGTGGCACTAGAGCCCCTCTCTTTGCTTCCTTGTCTATAGTTCCAATAGGGCAGTGGTGTCAAGGTCTTCTACTGAAGACAGTGGCACGCGTCGTGGCACCGTAACATGGCACGAGCTTCACTGCGCAACTTGCGTCAGGAAAGGGTACTATTAATAACTCCACCGTTTTACAATAGGGATGGCATTGTCTCTGGTGGCGGGGTAACGAACCGCGTGGAGGGGCGATTTCGTCGTGGCACTCGTGACACGGACTCCCGCTCGTGGCATCAACCTTGACAACACTGCAACAGGGAGTCGATAGGCTCTGGCTCCGCCGCGCCCTTGGTCAAGCGCAGGCAGCTGCCAGGTGCGCGGCGCGCTCCGTCCGAAGCGAGCGCCAGGGCCACTGGGCCGCGCGCAAAAAGAGCCACGGGCCGGGGCCGGGCCGGGCGTCGAATTCGGGCGCAGATGGGGCGGGCGGCAGGCCGCCGTGACTTGCGCATGCGCAGAGTGCTGAGTAGCCCTCCGAGACAAGCGAGCTCCGCCGCCGTCGCCTGCGATCGGAGCGGCGGACACGTCAGCGCGTGTTATGACGGAAAAAGGACAACAAGAACGATAATAAGGCCATTGAAACCCAGCGCTAATGAAACATTCCTGCCCGCACGGGCTGAGATTCTGCCCCACTCCGCACAACAGAACGCCGCACTTGTCCGCACGTTCCCAGTATACACCCGTCTCGCGTTCCCCGCGTCGTGCGCAGTCTGGAAAATCACTCCCACACATCAAACGACCCAAACCCTCCCACCTGTGCACTCGCCTTCACTCGGGGCAGCGCACAATGCGTAGGGAGTGTGCCGCCCATCTATTTCAAGTAGGAGGCGTACTAGTAATAAAAACGTTGCAAAATTGTCCTCCGAAACAAAACAAAAAATATATGCCCTGAATTTCGCAATTAGATGCCCCTCGACAGCACCGGCCGTAAAACAAGTGAACGAGAGACGCTTATGAAATATCCCCTATTTAAAAAACAAGTGAATTTTGCTGGCAGGCTGAAGGGCCATTATGGCAACAAAAGCCGGTGAATAAGTAAGAGATATATGGCGCTCCGGAAGCGACTTTTATGAGCAGTTGCGTGAAATACGGCCCGATCCGTCATAACGATTTCCTATACAAACAATGTAACTCCCATCTGCACAATTGTGCTCGTCGCCGCCCATTAAATTGGGCCAATTAAAAACACATCGCGGGAGGGCGTTCGCGTCCCCGCGGGGGTGAAAAGGGGGGAAAGGGGAGGGGGAAGAATTGGGGACGGGGCAGTGGCAGGGCGGACAGCGACGGACGCAGTGGAGCGGACTCAGAAGGGCGTGGTTCACACATCCGACGTTTCTTGTGGTCAAAATGAAGTTTAAAGGTCGGGTGAAGCACGGTGCGCTGATGCTCCAACCACGAAGCATGTGCACGTGCGTCGTGATGGAGGAGGAACAGAGAGCTCTAAACGAAAATCAGTAATATATACGTTTTTTATATTTTTCGTGTTCCCGGGTATTTAACGAAATAGCAGTTACCTTTCACATGGCGGAGGTTGGGTATTCTGTCTTCCTATAACTGCAGTGCTGAAGATTGAGATTTTTCTTGAAACGACGTCATACATTGTTTCAGACTATGTGTTATCGCGTAATTTTGGGTGACACAAATGCAATTTTAAAACCATGGTTTTCTCAAAAACGATTCCAAATTTTCTTTAACATTTTTGTACGGATACTGCTAAATGCACTAAATAATATGACGCAATTTTGATGTATTCTTTTGATTTTATAATAATTATACAAGGGTATTTTTTTATATATCTCTCGTCGCAAATATATACATTACGAGATTTTACACGTTATTGCATTAGTGAGTACAAGTTCATGAAAGGCTTTCACGTAAGGATTCTCAAAACCTTGAAAGATTTTGTGAAAAGGAGCTCAAAATTGCACATTTTTTGAAACGCTCAAACGACATTTTCCCGAATGTGCTACAAAACTAGGAAAGGAAACTAACTAGTACGAGAAAATCTGTGCAATTCTAGAGTATTACTAGATTTAAATGTCAGTAACTGTTGAGAAATGAACGAGGTAAGGTGGCTCAAGGCATCGACTGATGGCACTTGAGTACTTCTGGCCGAGAGGTCCTAGGACTCGAGTCTGGATGATGGCATGATTTTCGACACTAGTTACACAGCTCAGTCGAATTCAGCCACTGTCTGGAGGAGAATTCTAGCGGCCGTTCTGATCGATAGTTTTACTTTGTTTCTCGGTTTAACGCGAATCCCGGAGCAGTATCCTAACAAATGGGACACGGACCTCGCGAGATCTTTCCTTTCTCTTCCTTGTCATATCCTCACCTCTTACTTTCGCACACACATTTACATGCACTATACTACCACACTGCAGCGAGACCAGACGGAAGATTAGAGCTTGTCCCGACTGGGGTGGTGCCCTACAGGTGGGAAATACCTAGTTGGGGAAAACCCCGTTACCCGACATACAGGTCGGCGCCGGAACTCACCATCCAACCTGAGAAGATCACCGCCACCTTCCGAGGGGAAAACATGCACTGCACTTATGGAACCGATAATCTTAGTAGTTGACGAGGCCGAAATCAGTAATCAATGAAGTGCTGGCGCTGGATCTCACCATCCAGCGAGATATCACCGCCCAAAGAAAAACATGCACAACACTTACGAGACAAAAGGTCTTAGCAGCTGACGCGCCTGAACTCACGAAAAAATTAACAAGGCAATTGAGTAGTAACAGTAAGAGAGAAAAAGTTTCGGTACGCCATGTATTACCACTAGTTACTTTAACATTCTTCAAAAAGAGCAAAGTTCGTTTTATAACGAAATACGCCACAGACACAATTTTCATTAAAACATCTGGAATTTGGAATTGAAAGTTTCAATTTTTTTCTCAACCTCTTGTACACCTGCAATACTGAAGCTAGGGAGCTCTTTGTTAATGCACTATATTCCTCAATATTATATCTCTAAGTATTTTCTTGTTCATATTTTTGAAAATAGTAGTTTCCGGGTAACTTCGTTTTACAAAGTATGAAAATCATCACGAAATTGAGAATTCACTGAAGCATAATAAATAGAGATTTTCACGCTTTTATATTGGCGTAATGGTAAAATGTAGATATGTTATTCGAAACGGTTGAGTTCTCATCCCAACTCGAGTGAATATTTTTCTTCAAATTTTTGTAAGAAAAGGGCGCAATTGACTTAAATCAATGCCAGAAACCAATGTGAATTTCAACTACAGATTTTTCAAAATAATAAACATTGTAATCTAATCTCTCGCTCTACTTTGGTTAAATTTTCAAGTGAAGTTTGAAAGTTTTAGAAGTTGCAATATTACAATATCAGTCTGTCATGATAAATAATGGGAGAGAAAGTATATGCTGTTGTATGGATTTTCGTTACTGTTTCAATACACTTTTCTGGAAGCATTCGCAATATCTCTGAAGAACATTCTGGTGACAAAAACAAAAACTTCATCATTGTTCTGTAGCCAATATCAAATAAAACTAACTCCCACAAGCTGGTTGCCACGCAAATAGAACAGACGTTGTGATCAGGAAAATTCTCAGAAAGTGACATCATAAACATTACCAATACCAAATAAAATTATGTTTGCAATCCTAAATATGATTAAAAAATTAAACATTATGGCAACATTTGGAATCGAGTACAAAATTTATTGTCGCCTACTATACTTCAGTAAAATGTTGAGAGAAATAGAACAAGACGAGGAAGTAACAGAAACTTTCAGCTTTGTAAACATTAAGCACTGTGATGGAAAACGTCTTACATCAGGAGCCCAGTAAAGGGGCCTCCACAGTTCTATATCTGTGTTAAGATTTTTTGTTGAAATATCTTGGATGTAATGTTACACGTCTTAAAGAGAATGATGTACAAAAGAAAATAGAAAGGTATAATTACAGTAATGGTCTTCTCAAAAGAATATTCAGAAGGTAACTAAATACAGATACCGTCTTGAAATTTTATACAAGTCTCAGTTCCCATTCTGTTGTATGGAAGCGAGAACTGGGTATTATCACATGTAAATAAAAGAAGGCTAGACACCAATGAAATAAAATTCCAGAGGTGGGTGGCAGGATATTCAAAATTAGGCTATGAGATATACAGTACAGTGCATGAGAGAAAAATGTAAGAGCAAACAAGAGTAAGATACATGAGTGTAGGAGAACTTAATATAGATGCCATCAATGAAAAAGTAACCGCATAGAGAGAAATGGCTCATGCATTTAAAAAGATAGAATTCCTCTAGAGCAATGTATAACTAGAAACCACAAGAAAGAAGAGATATTGGTTGACCACCAAAGAGGTGGAAAGATCAGTAAGGGAAACGGAATATTGTCTAAGCATGAAGAAGAAAAAGAAAAAGAAGAAGAAGAAAAAAGAAGAAAAAGAAGAAAAGGGTGAGGAGAAGAAGAAAAAAGAAGAAAAGGGGGAGGAGAAGAAGAAAACGATGAAGAAGAGAAAGAGGAAAAAGAAGAAGAAGAAGAAGAAGAAGAAGAAGAAAGAAGAACAAGAAAAATAAGAAAAGGAGAAGAAGCAGAGAAAAAGAAGAAGAAAAAAAGAAGACAATTTTTTGTACACAGCGAATCTGACGGGGAGTAATTTCGAGGCGCGCGAACATCCCTCGGATCTTGTCCTCCGTGCGCGAGCAACGCCCCCACGCGCACAGTAGCAGCAGTCGCAACCGCAGCCGCGCCGCGCGATGGCGCGTCATAGAGCTAGCAGCGCACGCGGGGTAGGACGCGCACCTGGGAAAAAAGAGCTCCCGGATGCCGATACGGGCGGCGCGCGGACGCTCGCCCCTTTCTTGCGGCGGGGGTGGGGTGGGGCCACTGATGGGTTTTCGCATATCCAGCTGCGGGGCGCGCAGATAGCGTCGGCATTTCAATTACCGAGCGGAGGGCGAGCGAGCGGGAGGTAGGGAGGGAGGGAGGGGGGAGGAGGAGTGCGAGAGGCCCAAGGCCGCGCCGCGCCGCCAGACCGCCTGGCTCCATTGTGCGCCTTTTTGCGCCGCAGCAGCGCTGGGCCCGGAGGGGGGGAGGGGGCGATTGGGGGCGTGGGTTCAAAACTCTCGGCCGAGGAGCGGGGAGCGAACACAAGGCCGCCCGGTGCAGGCGGCGCGGGGGCGGGGAGAGGGCAGATTGGAGGAGGCGAGGGCGGGCAGAATGGCTGTGTATGTCGACGGGCGAACGAGTGGGGCGGCCGATTCAAGCGGGCGGGAGGGCGGGCGGGCGGGCGGGGCGGGCGGGCGGGCGGGCGGGCGGGTAGATGGGTGGATGGATGGATGCGCAGGGCGGGCGAGCGTAGGAGCAGGAGGTAGTTTAGATGTTAGGGCTGGGCGGGGCGGGCGGGCTGAGCAAGGCAGGCGGGCGTGTAGGTGGATGAGCGGGTAGTCGGGGTGGTAGGCGGGCGGGCGGGCGGGTAGGCGGGCGGGAGGGCGGGTAGGCGGGCGGGAGGGCGGGCGAGTAGATGGGTGCATGGATGGATGCACAGTCGGGCGGGCGTCGGAGCAGGAGTTTAGGTGGTGGGGTTGAGCGGGACGGGTGGGCTGAGCCGGGCGGCAGACTGAGCGGGGCGTGCGGGCGGGCGTGTTAGGAGGCCACGGGAGAGCTGGAGAATGGACAGGTGGACATAGGAGAGGGCAGGTGGACGGGCGTTGGGCTAAGGGTTGGGAGCAAGTGGGGGCAAACGTTGGAATGGGAGGGCGTTGGAGAGGCGATGAAATGGGGTCGTTCGGGTGCGGTGTAAGAAGGGGCTGGTGTTGATGTGTGTGTGCGTGTGGGGGAGGGGCCCAGCGTATGGGCGGTCAGAGCGGAGGCGACGGCAGCCGAAGCCGGAGAAGCTGCGCGTTTTTTTGCGGCCTCCTCCACATCCGCTGCGCCGGCGATGGCCATTCATTCCATGAGGCTTTGGATATAGAGTTTCAGCATGCAATTTCCACCACCACGGTCTCGGTCTACATACTGAAACAGATGATTCCTTCCGTTGGTTTTAATGAAAATGGAACTTGAGCCATTACATGTTATTGCGCGGTCACTCTACTCGGACATAAAAAGAAAACAAACAAACTTTGAGTCAGTTTTCAGAAAATCTTGTTTACTTACTTTTACTTTCCCTCCGTGTACATTAGAACAGGGAGGAGAAAGTATTGGAATCAGCCTCAACAATATGATCTTAAATATCAGTAGTAAAATCCATGTTTAAGATTTTTTCAGCTTTAACTTCTCACACACGGAAAGCTTAATGTCCATTAGTGCAGTTTGAAATATGGTTAAGATTAGCGCAGTTGCAGAGGAGATACATTAAATTTTGTACCCGAAAATGAGTTTGTATGGATGTTTAAATGGATGGATGAACGAATGTGTAACGCATAACTCTGTCATATTAGAAGATTTTGAGCAGAAAGTTGGTTAATATATCAGAAGTAATGACTACTTGGACCGTTCCGGAGAACATTAAGACATTTTAATTTTTGAAGGTTTTACATAAAGTCCCTGTGACATTTTCAACACTTTCTGGGAAATACCTGAAACGTTGGTCTTACAATTTTGTATGCTCAAATGCAAGAAAGTGCATTTATAAGTATGATGTAATCTCTGTTTTTATTAAAACATCTGACATTTAGAAAAAAATTAAACACTAAAGGTTTTCGTTTAGAAAGAACTTTCAGCTTTCTACTGAACCAAATTTCGTGACTTTCCAACAGATGAAAAGTAGTGGGTACTAGATGTTTTATCGCTTGCTATTATCATCCGGTTTTATGAAATAAATTCTATTTTAATAATAACATTAATAGAATGAATGCATATCTGTCATTTGTTTATTATTTCAATGTGTTAGTTATAGTCGATCTATTGAAAGCATTCGACATTTCCTCTTCGACAAAGCATGTAAGTTTGTTATTAGAGAAGGTAATACAGCGAGGTTTATTAACGATCGTTTTTACATACAAATATTATTTTTGAAGTATTATTGAGGTGTAAGTGGGAGCAATGTCTAGTAATCATCTGACACATGTGCTTTCACAAAATCATTTCCGTGATTATAATTGCTTGAGGTGCATTTCGTTTGATAAGATGAGTCATGATGATGATACATGAAGTAAGATAAACGCACGGTTTCTTCGCATATTCACCTACAATATACATGTGCAGATGTTGGTAAATAAAAAATATTCAATCACATTTCCAGAAACATGAACTGTGCTCAGAGAAATTAGTGATTATATTGTTCCAGAACGTGTAATCCCCCATCCCCTGATCTCATTAGTCTTCGAGACTTAGTACAGTACGTCATGAAACAATGTTTTGGTGGTTTTTTCTATTCCATATAGTACAGTGAATATGTAAAACTCTTCTACAGCCACATCCCATACACATCTAATTTTCGACGTGCATCCTTGCTACAGTAAAGTCTTCAAGATATGTCCCAGCTTTCCAAGTAATTTTTTAACCGTAATGATTGCGACATGAATGTTTCCAACATAACTTCATTCAATTGAAAATCTTTAAAATATGACATGCACTTTTTTAAAATTCTGGGTAATTGTTGAGTAATAACACTAATAAGAGAAGGAAAGGTTTCGGTATGATGCGCAGTTCCACAAGCTTTTAAATTAATACTATTTCACTCTGAATTACGCTAAAATATTTATACATTGAAAAAATTGTATACGACAATATTTAAAGATTTTATTTTTTAGAACAGACTTAATTTTTTATAAAATCTTTATTTATAATCATATAATCGTGGGATGACATCACAATGTAAATTTTCCAAAATTTCAGACTGTTGTACAAATTTGACCTACACAAACTTTAGTAGCATTTTTGGCTCTATTCTTAAAAAGTATGTACAAGGTAATTGAAGCCATTTTTCAGAAATTCTGCAGGATCATTCCTTTGAGCTTTTCGTGAGCGCCTGAAAATCAAATTGTACGGCTGCTTCAGAAACTTCGCGCGACTGCTTAGATACAGCACAACGGCTAGTCACCACGAACACAATCAGTCTTTCTCTCCACGAATATTTATTTCAACGTTGGAATGATAAAAGGAAACTAAAATAAGAGAATGTAATTAATTACCATCCATTCATTTGAAATTCACCTTCCTTTTAAGCAGACAAATAAAAAAAAAATTTTTCAAGTTACGCCTTACAGAAAAGCAAACGCATGTTCCTGAGTGGTCCTTGAAGGCCACACACAGAATGGGTAGTGAAGTACACTGACACCTTGCGACGGGAAAGGCCGCGCGAAGGAAAATGGCCTAATATCCACATGGAAGTGAAGTTGTGTGAATATCTCCACAACAAGAAGAGTACACTATATTTAAACTATTATTTGTTTCTACATAGAGAAGGGTACTATCAACGCAAATGTTATTCTACCGTTAATTTTTGGACAATGATGAAACCTGAACTCTGCAGAGACAAAATAAAATTTCCTAACTTCATTTTCTAGTATCTTTAGGACCATTGTAGATCACCAGTCACCTCCCGGCATATAACATTCACCACACTAACAGGACCAGAGATCTTAGCAGAAGACGTGCCAGAAATACCAACAATCAATCAATCGAGACGGACTGATAAATTCGATGACGTTTCTCGCTTACTCGGGCATTGCTATCACTGCAACGCGAACATTATTATCTATGGTTCGACTTCTTTTAATTAGAGAGTAACAACAAACCCACGTGAAAATATTAATAAATATAATTTTTAAATGTTTTAATTTCAAGAATAGGAGGTAATGTAAAAAATATTATACGTTAGTGAATTCAATAAAAATTATTAATTTTACCTATTAATCCAAATATTTTGTAGGATTAAGAATGGTGTCAATCTGCAACTTTTATAAAAGAATTAAAAGGAGTATAAGGTTTTCAAGATATCGCTCATTCAATGAGCGACTCTCACCAAGTTTATTTAACCTTTTTTAAATGACTACCTTAATATTTTCTAAATCCCATTACCTAAGACCTATTAGAGTGAGCAATAGTCAACATTAATCTCGACTTGGAACAATTTCAACTAATAATCGCAAACCAATTTCCGACGAAGAATTGTTTAAACCCCTTCCCCTGATCCTTCCTCCGAAATATGATCCTAACTACTCTGTCATTTAGGAAGGATGGTACCAGAAGGCTCATGTAGCTAAGTCTTTTTTATCTTGGAGTTTCCTTTCTCTTTAGGGGCAAATACGCCGTCATCCGCGAACACTAGCCGCCTGCCGCATTGATAGGTGGTCACCGGCCGCCCGTTTCGCGCCATTCTGTATTATTTTTTTCGTTTAGTAAATTAAATATGCTCGTTAATTCCACAAAAATCGTTGATTATCCCTTTATTAATTGCGGCGTGCAGTTAAAACTCTACAACTACCAATCAGAAGTCAGGAAAAGTGTAAAAATTGTGTAATTGAGGCTCTAGGACACAAAAAATGCACATCACAGATTACGTAAAACGTCAATCTGAAATCATTTGCAAACAAGTACCTAATTATTCGACTACTTAGAGATATTAATATTTAAAGTACAATTACTTAAACTGGAGAATGTTATCTCACCTATACTTGGATGTAGTGTGAAATATCAGTATTGTATTTCACATGGAACGTCTTCTTCAGCACGGATAAGTACGGCCTCAAGCACATTGGTAGCTGTCTAACGGAACAAAAAAATATTTAATTTGAATAAATGAAATGTGTAATAGTAATTGTAAAACATATAAGGCGTAGGCATATTACAAATGTGAAAAAATATAAAAGTCAGTTGTATTTACCCGAATTGAAACAGACATAACTGAACAGATATTATATGACTCTTCTGAATCAGATATGACTCTCTTTTCCAAGATTTATAATATATTATCTTACCTCTCATATGTGTATTCATTTTTGTTAGACAGTAGAGTTTTGAATTGTTTTCTCAGTTTCGACTAATATTTGATCTGGATTATGATCAATACCTTCCATTTCAATACTCGCTCCTATCGTCGCTCGATTTCTTAAACATATCACTACCGCAATTTTACCCCTCTGTATCCACTAGTTTTGTTAAATTCTAAGTCATTTATTGTCAAGAAACAGTTAAAAACGGTGAATGACATACTGTGGGAGAATTGCAATTTGTCCTCATGCAATCTTGCAACCGCGCCGCATATATGGACGAACAGTTAAGGCAATTTTCCATGTTCTCTGCGTATTCTCTAGTACAGCAACTGCTCTTTGGAGGAAAGGCGACTGGATATCTTTCTTCTATGACTTTCAGTCCTAAACGTTAGTGTCGCGGCGAATAGACCAACAATTGTGTTCAGTGTAGTGTATCGAGTGTGAATGGGTTGAATAAATAGCAAGTAGGTAATGAATGAATGCTGAGTAAACACAAAGCAAAATAAAACAAAACAAAACTAGTGGTGCTACAGAATGGTACAGACTTTCCCGCATTAGTTTTCTATTTCCTTGGGTCTCGGTTAGCTATTCATACTTGCCAAATACCCTTGCCAGTTGCCATCCATCGCCGCACACACTAAAATTTTTTTCGACATTTTCTTAAGTTTTCGCTTTCCTAGTGGTTGAATGGAAATATTAATTTTAGAATCTTGAAGAACACTAAAACCTCGATATAAATGGCAATTTTATTTGAAACATTTGGAGAGGTTTTTAAGAAAAGAGCGATTAAGCGCTACTAAATATGCAAAATTTGAAGTTCATTTTTACACAAAATTTTTGAGTTTTCAAAATTTTTCATTTGAAGTCATTTGAAGCACTTATACTCACAAAAAAATAACGTTTACAAATTGCTGGTAAAGTGCATATTAAAGATATGAGAGATCTTTCACAACATTTACCTTTGTGTCATTTTTGAAAAAAACAAAAAAAAATCTCAAATTGAACTTCACGTCATACTAAAGAGTGTAATTATCACTACCCATTCGAAAAATTGACGAAAATATTTAGAGCCATTTTTGAGGAAATGGCGTTTGAGCGTTTCTGAAAATGCGGAATTTTGAACCCGTTTTCACAGAAAACGGATGAATTTTCGAGAAACTGTATTTGACATTATTTAAAGTATGTGAACTTATTAATATAATAATGTGAACAAATCGCCGCTAATGTAAATATTAAAGACGTGAGTGACAAGTAAAGAAAATTACATTTTTGTATTTTTTCAAAAACAAAAGAATACAGCAATATTGCGTTAATGTCATCTCATAGAGTACATTAGGCAAAAATCCTTACCAAAAGTTTAAAGAAAAATTTTGGAGCCGTTTTATGATAAAATCTTGTTTTTGTATTTTTTTTAAAATTGCACATATTGCACGCAATATTGCGCGAAGACTACTAAATTTTTCAAAAAAATGTACATGACCATAAAGAAAAAACTCACTATGAAGAACAAATTTTATCTGAAGGAAAAATCTCTATCTGCAATTTTGTTGTTGGAGGAAGACGCCGAATAAAATTCAAACTTTTACATTTTCGAAAATTCAGAGTTAATTGTGAAAATCGGACTGTGCCACCTTAATAAGTGCATTTTACTCTGATCTTACAAGAAATTCAAAGAAAAAACTTGGAGCCATTTTTGAGAAAATTTTGAAAATGTCCGGGGAGCTTTATGTAAAGCACGACCAGGGAGCATCCTGGGGGTGATCGACCGCGGAACATCCATTTTGAAAGATATCGTACGTATGGTTCAGGCGCTAGCAATGTTCACAGACGGACGGACGGACGGATCGACGGACGGAAGGACGGACCGACCGACCGACGGACGGACGGACCGTCGGACGGACCGACGGACGGACCGACGGACGCACCGACGCACGGACCGACGGACGGACCGACGGACGGACGGCCTGACCGACGGTCGGACGGACGGACGGACGGACCGACGGACGGACGGACGGACGGACCGACGGACGGACGGACGGACGGACCGACGGACGGACGGACCGACGGACGGACCGACGGACGGACGGACCGACGGACGGACCGACGGACGGGCCGACGGGCGGACGGACAGACGGACTGACCGACGGACTGACCGACGGACGGACGGACGGACCGACGGACCGACGGACGGACGGACGGACCGACGGACGGACGGACGGACGGACGGACCGACGGACGGACCGACGGACGGACGGACCGACGGACGGACGAACGGACGGACGGACGGACCGACGGACGGACGGACCGACGGACGAACCGACGGACGGACGGACCGACGGACGGACGGACGGACGGGCGACGGACGGACGGACGGACGGACGGTCGGACGGACGGACGTTTTCCTTTCTCCCCTCCACAGTACCCATGAGGAGGCGGGAGTTTATTTTCTTTAAATTCTATCCAGTAGGCTGCTGCCTTACGGCTTAAGCAGCTGAGAGCGGGAGAGTTTTGTTTATCTAACTAAAATTAACTAAAACTAACTTAATTTTAGCTTAAATCTAATTTTCTAATTACTAATGTAGCACTTTGGCGTTTTCCTTTCGTTTGGTTTTTCGGTATCAATGACCCACAAAACAGGGTTTCTGGCTACACCACGTTTTAGGGGATTTTTTTCTTAATTTAGTAACTGGTTTTATCCACTTTTTCTTTATCAAGGCCCGACAATGAATTTTTTTCCGACGAAAAGTGGCCATTTTTTCGCGCAGCATTACATAACTTACCCTATACTACGTATATCATTCCGTGTATACGTACGTATACGGAAAAGTAAAAATGAAGTATAGTGCTGAGAAAAGAAAGTAAAAAGGAACAAAAAACGTCATGCCAACAACTGTGTTCGGCTCTCTCACCCCCGCCCCTTTGCCCGCGCTACGGGTGGCAGAAAGAAAAGTGCGTAGTCCTTCGAGCCGCTCCCTAAGTAAAGGGAAAGGGCGACCGGCGCACGCGGCATACCTCCGCATCCGGCTCAACTGGTCATTCCTCCTCGGAAGGCCAGACGAAGGCGCAGGCTGTGACACACGGCCTGTCGCGGTACAGCGCTCCAGCTCACGGAGGAAACACAAGTGTTTTTTAATCAAGAATCAGTTAAGGATTATTCAAGGAACCATGATACATGACTAGTTTTCCACAAACGCTCTTCTCTCTCACTAGTTTCTCATTAGCTTATCAAGAAATTGAAATTTTCCCCATCGCCAATGGAAGATCACCGCCACCTCCTGCGGTAAAACATGCAATACACTTACGGAACTAATGACCCAAACAGTTGACGCGCGCGGAAATAGCGATCAACCGACGTTATCACCGGCTCTGGTGGTAAGGAAATCATTAGTTATTTAAATATTTATTTATATTTATAATCGTCACCATTTCCGTCACCTTCTTGGAAGCTACACGCTCGGAGAATATGTTTCGCACTCATTTAGAATCAACATCCAGGGGGTGTTGATAGAATCCAAATTGTGACCATGTTACCAAATAACAATGCGTTTTAATAATTAAATTTGTTCAAAGAATTGGTCGGCCGAAGAATCCCGGTCGAGCCGACCAATTCTTTGAACAAATTTAATTCTATTATATTGTTTTTGTTTGTTTTATTTTGTAAGCTCCCTTATACAAAGTGTCCCGTTGATATTGAAATCCACAACCACTCTCACAGCGCGGGGCCCAGGCGCTGGAGCAAATGTAAGTGTACTGCTCCTAGAATGTAAAACGAAGTTCAAAAAGGCCAGCGCTTGGCAGTGCGGGTGGCAAAGAGGGATGGGCGTACGGGGAGCGAAGGGGCATGAGATCCCGCGCAAGGGGCATGAGATCCGGTGCAAGGGAAAGGCCACGGCAGGGGGCACTGCCCGGTGCATGTGGAGGGGGACGGGGAGGGGAGGGCGCTAAATTTAGTGAGTGCTTCTCGGAGGCCCACCGCCGCCGCCCGCTCCCTTGGCATTGCCTTCACTGCAGCATTTGCTGGACTACCGCGGCAGTCGCATTCCCTTTCATTACGAAAGACCGGATTCCCGTGCAACTGCATATTTTCTTTGCGAACTTGAAATCAGATGAAAACTTGAAAAAATCAAAATTTACAATTTTGGCAAGAACTACATATTTCTAAAAGCGAACACTCGCAAACGTAAGCAGACTGTAATATTTGTTTTTGATTGATTAGAGATTCCGAGCGTGTCAACTGTTAAAATCATTCGTAAAGACCGGATTCCCGTGTAACTGCATATTTTCTTTGCTAACTTGAAATCAGATGAAAACTTGACAGAAATTTGAATCCTGAAACGGACGTTATTATAGTACTTGTTTTATTTTGCACGAAATTGCATGTTTTGGGGGTTACAGCACGATATTGCACGTTTTAGATAATGGCGCGTGAAAATTGCACATTTTTGGATTTTACAAGACGAATTGGCAAGTTTGATTATTTTATTGCATAAAATATAGTTTTTATATTATCAACTTAATTTATCTTTTTTATAAGGTTTCATGTAAGAAAAAAGTGTTTGTGACAAACAACAGTCCATTAGGGTAGTTTATGAAACCCGCGTGCCGTTTAATATGTATCAATTCTGCAATTTGTTTCCCTGTGAATTGTGCGTCTTTACCTTTAATGATGCCTATTGTCTAGTTAAAATTTCTGAGTTATTGCAGTAGAGATATGAGATGTTACCACCATGAACTAGGTCCGCGGTCATTGGTTGCGTCCTCTCAGCCAACGCTGTGTACGAGATACCTCTTCCTAATCGGATTATATGTCCGTTTGTCCTTCTTTTCTGAACTTACCAATATAAGACTGTATGCGAGTGTCACATATGTCCGGGCGCGAAGCTTAGTCGCAAGCACAATACATTTCACATTCACTGAATTTCTCGAAACAGACGTTGCCCTGCGAGTTGAGAGAGAGAAAGAGAGAGAGAAAGAAAGAGAGAGAGAGAGAAAGAGAAAGGGAGAAAGAGAGTGAGAGGTAAAGCAGTTTTTGACGTAGGTGTGCACGCTCTTTTAGTTGCATGCATACGTACGTCAGTGTGAGACACGGCACGCAGACAAGTGTAATTGTAGAACGAAGTTTTTCCTGGCTAAATCATATATTAGTTGATAGAAGATATAATAATTTCTCAGAAAATATTTTGGAAATAGACACAATTGTAAATTACAATGAAAAGTATTCAGAACATTTCTTCTGTAACTTAATTATTTTTGATTTCTGAAATATATTTATATTTTTCAATTTATGTATTTTTTATGTGAATTTAATTTTGTGTGCGTGTCAAATTGGTTCATTTAAACAATATGTGCAAACTTAATTCTAGTAAAAACCAACTTATATTTCATTCATTTTAAATATTACATATACAATATAAACTAGTTCATAAGTTGATTAACTGGAATTTGTAGGCTACTTCGCACCATTTTGTAACGTTTTGATTTTTAATTGCATGTTTTTGGACGTTTTGGTTTTTTTATTGCAAGTTTTAGAGAATTTTCTGCACGAAATCCTGTCTTTACTCATTACTCTGTTTGTACAGGAGTATACATACAAGGAACTTAAAGAGATGCGAATACTTCAATTTTGATTTAAAAAAAAACACGTATGTTATATACTAATTATATCATATAAACATTCACAATAAAATTTTAAGTAATTTTTTTGTGTTCTTGTCTTGAAAGAAAAAAACAACATATATTAGCATCTTATGATATGGCAAGCCTCATTTAAGCTTTTAACTGTCCTAAAAAGTCATATTTGGGGAATTTTTGAAGTGAGAGAAAATCATTCACTTTTCTCTCACGTCAACTCGCGCTAACATCTATGCTTAATTGAACTAATGTTAGTAAAGTAGTGTGTAAAAGTAATGTTAGTAGTGGGGGAAGGCATTCGGAGCTCAAGAAAATGTGCACGTGCAGTACGCAACTCTTCTCCATCCCCCTTTACAATCAACAACAGTACAATACCAAGGACTCCTCACTGTCAAACAGTTCAAAACCTGGGACTCAATTTAGATACAAAACTGAACTGGAATTCCCATATTCCACCAAAACGTAACAAGCAAAATGCAAAATAGCAAAATTAAAACTCCTAATAAACTCGAAAAGGTGCCTATCGATTGGCAATGACATCACACTATACAAAGCAATGATTAGACACTTAATGTTATACGCTTGGCCCGTTTGGACTAATGCATCGGCTACAACCATACATAAACTGCAAATAATACAAAATAGAATTCTCTGATTAGCAACTCACGTTCCATGCTTTATAAACAAATAAATACATAAAGATCTGAATATAATATCCATCACTAAACACATAGCGCACCTCTCCAAAAACTTTTACTCAAACATCAAGTACCATCAAGTGTATCAAGTGTATATATTGTATCACACGCCTATGCAAACATCAACACTATATCACACGCCATCCACTACAAGCTCGCCTCAACAGACTATACGCCAACATGAATATAAAACCGATTCACTTTTGACGCCTTCCTAAACATGTATTCACAAACAATTGTTAACAGTAGATGCAGATTGTAGCTTCCTACATTTTCTTGTGGTCAAGAGTTAGTTTTAAGATTAGGAAATAAGAACAGTTGTAAGCCATCCAATGCATATGAAAAAGTGAATGTGTACCTGAACAATGTTCTTCCGCACAAAAATAATTATGTAAAAAAAAAAAAAGAGTACCTAACTCTCCCGCAGCCCGTTTCGCGCAGCGGCGTCGGAACCGGCGGTGCCGCGTCAAGGGCAGAGACGAGTTGGCAACGCGGTGGACGTGGCCCATCGCAAGTGTCGATTGACGATCGCCGGGTGCAGGGCCCTTGGCTCGGCCTGGCCCACGCCTTCCGCTGGGCGGGCGGCGGCCGAGGGCTGCGGCGGGGGCGAGGACGGGTGGGTGGGGTGGGGCGAGGCGAAGGGACAAGTACACAGGCAGCCGTGGCGACAGGCAATCTACAGTCTGCTAGTCTCAGAGTCCTCTTGCACACCACGCCACACGACGTCGCAGCCCATGGCCGCCGCAGTGGCAGCTTCAGCAACAGGTCAGTCACATTCACACGCCACACTCACTATGACGAACACTCGGGTTTTTATGAGACTACGCCAGCCGGTAGTACACAATCGAAAATGCAAATAGTCAAATTTTCAAGTGCTTTTGACAATTAAGAGCTCGAGTTCCGAGCAAAAATATTTAGTGATGAACTGTCACCGTTTGCCGTTAGGTGGGAGCGAGGGATGGGTGAGGCCGCGGAGCGTTGCGATTTCCGACGCCGAGCGCGACCTTGGATCAACCCCAACTGTTGTCTACTCACCCACAGAAGTGGGAACGTTGATTTCCGAGTAGTTGGGACATTTGGTACAAATTGAGCGGGGTATTTATATGCATATACACTCACATTATACTAATTGTAACATATTTTAATACGTAATACTTATACTCACCGATTCAAACACAGTGGTACTTCAAGGTCTCGAGTTGGGCGGAGAGGGAGACACGATGTCGTACAAAATAGAGCTTCATTACAATTTAAAATTTTTGGTACTGGTGCTCCCGATTGAATGACAATTCCCCCTCTCCTTCCAGCTCGTGACCTTCAAGTGTCACTACGTTCAAATCAGTCTAGTATCCCGTAGACACTGGTATTTTATTGTTGGTTTCGTGTATAATTAATGAGATAAGGCACATTCGAAGACGTAAGAGTCCAATTTCAAGTGTTTTTGACTTTTAGAACTATTCACTCGTTTCTTTGGGGCCCTTTTTCAATACTAGTACTTTCGAAATCCTTAATAATGAATACCTCTCCGAGAGAAGTAACAAGCGTGTTTTCGAGGAATAGGATTATTACAATATCGACAAAGGAGATCATTGGAGAGATCGGATCTTCTAAACATTTACTATCTAAATCATAATTTTTGAAGCAAATTAATGTTATAATTATAATATTGCAATATTCCTATTATGAAAATGTGCAGAATGTAAAATAGGTGATAAAATGGAAAAGATTTAGAAGGACAGCAGACTCAAATATCGAGTCTGATAACGTCAACTAATCTGAAAGCTGATTTTCGCACTTGAGTTGGCAAGGCAATCATCTGCTGCTGTCATGTCTGGGTTGACCCTTTGCCTCCGGAGAAGTGCCCGATCGCGGCCTCCACCATGACCGCGTAACGGCAGGTGGTGAACGTACGAAACTTCGTAACTTCGATCATAACTCGAGTTCTAATTGTGAAAAAGCACTTACAATTTTGTCTGTTTCTGATTAATCATTTTATTTAAGCATTTTGATTAAGCATGATTTTCTGCTTTTTAGATAAAGCAGACCTACCTTGAAGTATACTCCGATTTAAACATAGCTGCACTTCAAAGTCACCACCTGGAAGGAGAGGGAGGACATTTTTATCCAATCGGAAGCTCCAATACCAAAAATGCTAACGAAGCTCTCGATTGGAAGACAATGTTGCCCCCTTTTCCAGCAACCATAAATGCAGCTATGTTTAAATAGGATTTGAGTAAATCGTCCGCAGACTCGCGACCTAAGGAGTTGAGGTTCGCAGTCCGTCTCCGAGCTAGTGCTACCTGAATGCGGAGTTGCGCTGCCTTCGTGTCCCGTTCTACTGACAACCGTCGGACCTGCAAGCATGTGTTTCAGGTCCGTTCGCAGTAACTTGACTCCGCATATAAGTAAATTTGTATACATCCCTCCGCTCTGTAGTTTGTGATTGGCTGCGCCTTTCGCGCCACGATCATACTCAAATGCTAGCAAGTGTCACAGGAATGATGGTCGAATGCGAGCACCACCGTATTTTTACATTTACTTCTTGAATACGACCAAAATACCAGTCACAACGTAAAGGTTCATGCATTAATTGCTGAATTAAGAGAGCTCTTACATTATGATGTGCCCTCGCACGGTAGCGGGGAAAAATTGCAACAGAATATACAGACTTTTTTAAAAAAATAGGAAAGCCGAAATCTTCATTAAACACATTCAGAATATTATTTAATCTTTGCAGTTCGTTCCTACGAACAAATTGTCTACTTGAATGCGAATGTCAAACTTGACAAATTTGTCGCACTCGCCGTACACCGTTTGCTCTACTTTTCTTTAATGGAATACTTACCTTCCAGTGACACGTAATTCATTACGAATTTGTCCAACACTTATGATACTGACACTTGTCAATTCATCAGTAATTTCTTCCACCTGTCGCAGATTTTTAATCGCTACTCTTTCAAAAATATGCAAAACCGCTTTCTTCTCACCACGTCTGATTGTGAGAGATTTTCCCTGCGAATGTTACAAGCCTGACCCATCAGGAACTGTTTCTTTCATTGTCTTAGATGCGATGACTAAAGTCAGTTTTACTTAACACAATTACAAAACACGTTTCACTTAACAAGACAAACACAGCACTCACTTGTAGTACCTTCTCACTCAAGAACGGAACTGCAACTAGTCAAAATTCAGTTGCCAAAACTGTGATCGCATATGACACAGGAAATACATTGACAGCCACAGCCACGAAGTCCCCAGGCGCGGCGCCGACTGCCTGCCCAATGAACGTTATCTCAGAGAGCACCGTTGACAGCTGTGTTGTCATTAGGGTCACACTCGGTAACTGATATCACTTCAAGGCACAAGAGAACATTATTTCGTTTTCGTTTGTAGACTCTCCCTACACTGTGGAGAGTCAAAAAATTAGTCAAGTTTGAACAGGAACTAATTCGTATAGCGCACTTCGATCTGAAGAGGAGCGTTGTTTCCGTCAGCGAATGAATACAAGCGACGATCACATGCGTTTGTTTGCATGTTGTGTGAATAGGAGAGAACGAAGTTAAAGTGAACGGTTCGGGTAGTGCCTGCTAGTGTGTGCTAAGGCAGCTTCACACATTCTGTCGAAATTCGGCGAGTAGCGATCTCTGTATCGTCGAATCCCGATTAGCTTCGAAGGTATGCTTTCTGTTTGCCGAGGGACGAACATTTCGGTACTCGCCGTATCTAGCGCTTGTCGGTCTTTGGGACACATTAAAGTTAGCTGACATTTGCCGAGCACATCGGGAGCTCGGGATTTTCCCCCCAATTTTTCTTGCACTTGTATCCCTGGCGAGGCGGTCAATAATTTTCTTTTTCAAGTCATTTCAATTGAGCGCGCGCGGCAGCCCTATCAGGCTTTTGCGGCTAAAGGGGGGGTTGTACTTAAAGTACAATCTAGTACCTAGTCATAGCTAGTCTTACATCTAACTTATAGCATGCCTTCGTTAACCTATGTACAGAATGGCGCTTTCGCAATTTCCAAGGTTAATGCAGGAAATGAAATATTGTTCATTTTAATTGCATTTAAAGTGCATATTTTATTATTTTTAGGTCATAGATGCATATTTTTAAAAGAATATTTCAAGATTTTTAGGACAAAATCTTCTCCCTATTCATAATGTTTTCTAACTCATTAATAGTATATCCTTTTGCCATGTTGAGAGTGAAGAAACACAGCACTGAATGCCAAAGCATCATATGGGGAGTATTAACTGCATTTAGTTTATTGTTGACATATACTATAATTCAAAATCACAACAATGAACCAAATAACAAAGTAAACTGGCTTCTAGTAACAGTAAAATAATGATAAGTAAAGACCGGATTCCCGTGCAATTGCATCTTTTGTTTGCTAACTTAAAATTGGATGAAACCTTGACAGAAATTTGAATCATGAAACGGATGTTATTTTAGTACTAGTTTTATTTTGCTCGAAATTGCACGTTTTGGGGGTTACTGCACGATATTGCACGTTTTAGGAAATTTTGCCAGAAAATTGCAAATGTTGGGATATTACAGGACGAATTTACATGATTCATAATTTATTGCTTAAAATATAATTTTTATATTATCAACTTGTTTTAATGTATCTTTTTAAATTCTTTTATTTAAGAAAAAGTTTTAATGACATAACCCAGTAATGCATTCGGGTGGTCTATGAAACCGTGTAATATGTATTAATTCCGCATTTTGTTGCCCTGTGAACTGAGCGTCTATACATTTCATGATGCCTATTGTCTAATTAAATTTTCCGACAGTCAGCTACTGCAGCACGGATATACGATGTTGCCAGGAAGTAGGTTCGCGGCCCTTGGCGTAGGCCGCTCAACCAAAGTTGTATTCGGGGTCTATCTTCCCAATTGGATCATATATCCGTTGTGTCAGTCTTCGCTGAACTTATCAACACGGAGACTGCATGTGCGAGTCACATTTGACCTTATGTTCGAGCGCGAAGCTTGGTGGCAAGCGCACTGCGTTTCAAATTCATCAAAATTCTTGGGAACGGATTATGCCTTGGGAAATCAAGAGAGAATAAAGCGCAGTTTTTGACCGCTTTTAGCTGCGTGCACACGTACGCCAGAGTGGGGCTCGGTACACAGACAAATATAAATGTAGAAGGAAAGTTTTCCCTATCTGAAACATAGAAGATATAATATTTTCTCAGAAAATAATTTGGAAATATACATAATTGTGCCTGGCGGCTTAGCTCATTGGTCAGCGTGCTCGTTTTCCCTGACACGACCCCGGGTTGAATTCCCGGTCGGGGCTTTTCCCTGCAATGTCCGAGTAAATGTTGCTATGTGGCGATGAGAAAACACTTCTCAGGTTGAGAAGCCCAGAATACGGCGTAGGGATGTCTTTGTGCTAACCACGCGTACCCCCTCAACCCATGGCCGCGAGGCCGGAACGCTGTTGGAAGGCCATGGCCCGTACGCGGGCTGTCGCGCCAAGTACAAACATAATTGTAAATTTTAATGAAAACAATTAAGAACATCTCTTCAACTTAATAATTTTTGATTTCTGAACGTTTATATGTATTTTTCATTTTTTATATTTATTTTTTTGTATTTTTATGCTAAATTAATTTTTGTGCGCATAATATTTAAAATATCAAATATGGTTTGATTAAACAATATGTACAACCTTATAATAAAAACACAAAAATCAAAATATTTCAAACGCCCTAAATATCACATCCCAAATGTAAAATAAGTTTATAAATGGATTAACTGGAGTTTCTAGGCTACATAACACCGATTTGCGAAGGTTTGATCTTTTTGTTGCATGATTTTGCACATTATGGTGTTTGTGACGGACGTTTTCCGACGACAAAGGAGGGTTTCTGGCTACACCACGTGTTAGGGGATATTTTTTTCTTAATTTAGCAACTGGTTTTATCCACTTTTTCGTTATCAACGCCCGGCAGTGATTTTTTTCTGGCGAAAATTGGCCATTTTTTCGCGCAGCATTACGTAACTTTCTCTATACTACGTATATCACTCCGTCTATACGTACGTATACGGGAAAGTAATAATACACCCTTGTCAATACAAACTATTCTTATTTAACATCACTGTCGAGCAAAGAGGTACATTGGTGTAATTCAATCGCATAGAATATCAAGTAATTGGTAATTTCACACACAGTTGCAGGTTCTGCAGGTTGTGAACAGGTGGAGTAGAATTGAGAAGCGTCGAACCAGCGTGTGAGAGCTGTAAAGGGAATGTATACTACTGAAATAATACGGGAGACGATATAATTTTTCTTTCATTTCAGTAAACTTAATTTTAGAAGTGTAAGAAGCAACATATGCATTGGATTTCAAAACATTCAACAGCCTGGGACTGCAAAAACATTCAAATATACACAAATACACATATATAACATTCAAATATACATCCATAGTAGGGGAGAATGGCCGGTTCTGCATCACAACAAATATGGCGGGCGGTTTGTTGACATGCCGGTTCTGCATCACAACATCCGGTTGTGGTTTGTTGACATCCGGCGTCAACATCCGGTTGTGGTTTGTTGACATCCGGTGAAGGCCGCGTCCTTGTGGACGTCACAAGGCCGCGTGGGAGGCCGCGGTCCTTGTGACGTCACGCAGCGCCGCCGCCGGGGCGGTGCGCTGCCCGTGCGCCACCCCCGGAATAAAAAAAAATAGGCCGCGCGGCCTTGTGACGTCACAAGGTCGGGGGGAAGGGCCGCGTCCTTGTGACGTCACGCCGGGCGTGCCCAGCCTGTCTACCAACCCCTGAAATAAAAAAATAAAAAAAAATAGACTGGACGACTAGGGGGAGGAGGAGTGGGATGGAGGAGGGAGAGAGGGAGGAGGAGGAGGCGGGCCCTGCCTGGCGGTGACGTAGGGTGAATGAGAAGACGAGAGAGAGAGACAATTGCAGGTCAACAAGAACATTTATTGTTGTTTTTTTGATATCGAATGTTACAATAATTTTTTACAAAATCTTTTTTATCTTGGTCTGCGTTGCCGGATGCCCTCTCGGATGTTCCTCACGTCCTTGTCTAATTTGTCTGACGGTTGCCAGCAGCAATTTGATGTGTTCATCTCGCGTCACTTCTTCTGCAGTCAGCCCATCATGGTTCCTAACGAAAACGTCCACGTCCAAACCAGAGGTGAGAAGGAGCACCACGGTACGATAGTGGTCCCTTCCGAGCGGCGAGATGGAGCGGCGTGTCACCAAAAGACGTCGCCGTCGTTGAGGTCAATGGCTCTGATGCTCATGCTGATGAAAAAAAAAGATTGTAGATGATGCGAACGGAGCGACGATCGAGAGCGAAGTGTGTGCTGTGCTACTGCTTCCTCATGCTCTTATGACCGCTGCTTTTTTTTTCTCTTTCTTCATCTGACAGGAAGTGCGGTTTCCGCTGCACTGGGGCGTGACACGAGGGGGCCGGAAGAGTGGCAGGAAGTGCGGTTTCCGCTACACTGGACGTGACACGAGGGGGCCGGAAGAGTGGCAGGAAGTGCGGTTTTTTTCCATCACTGCTAATTATTGCCGGGAAGAAGAAGGCGCCGTAGTGTTTGAGATTGACAGCATCGTCTTCGTGGACGGGGTTCGGCGACGTTGGTGAGTCGTTTACCCTGAAAGTGGTAGTCTTCGCCGTTTTCCCCGGTGCGTCCGAAGGGTGGTTGCGATTGATGAAATCGCGTTGCAGCAGCATGGTCTCGTCGACGTAGCGTTTTTGAGGCCGCATCGTCTTTGTGGGTGGGCATCGCTACGTTGACGATGCGCGACTTCTGCACGTTGAGGTTGCCGAGTTTGCTGATACGTAGTTTTGGAATTTTTTCAACTTGTTTTTGAATCTAATCCACACGTCGATCGACGTACGATTTGGTTGTAGCGTCCACGTGCCTCAGCAGGTTGACCGACGTTCGAAATGCGAAAAAGGTCAGAGTTGAAGGGTCCAGCGTATTCCCATTGGCGTAGACACTTTGACTGATTGGCAATCAACGTCTCTAGATCGGCCCGCACATCCTCGCACGCTTGCAATACTTACGGAAGCGTGCGTCCACATACGCCACGGTGCAAGAAGCATCGCCTCGTCGTTGTTGCACGTTCTCAAGAACGCTGCTGTCTCCACAGTTGTCTTCTCCATCTGCCGGCGTGTTGTCGCATGCCTCTTCCTCCTCCTCCTCTTCCGCGTAATAGACGTTGTCGCACATGTCTCGTTCAGGCTGTGTGTGCCAATGTACTGATGCATCCGCTCTTGACACACACAGCGTCTTATATTGTGTCCTCTCACCCCACCCCTCCACTCTCCATCATTTTTCTAATCTCAGTGAGAGAGAGAGAGATATTCCCCCCTCTCCACAGCATAGTCGCGTCAAAGATTGGGAGATTCCAGTCCCACCACGCGAAGGTCTCGTCCGCTGAGGTCTTGCACGTCAAAGTCATCAATATGGCGCACAGTAATTTCTAGTTCTAATCGCCTCTGCAAATCGACGAGCGGCCTATAGGATGGATTGTGACGTCGCAGCGCATCGTTTAACCGCCGTCCCACGCTTCGCACAACATGGCGACTAAAAGACGACCGAATGGATGTTAACACACTTATAACATATTCTTCATAATCTTCATAATCTTCTACTACATCTCTTCTTTCCTCTTCCTCATCCTCCTCCTCCTTGGGCACTAAGACGAAACGACACATCGGACATGTTTGATGTTCTCTCACATCATTTAATGTTTTTAGCCATACATCCATACAGTCTTTACAAAATACATGTTTACATATTGTTTTAGTCCAATATATCTTGGTATCACTATGACAGATGGGACACATAGTATTAGGTTCAAGTTCATATTTAAGCACATAGTATATGGAGGAGGAGGAGGAGGAGGAGTAGGAGGAGGAGTAGAATCTGTTGTGTTCGAATCCATGGTGGAGTGGAAAAAAGAAAATAGTCCAATCGTCTCAGAAGTAATTAAAAAAATAGTTCACAAAAGAAAGCACACGATAGCGGCGGTTACCATGAGCACATGAATGATACTTCCGACGATCATCATACAGTCCACCCAATCCATGATGTTGATGCTGCTCTATAGACACTTTCGTGCATCCCACGACGACAAGCCGTGCAGTTCCCGCCTGGTCGGCGGCGGTCCGTCGATGTGTGTGCGCCCGATGTTGTAGTGTTTCAGACAGGGCAGAAGTTCGCGAATGCAGGGGAGCTTTTGAACGTCCTCGGGTAGACGCCTGAAGACCGCACCCACCTCTCGCGCTGCTGAGGAATGGCAGAGAAACGCGACAGGCAGATGACGAAGACCTCGTTGTCGAGGGTTTTTAGAGAGTGCGGCCGTGAAGTGTAGTATTGCTTGATTGGCTTCGTTGATGGTTGGAGCTGTTCTCTTTTCGCTAATGTGACGAGAAGTTCGAGTTCTTCGCTGCGACTCAAGTTTTCCTTGTTGTCGATGTTTTTCCTGGTGCGCTCCATCCGGCTGCTTTCAGTGACTATGATGACCAATGAAGACGCTGTGTGTCTTATACACATGATGTGGAGGGAGAGAACAGGAAGTGAAAACCGGAAGTGCGTCAAGGTTGACATCACATCCTGGATGGAACGAATGCGGTCGGGGAACGGAGAGAGAGAGAGAGACGTTCAGACAGGAAATGGCAATCGTGCCCGTCGTTTTTCGTACGGGATTTGCTTCGATGTTGTCGATTAATTCTGGTCGAGTGGTGGCGAGCCAATGCATTAAAGCCAGCGCTTGGAGTGTTCCTTTTCCATCGAGCAGCGACAAGACAAGACGCCACGTCACGTCCGCTTTATAGCGTTCGCTGTAGATCTTTACACACGTGTGGAGCGGTGGACATTGAAACACTTCTAAGTCGACCACATAACAACGCACGTACTCACGTAACCAATCTGCCTTCGTTCCTCCTTTCACGAATATTTTGTCGATGCCGTCTACAGCTCTGCGAATCGTATTGTGCCTGCAGTTGTACGGAATGTTTCCGCAGTGCCACGGCGTACGGTGGTGGTGGCTTTGCAGCCAATGTGCCGAGCGTCGATCGCAACGCGTTCAGTTCTTCGATTTCACAGGGTGGTTGAAAGGTGAACGTGTGTATTTTATACATGGTTGTATTATGAATGTCGCTCGGTATGCGTAGCACAGTCGCGTTTTTTAAGACAAACTGTCTGTCTCTCCAGAAGCCTTGCAGGTCAGCGATGGCGGTCGTCTTCGTCATTTTCCGTTCGCGTCGATTGTAGAGGCGAGACGGTGAAGTCGGCGGCGGCGGCCGCGATTCGTGCGAAAAAGAAGACGAAGTGTCTGCCAGCGTGGGGGCGTTGGTGGGTCGATGCCCGCCAGCGTGGGTGGTAGTTCGAATGAAAAAGAATTTGTTGTTGGTCATGACAGGTGTTGAAACGGTTGTCCTTGTCCAGGTTCGCACCTCGTCGGTGTTGGTGGCCGCGTCGGCGGTCGAAAAGGAGGTTCGTCGTCCTCGTCCCACGGCCGCTCGTCTTCCATTCTGCGTGTTACAGTGCGAGAATGTTAAAGAGAGGACAAAAAGTATCAAAGAAACTCCACATAGTGCAGCAAAA